>CAJQZP010001576.1:9222500-9487249 GCA_907164705.1 Parnassius apollo
GACCTTATCTTGCGAATAAAAACACTAATTACTATAGATTTAGAGCACTGTTGGTTTAACCAAATCTTAATTCAAGAAAACTGTCTATTTGAAAGTAAATCGCTATACTGCCAAAATCATAGAGTAAATTAGTTATCCCGGATTATTTTAATGGCGGCTACATTTTAACAGTTGTTTTCGTGTGCATGGTTAAACAAGTGGTAAAATGAAAAATGTATAACTGACTCTCAATATAGGTAAAATGAGAAACATCGTCAATGTAGTCGAAGTTAATTAAATACGCATTATTAAGGATAACTCAAAAACTACTAAAAACTACTGGAGGAAAAAGTTCTGAGGTAACACAAAAAAATCAGTCGAATTGACTACTTCCTCTTGTTATTGAAGTCGGTTAAAAAGTAGTATATTTCACAGTTGTGCGTTTATGACTTCTCGTATTATTGGGCTACATTTCCTTCTTTCGTTTGTTTATTTACAATTACCAAAACATGCAATGACAGTAGGCTTATAATAATAAAATTATGGGATCATAAAATCTTGCGTTGTGCTATATAAACAAATGTATTTCATTTTTAGTTAGCATAAATGTTCATTCATTATTCTTTAGCCAACTCTAATGTAACAATATTATCCAATATTGGCTACTCTACGTTTGTGTCGGAAAAACGCAAATGAAGTTATCTGAGAGTAAGATCGAAGAGTAAAATTATTCGAGGGTTAGTTACTCTGGTGTTACATGGTATTTGGTCGAATCTACTCTTTATGTAATAGACAACATGAGACTTAAAATTGACCAACGTTTGAGTATTAGGACATCAGTGCGTGTTCTGCTTCAGTGTTACTGCAGTAGGTTTAGTGTGCTCACTGCTCATGTGTGGGTGCGTTACTGTTTCAGGAGCAGGTAGAAATGTGTGTGTAGGTGTGCGTGTTACTGCTTCAGGAGCAGGTGTAGACGTGTGCGTGTTGCGTGGTCGCTACCTGCTGCAGCAGGTTGCGCAGGCCCTGGTTGAGCGTGTGCATGACGCGCGGCGCGTGCATGGGCGCGCCGCGCAGCTGCTGCTGCAACTGCTGCTGCAGTTGCTGCTTGCGCTGCTGCTCCTGCAAAATTATCCCACCCGACTCACTCCACCAACTTTATTTATCCATCGGCGAGAGTGGCCGCCAACCGTCGCCCCCGCACGTGACAAAATCACGCCATACATCGCGACCAATCACCGCTCCTCGAGCGAGCGTCCTACGCAAGTCAACCTAGAGATGCGCCCCACGACAATAAATGCGGATATACGGCCGGTAGAAGACATTCGCATATTAAAAAAAAGTAAAGGAAGATCCCTCTAAGTGCTAATTAGTTGTAATACGATACAGTGCCTCCTCTCGCAAATAGCGTAAATAAATTGTTTACAGTTGCCTTCCTCTTTTATTAACTATTTCAATAGAACCATAATAAAATAAAAAGCAGGTCTTTACAATACTTAAATACACAGTTCTATAAATTAATACAGTTCACTTGCTCACAGAATACCAGAGTAAAGTAGCAACTTAAATATTGCTGTGTTTTGTATGATGAGTGTAGAGAACCGGAAACATTTTTTACTGGAAACGAGGGATGACAACGCATCTGCGTTTCAGACGCACAAACGCACAAACGCACAAACACACGCACACACACGCGCATGTAAACGTACTGTTAGGAAGACACTGCTGCCCATCTCCTCGTTTGTATTACTCTGTCTCGCCTCTTACACCCTCGGGGCAATATGGAGTAATGGACATTCTTACACCGCCACTACACGGTCACCATGCCCATTAGAAAACATAAATACATTCATCGTCATCAACATCATCTTGCATCCTGCAAGGTACAAAACATAAATTCCCACGTATAGACACAAATACATATTATACTATATGTAGTTCAAAACATTCCTAGATACATTTTCTTTCTCGCACGACTTCTTGGTAGATTCATTTACCATCGACAATTTTTCAGGACCGATACGACTTAAGGACCTTTAAGAAACGAGCTTACTATTTTTTAAAAGGTCATCAACTCATTTGCAATTGCAAAACCCTGTTGTGCAATAGTTCATGGGCGCCGGTCAATAAAGAAAGATACATAACGAAATATATTAAGTTTCGAATTCATATGACATTCTGCATGATTTCAACCCAACCAATATACGTACTGTGATGATATAATACACATTATATCGTCACAGTACGTGCTAATACAAAGTGCATTCACAAAGTCCGTCTTGCTGCCAACATACAAGGTATTAGTACTTCTGGAAACAAATATTACCTCCAACTGTTTATATTGCTGCTCCTGTTGTTGTGCGGCGTGCAAATGCGTCACGATGTCCATCTGCGACTTGAACTCTTCCTCTTGCTGGTGAGCGGCCTCCAAAGTTTGCTGCAGATGCTGTATTTTCTCGAGGTTTTGTTGCCTCGCAGCCTCCAAGCCGTCTAGCTGTGTGACCGGTCTGGCACCTTTGCCGCCCACGCCTACTCTTCCAACACCCGCAACGCCGCCGACTTGTCCACCCATACTATTTGCCATCATCATATTCTAAAAAAGAAACAAACAAACTCTCATTTAAAAACAAATAACTAACGACAACACGATGGAATTTATTTGTCAAAATACAAAACTAGTCTGTGTTACGGGAATAAAGGTTTACAAAAGTTTTTCTGGCGTCAGGGCGGCGCCGCTCCTTTCGAATGATATGAAATATTTTAAGAGATCTCAAAAAGTGTATAGAATAATCACTATTTCTGATGACCAAATTTTGTTTTGATTAGATTAGAAATGGATAAACCAAAATATGGATATTCCTAAACCTAGAACACTTAAAAAGTGTAATAAATTAAAGACCAACCACTGAGGCACAGTCTAACTACTACTAACAGTCGATCATCGACGGTGTCCATCATCAAAGGGGTCTATCATCGAAGGTGTATATCAATGAAGGTGTCCATAAGCGAAGGTGTCTATCATCGAAGGTGTCCATCATCGAAAATGTCTATCATCGAAGATAGGCAATCGTGCGCTGCGGGGCGGAGCGACGCGAGACGCGGGCGCAGCGCTACCGATCTGTCCGCTAGGGTTGTCCGGTTACGCAAATAAAGTGGTTCACACTACAGGAGCGATAAAAAATAACAAATTCAAATGTTCTGACAACCCTAGCGATTTATTGTTTATGTCAGGTTTTCCGAAAACATCAAACGCGATGACTGTCTGTATGTTCTTCTTGGGCTGTGACTGAGGCATCGTTTTTCGTATACAATATACGTCACACATAAACTAGAAATTGAAAAACTCATTTAAAAAACTAACTTTTCAATTACAACACTGTCCGACCCAATTGAATAGATAATGAGTTCATTCATTAGTGACATCTGATCAGCGGAACATTACGATTACGAGTATTAGTATTCATAGTATTACTATAAGCCATAATACAACTTAACCAAACAATACCCAGCAGCAAGACGTACAGGGTATTAGTGTAAACACCGTTATCCTTGAAACCAGTGGTTTGGTTTCACTTATAGAACGTAAATTCAATGAAAAATAACAACATTTTTTTTAGTAAAATCTCAATTTTTCCTTAATTCCACAATTTTTGCCTGTCCTAAGCCAGGATGAAAGTATGAAGGAAAAGTTACATCAATCTATTGTGTTTCTATTGGAATGTTGTGTAGGTAGCTAGCGCGGGCGTTGATCTTTACAGTGATTACGTCACCGTCCGTAAATTCATAGGGTATCCATGAATTTACGGACGGTGACGGACAGAAACTTTTTAAATTTTATGAAAGAAAATAGCGTTTTTTTTTTTAAGTTTGGATAAATATTTTTATATTAAAGCCAACTACCTATGGTTTTAGTGACAACGGTGTTTACACACCTTGTATAGGCTGTGACTTATGCTAAGGCAGCTCTATTTACAAGCTAGGACTATATCACCACTTATCACATGGTGGGCATGAAGTCGAGTGCTCCGCCATAAATTCGTTGCTGGACACAGGTCTCGCTTATAGTTTCATATGGGGGGAGGGGGAGATTTAGCCATAGTGGCCACGCTCGGCCGGAGGGTTGCCAGCCGCAGTATTTAACGGCACCGAGTACAGTCACCCGTAACACTGTAAAGGTCTATATGTGACCTGATTGTGTTGCTGCATCTGCGGCTGCACCATGCCCTGGCTGGACCCCGGCAATGCCATCTGCCCCAAGCCTACACCCACGCCCTGCAGCGCACCGCTCAGCGCGCCCATACCTCCAGACTGCATTCCACCAGCACCTGCAATACAATTTCCAATATATCACACAACATACTAGAAATAACTATTTCATGCTTCTCATGCTGTTATTAAAATATTTTCATGACATGGAACTGTTATGGCTGCAGTATGAATGTGTTAAAATTATACAGGGTTAATTTTTAAAGACTAGCCAAATTGAAAAAATTTAATAGTTGAGTTCAAAATATAAATACTGATATATACACTATTTACGCTATTTTCCACACACTTGGTGAGCGCATAAGTGCTGCTATCCCCTACACTACGTTGATGCAGTCGTCCAGACAATCAAAGCGCCAGAATATGATATGATTATACGTGGTGGGGCTCGTGACAAAGATGCAATTTTTTCCATACTTTCTAGATTCATAAGTTATAACATACTTTTCAGCTTTTAACTAGTTAACCATAATTTTTTGTAACTTATAACTACGCGACGCGAATCATGATTCCAATTTTCCACTCCCATACGAATGTGTGCGTGCGTAATAAAATAGTAGGCGCTACATATCTATGAATGATAATCAGTTAAATAATGTATTTCCACACATTTTGAATATAAAAGACAGTATCCTAATGGCAGGGCGCGGACCGCGAACTCTAAAAGGTCGTGGATTCGAATCCGTCATTCGACTACTGGCATGAACCACTCGTAACACAAGCAATTTAAGCTTACCACGAGTGGTTAAGGGGAATATTAGTATTGTTTATAGCATTGTTAATATTCTTTGAAAAAAAAAAAGATTAAAAGGAGAAAATGTTTCTTTTTTTTTCACCATACGCTTATATTACCTATTCTGAACCTCTTTTTTATAGGATAGGGTGACAAACGAGCACACAGTCCACCTGATGGTAAGTGGTTGCTGCGGCCCATAGACATCTACATCTATCCTCGATTACAAAACAAAATGCAGATGCGTTGTCACCCGTGAGGACTAAGATGAAATGCCTCGTTTCCAGTAAAAAGGGTCTCCGGTTCTCTACACTCACCATACGAAATACAGCAGCATTAAGCTACTATTTCACGCTGGTGTTCTGTGAGTCCTTCCCCGGTCTGCTGCAGCATGCAGCATGGCTCTACCACGTAAAAATGTCCTCTGCACATTTGGTCGTATATTGAAAATAGCCCTGTATATTAAATATATATGCTACACTTATGTGAACCATCCATTCCAATAGAACCCTACACAAGTCCACTCCTTAACATAGGCCTTCCTAAGGAATTCCACAAATCATGGTCCTAGCCACCTGCATCCATCGACTTTTTGCTTCTCTTAAAAAGTCGCCACTGCATCTAGTTGGGGCCACTCTATACTTAGTTTATTGGTACCGAGGCTGCCCCGCAAGAACCTTGCCTTTCTTCACCATCGGCTGTCAATTCTTCGAGCTATATGGCCGGCCGGTTGCCACGTTAGCTCACTGAATTGTTGGGCTATTTCGGTTACTTTAGTTCTACTCCGGATATATTCATTACGAATTTTATAACGCAGAGGAACTCCGAGCATAGCATATACCTATACACAAATATGAACATTTAGTTTATTTTTACACGGTCTCCTCCGCAACAACTGTTTGCTAGGTTTCAACTTATGTGGTGGGCATAATAATTTTAATTATTTAAAAGACAAAAAAAAATATTTAAAATTCTTTATTGTTACATAAAATTGTCTACACTCACCAGCCATGGTTTGCGTGGGCATATTCCCGCCCATCGCACCAGCAGCACTCACTGCTGTGGGCATCTGTTTATTTATTATCTGTGTGATTTTCTGTTGCTGGATCACCTGCAAAAATGGCCGGGACTTAATGTTCGTGACTTAAGACACGTTATTTTAAAATATAATACATACATATGCCCAACCAGTGGCTGACATCAACAACCTATTGCGATAATGCGCTGCGTGCATTTCCAGTTATGTAGTATGCAACTAAAATCATTTGTAACTAAAAAATGATTGCCAACCCCCATGTCAAACGTGGCAACTATGACAAAATTCCCTCTATGAGGCCATCTATGGGGGAGGCCTATGTTCAGCAGTGGATTTTTGGGTATATTCCGAAACGTTTCCAGTATACTGCCGTATACAAATGACGTCATCAATTGAAACCATATTGTACTGGCGTGCCGCCGCCATATTGTGTCGGATATCCGGCCATATTAAAACAATTTTTAATTGTGTGTACGCTGAATGAAGCATGCCAGAATTTGTTTTTTTTATTCAAATACAAAAAAATATATAATAATTGCTGGTATCTCCATTAGGAGGATATAATGATTTTTGTAGCACAAAATGACAAAATAATCGTCAACACTTTTCCAATATGGTGCTAATGTATGACGTCATATACTGTCCTAAGTTTTGAAACGAATCACCAGTATAGTGTCGATTCATAACGTCATTTGCATTGGACAGTACACTGGGTTCTGTTTTGGAACATACCGTTTATGCCCCATTTACATTCAGCCCGTTTGGGCAGGGAAGTGAGCAGGGCAGTGAGCAGGGCAGTATGTAAACAGGCTACTCGCGCTGACACTGCCGCTGCCGCTGACACTGCCCGAAATGTCGGTTTTTCGTGCGGAAGTCAAAGGACGGGCAGCGCGAGCGGCAGTGTGTGTTCACATTCAGCTCCATCGCTCACTTCGCGACAAGCGCCTGGATGAACGGACGTGCGTGCCGTCCTGTTATTAAATAAATACGATCTACCAAAATGCCTTTCGAGTAGATTAATGAAAATACAATAAAGTTTTTAGAACTGCTGGAATCAGAAAAAACTATATGGGATTTCAACGATAAAAACCACAATTCATCATCTTCTACGAATACGAATTTTCTTTTTTGAGTTAACATAGTACCTATGTACATAATTAATTATAAATTCGTCAAATTTATTATATTAATATAAAATTTAGTTTAAGGAATTAATGAACATTGACATTTTATTTCTAAAAACGATTAGTAACTTATATTGATTATTTATTAATTAAAATGTAAAATAAGTTAAAAGGTAATATTTGCATAATAGCCTGAGATTTTTAAATTATAATTTTATTGTAATTAAAATTACGAATTAGTTTATACTGAAGTGTAATTAATAAAATAATAATAGCTTAACTAATCTCATATAATATTTAATATTATTTATGTAACAATAATATAATAATTCAATTAATAATTTATGAACAATTTACTGTATAAGAATTCAAATAGAGTGGATCTGTATAAGTATTTAATTGTACATAATATTTGAATTCAAAAAGAATGTGTGTACCTAACTTTTAAGCAACATCGGTTTTGTGTAATTAGCTGTATTTCATATCATTTTTCCATGCCAATTATGGCAAAACATGTCAGTGCCACGTCATTGATCATCTTATGTACCATGTTTTTAAGCAAATAAATTTTCTATCTATCTATCTATCTTCTTTTGAACTTGATATCTTTTTAAATTATTAACATAATTTTGTATTGCAAGAAGACACAGCGCGGACGCTGTAATTATTTCGACGTCCGCCATAGTCGAAAGCCGAAAGCGATGTGAGTGGTAGGGCAGAGTGTGAATACACACTTCCCGCGATCCTGCTACGGCAGTATTTAGGGAAGTATTGCCGGCAGCGCGAGGAGCAGTGGCAGTGGCTGAATGTAAATGGGGCTTTATGCCCCATTTACATTCAGCCCGTTTGGGCAGGGAAGTGAGCAGGGCAGTGAGCAGGGCAGTATGTAAACAGGCTACTCGCGCTGACACTGCCGCTGCCGCTGACACTGCCCGAAATGTCGGTTTTTCGTGCGGAAGTCAAAGGACGGGCAGCGCGAGCGGCAGTGTGTGTTCACATTCAGCTCCATCGCTCACTTCGCGACAAGCGCCTGGATGAACGGACGTGCGTGCCGTCCTGTTATTAAATAAATACGATCTACCAAAATGCCTTTCGAGTAGATTAATGAAAATACAATAAAGTTTTTAGAACTGCTGGAATCAGAAAAAACTATATGGGATTTCAACGATAAAAACCACAATTCATCATCTTCTACGAATACGAATTTTCTTTTTGAGTTAACATAGTACCTATGTACATAATTAATTATAAATTCGTCAAATTTATTATATTAATATAAAATTTAGTTTAAGGAATTAATGAACATTGACATTTTATTTCTAAAAACGATTAGTAACTTATATTGATTATTTATTAATTAAAATGTAAAATAAGTTAAAAGGTAATATTTGCATAATAGCCTGAGATTTTTAAATTATAATTTTATTGTAATTAAAATTACGAATTAGTTTATACTGAAGTGTAATTAATAAAATAATAATAGCTTAACTAATCTCATATAATATTTAATATTATTTATGTAACAATAATATAATAATTCAATTAATAATTTATGAACAATTTACTGTATAAGAATTCAAATAGAGTGGATCTGTATTAGTATTTAATTGTACATAATATTTGAATTCAAAAAGAATGTGTGTACCTAACTTTTAAGCAACATCGGGTTTGTGTAATTAGCTGTATTTCATATCATTTTTCCATGCCAATTATGGCAAAACATGTCAGTTCCACGTCATTGATCATCTTATGTACCATGTTTTTAAGCAAATAAATTTTCTATCTATCTATCTATCTTCTTTTGAACTTGATATCTTTTTAAATTATTAACATAATTTTGTATTGCAAGAAGACACAGCGCGGACGCTGTAATTATTTCGACGTCCGCCATAGTCGAAAGCCGAAAGCGATGTGAGTGGTAGGGCAGAGTGTGAATACACACTTCCCGCGATCCTGCTACGGCAGTATTTAGGGAAGTATTGCCGGCAGCGCGAGGAGCAGTGGCAGTGGCTGAATGTAAATGGGGCTTTATAGGCTGTAACAGATTGGATGGATGGAATATGATTTGAGGTGCATATGTGTAATGAACTTATAGTGTCTGTTAAAGAAAAAAATAAGATGTGTATCAAGAAGTTGAGCACAATATTTACTAGCTTCAAACGTACGCAGGACTCCGTCTATCTTTTTTGTTCGTCTAGGGTACGCTCCACAAAAAACACGTAATTAACTTATTAAAAAGAACTGCAACTTCATCCTCACAATTCGCATAACACTCTTTATTTGAATTCTTCTTTTGACTTCTACTATATCTATGGAAAGGGATTACATAATTTACTTACGTTGGCAACGGATAGCGTATATTTTCATTTAAAATATACAGCATGTTTATTTCTGACAAAGACATGTATTGGAGTTTAAAAAAAAATACGTACTTTTCGAAGCCTGTCGACGAAGGTCGCCTGGTTGTTGGGTATGAAACCGAGATAAGCTTTCTTATCTGGAGTGTACAGAAGTATCAGCACTTTGATGTCGCACTGCGGGGGCGATGACATAGGAGAGAAATGAACGCACCCGGCCTGAAAACGAACATATTAATAACAAATTGTACAGCGTTTACTGATGCTAAAATTTTGTGTAAGGAGAAAATATTGTACCCTCTTTAGGATAAAGTGACGTGGTTAGAACCATACTGCGGATGTATTATGGTTGCCTGCTCGACAAGAGGGGGAAAGAAACACGCTGTCACAGAATATCGTAATTCGTACGGTCCGATCGGACATTTCTGCTGGTGTTAACATATTACGAGAAGCAATCTCTATAGTTTGTCAATTATAAAAATTGTGTTGGTTCACGTAATCACCGTAACCGCGACGGACGCGAACTCACCAACATAACATAAACATTATTAAACTGTTTTTACATAAAATTTAAATTATTATTAAATATAATGATATGTCCAATACCCGAACATAATCAGTAAATCGTAATAAATAATGCGACATTCACTATCGTTGATTTTATTCATTTTTATAATTTTCTATCAGCCTTAATGATTCCAGAGAGTCCACTCAACTGTCTGCTATAATGAACTTCAATTCTTGCCTTTTTCCAGGCCTCTGTGTTATAGATATTATGGCAACGAAAAGTACTTGCAGAAATTCAATAAAGCATTTGTGATTAAAGTTAATCATAAGGCCATGGCTGAACACAGACCTCCTACAGTTTGCTAAAATCCACTACACTGGTAACTCTTTTACAGTTCAAGCTACACGACTTTGGAACTTCTTGCCTGATGACATCAGAAAAGCTCCCAATAAGTTGCTTTTAAAAAAATTGGTGCGTCATCATCATCATCCATGTGATTTATATTGTCATCAGACGTTCATATGTATTTATATGTACTATTTATATATTATGCACATTGATATGTATTTATATGTATGTATGTATATGTTTACCTAAGCACTATGCTCAATGACCTCAATAGTGTCTCCCAACGGATTGGTCTTAAGATGAAAATGGACAAAACAAAGATCATGTTTAATGTCCGTGTCACACCTATGCCAGTAGTTGTTGGGAGCACTAAGCTCGAAGTTGTTGACGAGTATGTTTACCTGGGACAAATAGTCCGATTGGGTAAGTCCAACTTCAACCGAGAGGTCAATCGACGGATTCAACTAAGCTGGGCAGCGCTCGGGAAAGGCAAGGGCAGTTATACCTCAATACCTGAAAACTAGATTGTACAATCAGCCGGTGACTTATGGATCTGAGATGTATGAGGACACTTAAGGTCGTTCAGCGAGCTATGGGGAGGACTATGCTCGAAGTTTCTCTGCATGATAAACTTAGAAATGAGGATATCCGCAGTAGAACCAGAGTGACCGACATAGCACAAAGGATTAGTATGCTGAAGTGGCAATAGGCCGGCCATATAGCTCGAAGAACTGACAATAAATGGGAAAAAAAGGTTCTCGAGTGGCAGCCTCGTACCGGTAGGGGGCGACCCCCCTTGACGACCTGGTAAGACATGCAGGAAGTCGATGGTTGCAGGTGGCTCAGGACCGTGCTTTGTGGCATATCTTGGGGGAGGCCTATGTTCAGCAGTGGACTTGTGAAGGGCTGTAATGATGATGATGATGATGTATATGCTCGTATATATGTATAAATAGGAGATGTTTCTATAGTTTATTTGTTTTATAAATCAGTAAAATAAATATATTACGTAGTTAATTATCATTTTTATTTTGTATTTTATTCTATATTGCTACACCTACGTCAAATTCTCACCACACCATGGGTTGACTGGTAGAGAATGCCTCAAGGCATTAAGTCCGCACTTGTATTCTTGTATATTAAGGAATGCAATAAAGAATAAATAAATGAATCCACGGTTTAAACCACCTGCATCCATCGACTCCCTGCATGTTTCATCAGGTCGTCACTTCATCTAGTGGTAACTTACTTCTTGGTCCTCTGGAATAGTATTTCATGTCTCGGCTTTGTTTGAAGATAACTAGAGGCGTCCATAGACTACTCTGGCCACAAAATCCACATATATCAATCATACATATATCAGAAAGACTACAAACTCATTTGTACTTCTTTCTAAACCTAATAAACTGTAAATGTGAAATAGATGATATTACTAATACTCACAAAGCCGTTGACCATGACCTTGGTTAGAGCATCAAGCGCCTCGTTTGGCTGCAAGTGGAATAGCACCGACTTGCTGTCCTTGAGATACTGGCCTCCGATGTTGCTGATGAGCTGCTTTGGCATCAGCTGCATCAGCAACTTGTTCGGCCATGTGTCAACCTTTAACTCGGGCTCTATGTCTTTGGAATTTGCTGACACCTGAAAGTAGTTAAAAATAGATTAATATTTAAAAATATTTGCCAGAAAAATATCAAAACATAATCCGCCATATGACGCAGACTATTTAGTTTTACGCCAGAAGTAACATATCAAGAGAAAACGTCTGGTGTTCTTCCCAACAAAGATTAAGGCGACTCTTCCCTATAATGGAAGGAGTCCATGTCTAACATTTTACGTGGTAGAGCAATACTGCAGCAATATTATGGTTGTAGCACGATGTGGTTGACACGATTTGGTTGACTCGACTGAGGTAGGACCATCCTCTCACAGAGTACCAACGTAAAATAGCAGCGCGATGCTGCTTTATTTCGTATGGTGAGGAGTGTAGGCATCCCATTTATTCCTCAGGGGCGACAATGCATCTGCATTTTGATTGTTAGTCAAGGATAAATTTAGATATCCATCATACGGGCTACACTATTCACTTACCATTAGATGGACTGTGTACTCGTTTGTCACTCTTATTCTATAAAAAAAGTTATTATATATATACATATATATATATATATATATATATATATATATATATATATATATATATATACGGAATAAACTTAAAGTAATAACAGAAAATATTTGTTAATTTTTTGACATTATTATCGCCAAATGTTACAGTTTACTGTTACGAATTTAATTATATCGAAATAATAGTTATAAAGATGGAGCTACGATGCAAAAGCAAAAGCTCACAGTATCACTATTATTATATCTACAAAACCCATCACAAGTCCACAGCTGAACATACTCCTCCACCACAGATTGCCTCAAAGTACAGTCTTGAGCCACCTGCATCCGTGGTAAAGCCAGCTATATTGCAGCTATATTAATGTTGTAGCATGCATTGGCTAGAGCCTTGGTAGCTCAGATGATTAACGCTCGCTGTAAATATAACAGAACGCGAGTAACCCTGGTTCGATCCCCGCCGGCATCAATGAAATTGTTAATTGCAATTTTAAGTGCTGATTTACCACGTGCTCGGCGGTGAAGGAAAGCATCGTGAGGAAATCTGCATGTCTGAGGAATAAGAAAAAAAATTATTTCGAAGACATGTGAAGTTCGCCAACTGGGGCATTGGGGCAGCACGGTGGACACTTCCTTGCCCTAAAACCCTCTCAGAAATGAGGGGAGGCCTGTGCCCAGCAGTGGGACGTATATAAGCCGTAACTTTACTTTACTTTATGCATTGGCACTCGAGCACGCCGCTCCATATGTACGTGCGCTGCAGCTACAAGTATACAGCTGCGGCACGGCTCTACTCACCTGACACGGCAGATGCTTGGTGACCTTCTGCTGGTCGCCGGGCGCCTTGCCCTTCTCCATCCACTCGAGCACGCCGCTCCAGATGTACGTGCGCTGCAGCTACAAGTATACAGCTGCGGCACAGCTCTACTCACCTGACACGGCAGATGCTTGGTGACCTTCTGCTGGTCGCCGGGCGCCTTGCCCTTCTCCATCCACTCGAGCACGCCGCTCCAGATGTACGTGCGCTGCAGCTACAAGTATACAGCTGCGGCACGGCTCTACTCACCTGACACGGCAGATGCTTGGTGACCTTCTGCTGGTCGCCGGGCGCCTTGCCCTTCTCCATCCACTCGAGCACGCCACTCCAGATGTACGTGCGCTGCAGCTGCAAGTATACAGCTGCGGGGCTCTACTCACCTGACACGGCAGATGCTTGGTGACCTTCTGCTGGTCGCCGGGCGCCTTGCCCTTCTCCATCCACTCGAGCACGCCACTCCAGATGTACGTGCGCTGCAGCTGCAAGTATACAGCTGCGGGGCTCTACTCACCTGACACGGCAGATGCTTGGTGACCTTCTGCTGGTCGCCGGGCGCCTTGCCCTTCTCCATCCACTCGAGCACGCCGCTCCAGATGTACGTGCGCTGCAGCGGCGCAGCACTGGCGCCTGACGGACCCGCCACCATCCCAGGCATACGCTGCATGCTCGCCTGGAATTATTTTATTTTATTTTATTGAGACGAAAAACAGTTACGCATTAATGTAATACAAGACAATTTATACTAGGAGTAATAATAATGTCATCCAGACCGAATTTCGGTCACTGCGACCAGTCTCGATGGAGTATAGCCACCTGCGCAGGAAAGGATTATAGAGACCAAGTGTATGCATGCGCAAGCACAGGTACACTCTCTATTCCCTCACTCTCATAACTCGATGTAACAGTAACCTGACACGACCAAAGAGAGAAATCAGGTGCAAGTACCACTAGAATCAAAGTATTGATGATTGCTATTACATTTTTGAACGTTCCGGATCAAACAATTGACAAGACCTACAACTAATGAGTATAATAATGTCCCACATTATCGAACGTGTCTCACAGATCATAAGATAATGAAATTCAAAGATGTGATCCATTTAATTGATCGACCCGAATGACCTGGTTCGTAATCGTAAGACGAACAATGCTTGAATGATCGGGTCACTAGAAATGAATGAATGACACATCTTAGAGACGTAAGGATATTCATATGTGTGTGTGCGCAATAAAATAAGTTACAAGTGGTAAAATTAAAAATTTTGTACAACCGACTTCAATATAATTAAAATGAGAACATCATCAATGTATTCGAAGTCAATTAAATCCGCATTACTAAAGATAACTCAAAAACTACTGGTCAGCTCTTGATTAATCTTGAGGACACGAGAAGCACCAGCTTTCAAATAAAAAAAATCATCAAAATCCATTCACCCAGAGAAAAGTTCTGAGGTAACACACAAAAAAAAACATACAGTCGAATTGAATACCTCCGCCTTTTTGAAGTCGGTAAAAATAATGCATTACTACGCATTTTGAATTTAAAAGATAAAAATGACAGAATATTTGAGAATTTTTTAACTAATTTTTCTTCACCTATATCTATATTACTTATTCTGAACCTTCTCTGCAAATTTGGCCAATTATTGTAAAATAACCCTGTATAAAAATTAATGCTTGTTTGTTCATATTTTATGAGTTGTCATACCTTTTATCAGTTTGCGGTTAAACTGTCAACTTATTGTTTGCACTTGCAAGAAAGTTATATGGTGGTGTTTAATCTCCGTGCCTCAGAAAGCACGTGTCGAATCAAAGTCCCAACAGAGATACGAGTGTGAGGGAATACTGAGTGCACCTGTGCTTGCGCACACACTCGTACACACGTACACGTACACGTACGTACGTACACGTTGAGAACTGAACGAAATTCGTTCTGGAGTTTGGCTAATGAGAGCTAATTTCTGGTCGCCAGAGGTCGCCGATTGGATCTGAAGTTATTAATATATATATTTAAAATAAACGTTAACCCTTACATTTTCCGAATAAATTAACTTCCCCTCATGAAGGGTCCTCCACTCTATAAGGAGGACTATCTTATATGGGGCACAAGAGGAAAAAGTGTCCAAATGTAAGTTGTAAAAAACAGTGCAAAAACCTTTCAGAATGGCGCTTGCAAAGATACAGGGTATGGTATGAATATAGCAGTTGTTTCAAGTTATAGTTTATAGCCTATATAAGTCCCACAGCTGGGTACAAGCCTCCTCTCATTTCTGATAGGGTTTTAGGGCAGGGAAATATCGCGTGTTGGAGAACGTTACACGTCTTCGAAAAAAATTTTCTTCTATTTCTTAGACATGGAGGTTCCCTCACGATTTTTTCCTTCAACGCGGAGGACTTGGTAAATCAGCACTTAAAATTGCAATTCACAATTTCATTGGTGCCGACGGGAATCGAACCTGGGTTGCTCGCGTACTACGAAATTTACAGTGAGCGCTTAGTCCCTGAATTACCACGGCTCTTAGCGGTTCTATCTAGGATCGAAGTGTGCCGAGTAAAAAAAAAAAATATTTTTAAGATAAATTTTTTTTATGCCAATTAAAATATTTTCAAACTTTTTTATGATTTGTTGTTATACTTTTTCATCCTAAAATTGACACTTGTGAATTATTTTTTATCATTTTGTTTTGTTCTCTGAACTTTTGTTCTCTAATTTTGAACAAAAATTTATTAATTAAAAATAATTACATAGTTCAAAATTTACCCTGCTGCTATTGTGGTGCCACTTTACTGTAACGCATTTCGTCGGACACTTTCATACACAGAGACAGTCCTCCATACCTATACCTTTCCTACTTCCCCCGCTATAAAATCTCTCAAATATCTTACAAATATTTCGTGTCGCCCTGTTGGCACAAAATGTCGTGAATACACTCAATGAAATATTTTTTAACGTTATGGTTTCTTATTTTACATCGTCGTCACCATTAAAGCTTGTCCATTTAACACCATTAAAGCATCACAAGTTCACTGTTGAACATAGACCTACCACAAGGAATGCCACAAAGCACGGTCCTGCATCCATTGACTTCCTGCAACTCATACCAGATCGTCACTCTATCTAATGGGGGGCTGTCTTACTCTTCGCATACCGGCATGAGGCTGCCGCATATGCAAGGTCTTTTCATAGCTTGCGTCAGAACCTCGAATTTCTTTATACGGACAATAAAGAAGGAATGCGTCATTACTGGCAACATGCGCTGGTTGTACAAGTTTGTTTTCAAGTTTAGCGCTATATATAACGAGATCTTTTTTGTTAGCGCTATATTTATACGTGGTAGAGCGATTCTGCCTCTATGGTTTTGTGGTTCTTATCCCCGGTCTGGATGAACCATCGTTGGACTTCTCGTGTTCGTTCGAACAGCTCTTCTCCGGCACCATCTTCCTCTTCTGATTCTGCGGTGAGAAGTTCCATTTCTGCTTGAGCAACTTTTGACCGAGCTTCTGCCAGTTCTAGTTCTCTTAGTGCCATTGTCATTTTTGCTTGCGCTTCTGCTCTCTTCCTATGCGACAAGCGAACGGAAAGCGTGTCTGGATCGCGGGTCGACTTCTTAGGGTGAGGTTGTTGCAGATTTCTTTCTCTGCAGCTGCAGTTATATTAGAAGTACAGTTGTAGCACGGATGGGTCGGTTCGACCGGGGAAGGACCATGCTCTCACAGAATACCAGTGTGAAATAGTAGCTTAACGCTGCTGTTTTTCGTATGGTGAGTGTAGAGAACCGGAGACCCATTTTACTGGAAACGAGGCATTCCATCTTAGTCCTCACGGGTGACAACGCATCTGCATTTTGATCTGTAATCAAGGATAGATGTAGATGTCTATGGGCCGCAGCAACCACTAACCATCAGGTGGACCATGTGCTCGTTTGTCACCCCATCCTATAAAAAATGACGGGATTATCTGAGAAGATGTGGCCCAATTTCCTGAACGGTGCCATGTCGAGTTCTTTGTCGATGGACCTCTTGGACAAAGTTGGAGTTACCTAATCGGACAGTTTATCACAGGGAAACATACTCGTCAACAATTTCGAGTGAAGCATACGCGTGACATGAACGTTACATATGACCTTTGTAATTTATACATATAAATAACAATGAAGTGTCTGTTTGTAATATTTGAACGCTATTGAGACATCAATAATAGTAAGTTTTGCCTGTTAATCTGTTCGGGTTTATCTTCGGAATGGCTCAACTGATTGCGATGAAACTTTACGATCACATAGTGAGTAATACCAGGAGTAATCTAGCTACATTTTATACGAAACAATTAAAAAATAGGAAAACTTGGTAAAGTAAGGCGTTGGCCACGCTAGAGCGATTGCGGGGAGCGGAGGCAACCTACGGAGGGGGGAGGAGTGATGCGACTTGTCGCTATAGTATGCCACGTTGAGGCCGCTGCATGGCATGTGATTTCTTCCTGCTATTTTTGCGCGAGGCTCTCTAAATCGGCACTTTCGTCTAGAAGGGAGTAGTTTTTTTTCATAACATATAATGCAAATTAAAATAGGAGTTCATGATTTAAACTAAAATAGTTTGGTGAAAATCGTAGACTGTATGATGAAATACGTCCCACCCACACAAGTTTTGAGAAATATAATATTATGCTTATAATTTTTAATGCTTACTGGACCATGTTGCAGACCGAGACATTATTTCGATTAATACGCAAGACGCGCGAACACGTACTATGACTTGCGTCGGTCGCGGTCGCATGACGCGCACGCCAGACGCGCCAACGTGGCATCTCCCATTCGTCTGGTATTGTTATTTTTCCCCGCTCATCGCAGACGCAAGACGCGTCGCGCTAGCGTGGCACATGACTATGTGTTTTTTTATTTATATTTTAGTTCCAGTAGTAGTAGAAGGCAAGTCGTTAGTAAATGTATGGAGTGTGACCTGTGCGGCGTGTGCGGGCGGCGGCGGCGGGTACGAGGGCTGCGCCAGCTGCGTGAGCAGCGCGGAGTTGTTGGCGTAGACCGGCTGGCGCGGGCCCGGCGGCGCCAGCCAACCCGCACGCACGCCCGTCGCGCGCACGAACTGCGCGCCCGCCGCCCGCGGCGCCACCGGCCCACCGCGCTGCGCACTGTACACACAACACGCTACACTTGGAGACCTGACACTCGCCAATCTATGAACTCAGCATACACGGACGCCGGGCCTCGCGCTGCTGACTGTACACCACACCATACACTTAGAAACCTGACACTCTCCAACCTATGAACTAGGCATACGCAGACGCCGGGCCCCGCGCTGCTGACTGTACACCACACCATACACTTAGAAACCTGACACTCTCCAACGTATGAACTAGGCTATGCAGACGCCGGGCCCCACGTTGTTGACTGTACACCATACACTTAGAAACCTGACACTCTCCAACGTATGAACTAGGCATACGCAGACGCCGGGCCCCGCGCTGCTGACTGTACACCACACCATACACTTAGAAACCTGACACTCTTAGTACGCAGACGCCGGGCCCCGCGCTGCTGACTGTACACCACACCATACACTTAGAAACCTGACACTCTTCAACCTAGTTCATAGGCATGCCCTCACTCTTCTAATCCAATGTTAAGGCAATCCAACACGAATGGAGAGAGATTAGGTGCAGAATTTACAGCTTTATATGCTTTCCGAAGGATAGAATTGAAAAATTCTTCACAGATAAAACCCAATAACTGAAGGAAAATTTAATAAAGCGTTCTTCCTTTACAAATACATCGCTGAACATAGAGGAGATATTAACTATAGGTTATCACGATTGGTAGGGAGATTGCAGATTTTCTGTTTCAGCTGCCCTCCGCATTTCTTAACACACCCATGGGATGAATGGGATAGGGGAATCTCTTAGGTCGCCACCACACAGCACAACTGATAAGCACACGGAAAGTGATATCTAAAAAACGGAGAGGAGTAATTTCCTCCTTAAAAAAATAGATTTTATTTCATTCCCCATTCATTTCACCCTGTACATGTTGCTTTCTTTATGACAACTCACCTGTATATGTCTGTTTGTATGTCCGGGGCAGGCGGCGGTGCGGGGCTGGGCGGTCTCTCCTTCAAACTGTATCCACGTAATAATACTAGGTGTCGCGGATCCTGAGGAAATGGTTGCAATTCAGGGATCATATTTTTAATATTAAAATAAATAATTGTTAAAGTATTTGGTAGAGCCCCAGAGGGACTCACTATTAAAAGTAAAAAAATCTTGTATATATATATGTGTGTTGTAATTGATTTCTCAAAAAAAAAAAGAATGTTTTTACTTTCGAAGTTTATCTGGATTTTATCCCTGAGAAAATTATGTTTGTTTCTAACGCCCAGCAAAGTTCGGTCTCACTCATATTGAACAATTATACCACATTTATAAATATGAGTGAAATATTAAGTGTATGGGATAAGATTTTATCATGTGGCAACCACATATCACCAACCGCATTGTAGAGGAACCATAACCGATCGCCCACTAAATAAAGGAGCTATACTCAATGTGCGGCCCGCCGGGCCTTTGCGATTACCCAATCTGGTGTTCCAAATTTATTGCACACTATTGAAATATAAAATGGCCCATCAGAGAACGGGTAATTCGGAACGGGAATGTGAGCCGAGCGCTATCAGCGATTTTTGCGTGAATCGAATTGCAGCCTATTATTAGTCATCTGTGGTTGCAAGAACGAGACGGAACGCGCGGCGGGATCCACGAACCTGTGCGTGTCGCTTTGTTTGCCGGTCGTAACTTGTTTTGAATTTGTTTACATACCTAGTTATACAGTCTGAAGTAACATACAGTCAGTCAGTCAACATACAGTCTAGAAGTAAAGTCGGCAACATCATAACAACCCATTGGTCTCAAATTGCTCTGACTAAGCTTTCGGTATTTGATTACTCGTAAACACGATATTTATATACATAATTTTACAATAACCTGTTGTTCACGAATTGTACAATGTTACAGAAGACACTGACTCCACTGTATAATTGTTATTGCTGGTCAAACAAAGGCGTCATACTTTCAGTCAACGGACATTGTTTTGACCATGCCATATAAGCCGTTGAATTTAGAATAAAATGCATTATAGAACTGATCGTAGTCACGTAATCACTTTAAGTAAGTCAGTACTGCATTGAATTAGTTTTAATCACAGAATACTATAATACATATACAATAGAAAGGGGAAGTGGGCGGAGCCCGTGTAGCCATATGCATATGACACTAATATATCAATTCACACGTATAAATGTCAACACATCTCTTTTGACGTTACCAATAAAGAAATATTGACGTGTCAAACACTACAGATACTGGAAGCACTAGAGATGTAACAAAATTTTACAAATACCGATAAGCCGGAAAATATTGTCGCTTTTAAATTTGTACTCGGCTTAATGAAAAATTTGTAAACTATGTAAATTTGTTCCCTCTACTCTATAGGATAACATTAAAATTTGCAATAAAGTTTTTAGATTCGATCTTCTTCATTACTAAAAAATATACTATATATTAACCTCACTCCCCACTACTCACAAAGGGTTGGGTAGACCCATTTCGTGTTAAAAGTAAAAAAAATATGTATGTTCATACTTTTTCATCCGATTTCGCGCTTGCTTTGTGTCGGCTTACCAATACTGTATTACTTACTACTATTGGTACTTTTTTTGATATTTTTCATTTCCATAAACAATTTTTGCAGTTTTCCTGGAGATCCGGACTTAAGAATAAATACTTAGACATACACACTCAATCGATTAATGTTTACGGATGGGTTGAATTGTTACGGCCTAGTAAGCCTAGTAGATATAGTAAGCTATAAATGTTACAATTCCATAACTACATACTACTACAACTATTACTACTGCCTCGTTGGTCTAGTGGCTGTAGTAATGCGATTGCTGATCATGAGGTCCTGGGTTCGAATCCCGGGTCGGGCCCAAAAATTAACTATTGAATTTTTCCGTCAAGAAATTCTCAGTACATGCCCGGAGTCAGAAAGTTGGCGGTGTCTCACCCCCGTGCCTCGGAAAACACGTAAAGCCGTTGGTCCTGCGCCTGATCTCTTTCCGGTCGTGTCGGTTTACGGTGTAGAATTTTCAGGTAATGTAGGTTGCCTCGGTTCTTGTTCCTGTTGTTCTTGCATCGGCAGATCCTTCATCTGTACAGGACTAGATTGTGGAGTTTCCTCTATTTTAGGGTTGTTTTCTGTAGGTATGGCTTCTTGCAGATATCTAGAATTTAGCTGATAGGTAACTGGTATGTAAGGGTTTTCACTAGTATACAAGGTTTTGATGATTTGGTCCACATGTCTATGGTGTATCCTTCCATCTACCTCTACCTCATAATGTAGTTTTCCTCTTCTGTTTATAATCTTTCCGAATTTCCATTTATTGCTGTCATACATTCTGATCTGTACTCTGTCTCCTCTATTAATTTCTTTTTGGAAAAAGCAGGCATTCTTGAAAAAGTCATTTACTCACAATGGGGTACACCTGTAGTCCCCGTAATTAAACAAAATGGCAAGGTAAGTTTATGTGCAGACTATAGAGCAACTTTAAATAAAAATCTTGAAAATGACAATTATCCTATTCCAAGAATAGAAGAAATCTTTTCAAAATTGAGTGGTGGAAAGTACTTCTGTACACTTGATATTAATCAAGCATATCTACACATGTTAACCAGTGATGAGACAGCAGAGATGCAAGCCATCAGTACATATAAGGGTACCTATAAAGTGAAAAGAGTAATGTTTGGTGTTAAGGAAGCACCAAATGTTTGGCAACGGTACATGGATCAAACGCTAAAAGGAATAGATGGTGTAGCCTGTCTTTTTTTTTTTTTTTTTTTGATGATATAGCTATACAGGGAAGTACATACATTCAATTGTTACAAAGAATCAGAACAGTTTGCGAGAAATTACAGAAATGTGGACTACATCTAAATTTAAAGAAATGTCAATTTCTCCAAAAGTCAGTAACTTACCTGGGACATAATATTAATGAAAATGGATTACATCCTACTCAAGATAAGATTAACGATATCAAGAATAGCCCACGGCCCACTGATATATAATCTCTAGGTACCTTTTTGGGAATGATCAATTGTTATCAACAGTTCATTCCAAATCTAGCATCAAAGTTAAATCCACTTTACAATCTATTACAGAAAGATAAAAATTTTATGTGGACCAAAGAATGTGAGAAAATTTTCAAAGAGTTAAAAGATGAAATTTGTGGAGAAAAAGTGTTAATACCATTTCATGAGAGCTTGCCTGTTACCCTTGCTACAGACGCATCACCTACTGGATTTAGAGCTGTGTTATCACACATTATGCCAGACAAGAGTGAACGCCCATAGCATTTGCATCAAAATCCCTAACTAAAGCTGAGGGAGGTTACAGCCAACTTGATAAAGAAGCAGCAGCGTTAATATGGGGACTAAAGAAGTTCTTCCAATACTGCTATGGAAGAAAAAATTACATTGATTATTGACAATCAACCCTTGTCTAGAATTTTACATCCAGAAAAAGCTACACCACCTACCACAGCAATTAGGCTTGTGCACTACGCAAACTTCTTAGCAGGATTTGACTATGATATAAAAGGACGACAACAGAACATGCAAATGCAGACTACTTTTCAAGATTAAATAAGTTTATTATTAAGATTAATTAAGTATGGTAAATATTTGATAGATTACAAATAAGTTAGGTAGATAGGGAAGCTTTTTTAGTCAACTAAATCATTAAAAAAACCATGAAAATATACCCACCAATATAAATTAAACTAATTGTTTATTGAATAAAACTAAATTTACGGATTTTATCGCGTTTATTTCACTACTTTTACTTATTTTTAATTCCCGACGTTTCGGGTGCTTTACAGCAACCATGGTCACGGGGGGGACTGAGATGTTTGACGTCCCAATGTCATAGTTAGTCCGGCTACCTTCAGTTTTTGAATATTAATTTTTGGTCCGATTTACGCAAAACGAGCTTATAGTATCATGAAGTCTTGCAGTGGTATGCTTAGGTTTGGGTTTAATTTTGTTAATTATAGGATCCCAAGCAGGTGGCAGCACCCATCCATCTTCTCTATTGAAATTTGGATGTTTTTTAATTTCAATAGCCTCGCGTATCATCCTTGGTAGGAATCGGTGTTCTTTTGCGAGAATTTGTGGTTTATCAAAACGAATGTGAGGACGATCTTGAACATGATCGCAGACTGCAGACTTCCCGGAGCGTCGGTGCTTCACGTCAGCTATATGTTCTTTCATGCGGGTTTTTATGGATCTTTTTGTTTGACCTATGTAAGAGAGACCACATTCACAATCTAACTTGTACACTTATAATAATTTTATATTGTAATTGTACTGAGAGGACATACCAGAGCACACACAAAGGATTCATACCATTTTGTTAGTGAGATAAAAGACCTACATCTCGCTGACAATGAAACTATGGTCAGTTTTGATGTTCAGTCACTATTCACATGCCTACCTATTGAAGACTGCATATCAATTGTAACTAGGAAGCTAGAATATAATAACATGCCTGCTGAATATGCAGTATTACTCAAACACTGCCTCACATCTGGCTATCTATTGTGGAAGGAAGAGTTCTACAAGCAAGTAGATGGTGTGGCGATGGGCTCACCTGTATCTCCCATAGTCGCTGACATATTCATGGAGGACTTCGAGGAGAAAGCCCTTCTTACTGCTCCTGTAAATCCAAGATTCTACAAGCGGTACGTAGACGACACTTTCACAATTTTACCATCTGACAAAGTAACTGCATTTTTAAACCACCTTAACTCTATAAACTCTAAAATACAATTCACAATGGAGTTAGAGGCAAATAATTCTTTAGCTTTCTTAGATGTTTTAGTCATTCGGAATCCTAATAACACAATTGGTCACACTGTGTATAGAAAAAAGACCCATACCAACCGATATTTAAATGGTGAATCTCACCATCATCCTTCACAGTTAGCTACCGTGGGTAAATCTTTGTTTCAGAGAGCACGAGGGATCTGTGACAGAAAACATCTGGCCGCCGAACTTCAGCACGTCAAGCAAGTATTGCAAGACAACAAGCTTCGGGTCCCGCGCCTACGTCACAGTGACCGAGTGAAGCCGGCCACAGTCGAGCGTGTACCTGCTGTACTACCATATGTCAGAGGAGTCACAGACAAGGTTGGCTACTTCTTGAAGCGAGCTTCTATTAAAACATACTACAAGCCGCCGAAGAAGATTAGTCAATTTTTACCATGCGTGAAGTGTAATATCCCTCTACAAGATGCAGGAGTGTACAAGTTAGATTGTGAATGTGGTCTCTCTTACATAGGTCAAACAAAAAGATCCATAAAAACCCGCGTGAAAGAACATATAGCTGACGTGAAGCACCGACGCTCCGGGAAGTCTGCAGTCTGCGATCATGTTCAAGATCGTCCCCACCATTACATTCGTTTTGATAAACCACAAATTCTCGCAAAAGAACACCGATTCCTACCAAGGATGATACGCGAGGCTATTGAAATTAAAAAACATCCAAATTTCAATAGAGAAGATGGATGGGTGCTGCCACCTGCTTGGGATCCTATAATTAACAAAATTAAACCCAAACCTAAGCATACCACTGCAAGACTTCATGATACTATAAGCTCGTTTTGCGTAAATCGGACCAAAAATTAATATTCAAAAACTGAAGGTAGCCGGACTAACTATGACATTGGGACGTCAAACATCTCAGTCCCCCCCCGTGACCATGGTTGCTGTAAAGCACCCGAAACGTCGGGAATTAAAAATAAGTAAAAGTAGTGAAATAAATGCGATAAAATCAGTAAATTTAGTTTTATTCAATGTGTAGTGTTCGCGTAAATTTAAGAAATCATTACTTGTTTATTTATAATCTTTGAGTCGCTAACAGCTCGAGTGCCCAATCAATGTCAAGATCTAAGCAGTTGTCGTACTAACGTTATTACCAGTTCTTACCTTGGCATAGTTCCTCTGTTGTGCTTGATGAAGTTCGCCGCCTGCATGTTCATAGAGTGCCAACAAAGCGGGCAACCGCTTCGCAGATGCTATAGAGAGTTGTGCACCCCGCTCGGCCACTAAACGAGCTGCTTGCTCTATGGTCGCTGGAGCACCTTTAGCAACAATTTTTATAGGCTATATCTTTAACTTTGCGTATATCCTGATAATTATAGGATTGGATTTACTGACAACTTCACTCTCTGAACGTCATTTTTTATAACACCGTAATGATCTGTCGATATTTTAGAATTGCATTGCAGATGCCATGTCACTCTTGAGGACGGTGATACCTGAGAACTAGTGGCAACTTTTCTACATAACACTAGTTAGTCCCTGCGCGTCGCTGCTGTAGAAGAAATAATTGTGAAAATATCGTTTTAAATTTGGATAAGTTATATGATATGAGCCGTGGTAGGTCAGATGGTTAACGCGCGCTGTATATATAACAAAACGCGAGTAACCTGGGTTCGATCCCCGCCGGCACCAATGAAATTGTTAATTGCAATTTTAAGTGCTTATTTACCACGTGCTCGGCAGTGAAGGAAAACATCGTGAGGAAACCTGCATGTCCGAGGAATAAGAAAAAAAACATTTCGAAGACATGTGAAGTTCGACAACACGCATTGGGGCAGCGCGGCGGACACTTCCTTGCCCTAAAAACCCTCTTAGAAATGAGGGGAGGCCTGTGCCCAGCAGTGGGACGTATATAGGCTGTAACTTTTTACTTTACTTTAATATAAACGGTATCGCAGCGCATAAAATACGAACAAACAAACATTATTTTTGTGCCAATTGGCATATCTATAACGTGAAAGTTCGCCCACACTCACCAGCAGGGCAAGCAGTTAGGTGACCATCAATATCTTAGCACTGTTGACGCTTTGTTTAATCACCACTCTGCGGGAATTGCAAGGTAGATCATGTTAGGTTAGGTCTGGCTTTCAAAGGTTAAAAAGGCTTCCGATAGACGTTAGTATACTCTTATATATGTGAGATGTAAAATATCTGGACAGAAGATATACATCTAACAAATGTTAGGCTATTAATAAAAATGTTTCCACCATGGGTCAGTCCTCAACATTGACCATTTTATTCATTCATTAAATTATTATAGCCTGTCAAGAGTTGCCTACTAATCATAGGCCTCCCCCATAGATTACTCACAGGGGGATATTCGCCACAGTTGCCATGCTTGGCAGTTGGGTTGGCAATGGAAGTTTTTTATTATTTTGAGTTGTTATTGAGA
This sequence comes from Parnassius apollo, assembly GCA_907164705.1. Taxonomy (NCBI): domain Eukaryota; kingdom Metazoa; phylum Arthropoda; class Insecta; order Lepidoptera; family Papilionidae; genus Parnassius; species Parnassius apollo. The sequence goes on from CAJQZP010001576.1 coordinate 9,249,121, forward strand.
AGATGCTGCTGCTCAACCCCTCTTTCATCTTTCTCTGTCACTTCATACTTCACTAGTACAGAGATAGCCGATTCAGAGTCGTTCTCTGTATGTTTGTGTGTGTGTGTGTGTGTGTGTGTGTGTGTGTGTGTGTGTGTGCGTGTGTGTGTGTGTGTCTGTGTGTGTGTGTGTGTGTGTGTGTGTGTGTGTGTGTGTGTGTGTGTGTGTGTGCGTGTGTGTGCGTGTGTGTGCGTGTGTGTGCGTGTGTGTGCGTGAGTGTGTGCGTGTGTGCGTGCGTGTGTGTGCGTGCGTGCGTGCGTGCGTGTGTGTGTGTGTGTGTGTGTGTGTGTGTGTGTGTGTGTGTGTGTGTGTGTGTGTGTGTGCGCGTGCGTGCGCGTACTGTGGATAGGAAATTGGATTCCCCTACGCCAACTCTACACGCCACTACACAATAGTATAAACAAACTGCACTACATAAACACTCACGCCTGTCATCCAGAGGGGTAGGGAGAGACTAAGGACTTCCATTTAGCATAATCCTGACACACCTCTCTCGCCTCCTCTACATCCATATACCTACGCATACATGCTCGACGGTTAAGGGTAATTTGCTTAGTCACGCTTTCCTCGTTCATTTTTCTTAATCCTGGTCACAACATCATCTTGCAAACCACACTCTTCTCTTATCACACATTTTCTCACCCTGACACTCAGATTCAGCCCTAACATACTCCTTAACGACTGAGTTTCTACAGCGTTTATTCTGCTCTCATGCTTCTGCCACACCCAACTTTCACTACCACATGTTAAAGTAGGGACTAGCACAGCATTAAGAATAGCCATGCATTTAGATAGATAGATAGATAGATAGGTTGACAAATGAGCACATAGTCCACCTGATGGTAAATGGTTGCTGTGGCCCATAGACATCTACATCTATCCTCGATTACGAATCGATATGCAGATGCGTTGTCATCCATGAGGACTAAGATGGAATGCCTCGTTTCCAGTAAAAAGGGTTTCCGGTTCTCTACACTCACCATACGAAACAGAGCAGCATTAAGCTACTATTTTACGCTGGTATTCTGTGAGAGCGTGGTCCTTCCCCGATCGAGCCGACCCATTCGTGCTACAACTATACTTCTAATATAACTCCTGCATGGTTCTACCAGGTACATAATTGTAGGCCCCCATTCACTCTATTTCATATAAACTATAAATTATTGTAATAACAATCACTTATAGCTGCGTAATCCCCAAAACATAAAAACAACTCAAACAATGTACTAACACTGGCAAAAATCAGAGTAACACAACATTAACAGTTTCCCTGTCCACGAAACAGACACATTAGTTTAACAATCGAAATGTTCATATATGATTCATTGGACAGGACAGAGTTAATGTATTGTGTTATGTACATACATTTTTAGGTGGCATAGTTGTTTGATGGGCTCACTTTATCTGCATATACAAGGATGCTTCATATTAGAATCTTGCCGCTCCCTCTCTGCCCGTGGGTGTCGTACGAGGCGACTAAGGGTAAGCCAAAAATACAAAAGAGAACAAGCTTTGGCATCCGACAGATGGCGAAACAACCATCTCAGTTCTCTGGTCAGGCCAAAAATATCCAGGTCTGTGACGGGCAGCAGCATCACAGGTGTGACGTGTCAGATATTGCGATCGCCAACCCGCATGCTCAGCGTGGCGATTAAGGGCAAAACCTCCCAGTGTTAAGCACCAAAACAACACGGCCGCCAGTTCCCGGTCGTCCCTATGTACCTGACCGTGGTGGCGATCATGGCAGCAGTGGGACAGGAGGTGCTAAGAATCCCCGGGAGAAGGCCGGATACCGCCACAAACTGGACCTGACGACGTACAATGGACGAACTCCGCGGCACGACGAGAACATTTCAGAATTAGAAGTCGAGTTGAAAAATGTAAGATGGCACGTTCTTGGGGTTGCGTGAAATTCGAAGAGAGAGGGAGGGAGGATACGCTAATCCTGGAATCAGGCTAACTACTCTACTATCATGAGGGACATGATCTTTCCAGGGTGGAGTGGGCTTCCTCGTCAATAGAGTTCTCTGTTTCAACCACCCGAGCAGGCTGGGTTATGAGGAGACTATGGCACCACAGACCAAATTCACGTAGTAACGCAAATTATACAGAAGACGAATGAGTATAATCAGCCTCTGTCTGGCCTTTATGGACTATGAGAAAGCCATCCATCCATCGAAACTTGGGCTGTTATAAATTTCTTGCAGCGTTGCCGGATTAACTGGTGATATATAGAATGTCTTGAGACATTTAAACAGTACAAGCTCGATGTCCGTCCAAGTACAGGGTGGTCTTACAAAACCTATCCAGTTGCATCGTGGAGTGAGACAGGGGGACACAATATCCTCGAAACTGTTCACAAATGCACTGGAAGATGTTTTTTTGAGACGCTTAACTGGAATGGACGGGGCATCAATTTAAACGGCGAACACATTTCACACCTACGCTTTACCGATGATATCGTCGTCACGGCAGAATCGCTGCAGGAACTACAAGACATGCTGAGCAGCCTAAATGAATCCTCCCAACGTGTCGGTCTGCGTATGAATTTAAATAAGACGAAAGTCATGTTTAACAGTAATGTCATACCAGATCCGATAATCGTTAATGGCAAAATTCGTGAAGTTGTTCAGGAGTATATCTACCTCGGCCAGATAATTCAGATCGATAAAAACACCTTCGAGAAAGAAGCCGATAGGCGAATTCCGTTAGGCTGGGCAGCGTTCGGGAAGCTTCGTCAGGTCTTCTCGTCGCCCATACCGCAAAGCTTGAATATGAAAGTCTTCTACCAGTGCGTCCTGCCAGTACTCATATATGGTGCCGAAACATGGACACTAACAGTACGACTACTCCACAAAATCAAAGTCACTCAGCACGCGATGGAAAGAGTTATGCTCGGAATTCCTCTGGTGGATAAGATTCGTAACGAAGAAATCCGCCGGAGAACCAAAGTCACCGACTTAGCCTTCTGTATTTGCAGGCTGAAGTGGCAATGGGCTGTTCGCATTTATCGCAGAAGCGATAACCGTTGGAGTAGGCGTGTCATAGAGTGTAGACCGCGTTTAGGTAAACGTAGTGTGGGACGCCCCCTGGCTAGATGGAGCGACAATCGGAGCAAGGCGGCTGGCAGCAACTGGATCCGTGAAGCCAAAGATCGGGCTAAGTGGCGCGCCTTGGGAGAGGCCTATGACCAGCAGTGGACTGCAGCAGGCTGATGATAATGTTTTACATATAATTAAGATTGCCCAAAACCAAGGAATATATGGTAGAGCCATGATGCAGTTATATTAGTAGTATACCTGCAGCACGAATGGGTCGTCTCGACCGTGGAAGGACCACGCTCTCATAGAATCCCAGCGTAAAATAGCAGCACCTTTATGCTGCTGTGTTTTGCATGGTGAGTGTAGAGAACCGGAGATCCATTTTACTTGAAACGAGGCATTCCATCTTACAGGTGACAATGCATTTGCATTTTGATCTGTAATATAATAGAGCATAGATGTGGATGTCCATGGGCAACAGCATCCCTAATCACACTTTTTTTGCACACAATTTAACTTTTTGTACTCAATTACTAATATAATTAAAAGGCGATAACACAAAAGACTTAAGCGACGATATTGACCAATTTCCAATATCAAACATCACTACTTAACGACCTGGATAATTTGTCTAGGTTAATATCTGATCTAAATCATAAGTTAAAAATAATGCATCAAAACATTGCAAGCATGCAACAAACATTGCACATAGGTCAGCTTTAGAATGGGACTTAATTCTTCTTGCAGAATGTTGGTTGCCGTCCACCCATTATATTCCGATAATTGATGGCTATAACTATTGTAAAACTCTTAATAACGCAACCCAAAATGAGGGTGTAGTGCTGTATTTCAAAAAATCTTTGAATACAACCTGGCAGGAGTTGTCAATATCAGATTGTAATTGTATTCTTCTAAAAATATGTAAGGATACTATAGTCATTGTAATTTATAGACTATCGCGCACACGCGCACCGACAATCACGCGCACACGCGCACGCGCACACGCACGCGCGCACACGCACGCACGCACGCGCACACACACACGCGCACACACACACGCACACACGCGCCCAAGCACACGCACACGCGCACACGCGCACGTAAACACGCACACGCGAACACGCGCACGAGCACACGCGCACGCGCACGCGCACACGCACACGGGCACACGCGCACGCGCACACGCACACTCGCACACGCGCACGCGCGTACACACACACACACACACACACACACACGCACACGCACGCGCACGCGCACACACACGCACGTACACGCGCGCACGCGCACGGGCACGCGCACGCGCACGGTCACGCGCACGCGCACACGCACACGCACTCGCACACGCACACGCACGCGCACGTTCACGCACGCACGCGCGCACGCGCACACGGACGCACGCACAACCCGAAGATATTTCGATATCCGAAAGGACAATAAAAAATTATACATACATAATAACTTACCCGGTGGAACCAATCCTCCAGCATATGCAGAAAAAGGCGGCGAGCAACATAACAATAATATGTGTATTGGTAAATCTGTGCGACCCAACTCATCAAAGCAGGCTAGTGCTGTCGTCAGGGCCTCAGTTACACAAGCACGATTCTCAGCATGGCCACCTATATACCTAAAATAAATTCAACTGTATAACAAAGACCCATCATTATTAAAATTCATTATAAAAACTGAGTATTTTATACTTTGTATAAAATACTCAGTTTTTAAATAATGAAGGTATTTTAACGTTATTAAAGATTCAATTACTACTAGCAGCAAGGCATTAAAACGGACCAATGCGTTGGCCCTAAAATTACAGTTTCGGGCCAACGCGAATCGGTCGACAGTGGTGCGCGCGCAGGACAGATTTGCCTGTCACAAATATGTCTAGTTGCGTGGTAAAAGAATGCAAAAATTACAATACAAAGATAAGAGAAACATGGGATATCGTATCATCGGTAAATAACCTTATATTAATTTTGTTACAATTAAATTATTATATAAACGCATTTATAAAGTTTTATTTTACAGTTAGTTTAGTTACGTTACCAAGATTAGGCCAGGGTTGGATTCAGACCCTCAAAAATATTGTACATGGAAAATAAAATTATACAATTTAAAAAAAATGTATCACGTTTGACGTTTCATGTTTCTTTTTACCCATGTGCCGGGATTTTGGAGTCACGCATTTTTATTTCTGTTTAAATTTTGTCTAAAGAACTTAGTGTAAGTTAAATTTTGAATATTGGTACCTAATATGTTTTATATTCAATAAGGGTAAAACGAAGAGTTCAAAAGAAAAGGATCCATCGAGCATCGATTGACCAGAAAGGGAGCTAATTCTAATTTTATTAAAAAAACACGGTACTCATGAACAATACAGAATTTCTCGATATCGTAGAGTTAATTTAAAATGGGCTCCCCTTGAAATCATTCTTTTACTAAAGCAAAATTTTCCTAAAATATCTACTTTTTCCTTTCCATACTTCTACTTCTTGAATACCAACATATAAATAACTCATTCACTGCAAATGTAACTTTGTTATTCTATATATTTATTATATGGGAATACAAAGTTATTTATGCAGTTGGTTTATCTAAAAAACTGGACCGAAATTAAAAATATTTTAGTTTTCTCTTGATTTATACACTAAACACTAATTGTATTCTAAATTTGAAGCTTCTATGTCTGCTAGAAGTGCCTTAGAGTTTTGATGATCGGTCAGTCAGTGAGTGACAAAATTAGGAAACTTTGAGTAGTTATATTTTTTGAAATACTAGTTCAAATTGAATTAAATTTGAAATATACCATGTTAATACAATATCTACTTGGTTACTGAAAATACAGGCTTCTAGTTTTATCCACTACGAAGTTATAGGGGGCCGAAAATGGCCTGAATTCCTTCGAGAAAAATATGGTACGGCCGTGCCGCTTTTTTGCTCGACTTGGCGGGGGCACTGTCGTGCCCCCAGATAACAAAGACTTAACATATTCCAAAATTTTGTAAAGTTGATTAGTTTTGTAATCTATTAATTTACATTACATACTAAAGTACATAAAAAAATAAACAGCATTACATTTCAAAATTTGAATGCATTTGGTAAAAAAAAGATATCACCGAGTTTTATAAGGCATCTTGTACATAGTGTTAAAGCTCGCAAACTAATATGAAGTATTTTAAAATTTTGTGCTAACACAACCTTTATCTTCCTACAAAGAATAAAGAAAGACAAACTAGGACACATTCCACTTGGCGGTAAGTGGATACTGTGGTCTATGGACATAAATATATCCTCAATTAAGAATCATAATGCAGATGGATTGTAACCCCTGAGGAATAGGATGGAATTCCTCATTTCCAGTGAAAAGGGTCTACACATTTGTGGTATCTTTAAATAAAAAATACATTCACCAATTTGTTAATTTACATAAAAAATCTCAGGTTTTGATCCATCTTTAGACACGAAATAATGAAGTCATCTATAAGAAAACTTGTAAGGTTTCACTACAATTCCTGTGACTGCAGCTAGCACTGAGCGATCATTATAAAAATTAAAATAGATTAAAACTTATTTATGAAATTCTATGGGATATTTAAGTTACGCAATTTAGCATCTATTGAAACGGATGCTAAATTGCAATTCATGACGCGAAATTTGAACGTAGATGTCGTCACTTATGCTCTACAGTAAGGCCAAAAAGTGAAATTTTAAAAATTAAAATTTTTACTTAGAATGAAATTATTTCAATAAAATACACTTTTTAAATTAAAAGTTACTTGAAAATAAACGAAAAACGCGCACTGTAGTGTATGTAATTATAAAATGCTCATAGATCGAAATGTAGGTAGTATCATTTTTATTGTCTGTTAAAACACAAGTATAAATGTCCACTGTTTCGAGCGTACCGCGTCAGTATCACGAGAGCCGCGGGCGAGAGTGGATGTGTAGTGAAACGTGAGTTGAGTTTGTACGTGTACGTGTGTGAACCAGTGAATTCCAGACTGTTACAAGTGGCGACGAGGAAAAAAGGTAAGTGCCTATTCAGTATAAAAAATATAAACAAAAATAGGTTAGCAATATGCAGCTATCAGCATTGCAATTACAAATTGTAAACTAAATCCTAAAGTGCCCGCGGAAAAAAACTGTGGATTATGAATAATAACTTATGGTTTTAAACCCTTTTCTGATAATTGTAATAATTTGTATAAATTATGTTAGCATATGACCACGCATATGGTGCGCAAAATTTATTTTCTATATGTAGTAATGATAAAATAATTATTTTCTATTAACACAATCTTTTATTTAAAAGATTTAATGAAAAATAGTCGACTTAATTAATGACATCTTGGTCCATTCCATTTTTACTTAGAATGAAATTATTATTTAAATCAAATACACTTTTTAAATTAAAAGTTACTTGAAAACAAACTAAAAACGCGCACAACATTTTTATTAGCATTTGTACATATGTCCTACACATAGTGATTTATTAAAAAGAAACTAAAACTATAATGTCGGTTGAGTTTTTCACATTGAGGGAGGACTCTGTCTGATAAATTTGCCATGGGCCTAAACAGTATAGTTATTCTAGTGGCATCTTATGATTTATTTAACCATTGGACATGTTATACAGGGTTATTTTTCAAAGAGTAGTCAAATTTTAAACTTAAGTTCTGTTACCTGCAAATTCCGTTATTGCGATTTTTTTAAATACGAGTAAATAAGGCTTCTACATGTTACAGAAGGGGAGTAGCCTAAGCAGGGAACAAAGAATTAGGTTAAGCTAAATTTAGTTCACAATAGTTATAGTTTAATATTATACATTTGAATATATTTTGAAATAATATTGAGATATATGGAATCAGGGATAGTAAAGAGGGTTAATACCCTCTTTACCATCCTTTCACGGACGGTACCAGTGGAATCTGTGTTCCAGAATGAATGAAAAATGAATACATTTCCATATAAATAAACTTGATGTTTATATACGTAGTGCTGCATAATATTGGATATTATGAAATACTCAAGTCATAATTAGTACAACTAATGTGTGATGTGTTATGGCCACAACATATAATAACGTCCATATTATATGTATAGTACAGGTGAACAGTAATAATATCACAACTTCATTATACGTAATTTTTATCCGATCTCTAGTCCCTATAATTGTTCTGGTATGGGTCTACCGCGGTCAAATTATCCAAATCCTCAACGGATTTGTCTTGCGTTTTTCCATATAAAAACAATAAAATAGCCAGTAAGATCCCATTTTCATAGAGCAATATTGTTTACAATACAGTTCATAACAAAGAAACAATAAAACAATTATGTAAATAATACTTGCAATGCTTTTTTTCGACGAAGTTTATTACGAAGCGCTCCTGCGAAGCTAAACCATGCCCCCCACTCGTGGCACGGCCCGACTAAATACGAGGCGTGCGGGACGTATAAGCACGTTGTATGTGTGTGTGTAGTGTCCCACACATTGACCAATACATTTTTGAAGTGGTCAATAACCTATTCTATATGACAGTAAAGTTCAGAGATACAAGGTCCAAATCATAGAATTTTTTTATTAGAAAGTTCATCGGAAATGAACATTCCGTTGTACATGATCTTGTTTTTTGAACGTCATGGTACGTTGCGCCACATCAATTTCATACATTAAGCCGTATAATCATGTACCGTCCGTGAAAGTGTTAATATTCACTGGTCGAGAGATTGTTTTGGGATGGATATCATATAAAGAAATTGGATGATTTTGACAATTGTAAAAAATTTGGTCTAGAGAACCCTCGTCCATGTTTTGGGATGGATATCATATAAAGAAATTGGATGATTTTGACAATTGTAAAAAATTTGGTCTAGAGAACCCTCGTCCAGACCATATTTACAAAGGGTGTCTTTGACTCTAATTTTATTTCTAATACTGGAGTGCAGACTTGGAGTCTTAAACAGCAGACTGTAGATGTGACCTGTTTGTTTTAAAAGCTAGATTTAGAAAACCAAGGTTTTCATGGTAAGTATCATGAACATTAATTATATAAACCCCTCAAGCCCCTTAAAAACCCCATGCAGTCACATGTGCCCGGCAAATCCCGAGCGCTCGCAAGCGACCGCACCCACCCTTATTTTTTCACAGCACTTTAATCCATAAAACTTATATTTAGAGACTACTTTTCTAAGAAGAAGTTTAGCATTATAAAATCTATACAAAAATCTCTATCTAGTGGTCTAAACAAAAGTCAGGTATTACTTCATTACAAAAAGATTTTATTGTATTTTGATAACAAAAAGAAAATATACCAAGCAAATGTCAATAGCATGAAAATCACAATTATTTCAATATATATTACTCGAAATTATTTACATAAATGGATAAATTATATTCACACAAAACCTTTAATTACAATTTCATAATAAAACTCTATTAAACGCTAGAAAAATCCAAAAACCAACACAATAACCTTCACGCAGAAATGGCATACGAAATAAACGTAGATTATAAATAAATATTCATAAGATAACAGTTTTTTTTATTGCACTAGAGGATAGAGTATTTCATATTGATTATATAATGCCAAACTTCTTTATAGAAAAGTAGTCTCTAAATATAAGCTTTTATGGGTTAGTGCTGTGGGTGGATGTGGTCTCATAAGACCGCTAGGGATTTGACGAAATATGGCCGCGGTCTCATGAGACCACTGGAGGATTGAGAGGGTTAAGGTGCAGCTTTTGTTGAAATTCAAAAAAAGTTTGCCCTTCTCTCCTCCTAAACAATACTTACTTCCTCCTTTCTCTCTAATACAATACTTACTGTATTTTATCCACAGTTTCAATTACATTTTGAGGGCATGTGAAGGGACCGAAGGTTAAAACAGGAAGACCCGGGTGACAATCAGCTGTTTTGTATGCAACTATGCCATACACTGAACCACTGCCAGCACCCTCTTCCAGGGCGCCACCATGGAAATATCTAAAAATTTTAAGGAAGTATTAAAAACATATATAACAAGCAAAGTAATATATCCAGATAACTAAAAAGTTTAGTTATTATACACTATTTTTATAATATCATATCCTAATACATTTATATTTAATATTTTTCATCTATGGAATGTGATTATATGAAATGTTGTTGGTTTTATAATATATACAAGTTCAATGGTAATAATAATTAAAGTTTAAATACATAGGGGATTTCTAACACAAGTATTTATTTACTTAAAAGAAGTCCTCATTCACAACACTGCTATGTATAAACTGATACTGAATAATTTATTTGATTTGATTAACACATTTTCTTGACCAAGCAGTTTCTTTTGATTTCCCATCACTATTTATACGTGGAGTTTTGAAAATGATAACCCTGTTTGTTCATCATTTATTAGATTTTTCTATCAAGAAATTCTCAGTCAAAACCTTCATGCTTCAGAAAGTCACGCATCCAACAACCCTTTTTTCGTGACTGTTTGCCATCTATCAGACTTTGAGAGTGAGGGAATATAGTAAACTGGTGCTTGTACATACACTTGGGCGTCATAATATTGATTCCTGATTGATGTGATCATCGATTTTTACAAGTTTTAACAAGTTTAAGCTATTATAACAATTATAGGTGTTTTATTATCTGAGTGTTGCAGAAATGCAATTATTGACATATGTTTAGGTCGCTGGCAAAACACTGATTAAAACAAACAATATGGAATCCCCAGCACATGTAACAGAACACACACCTCTCTTTTGGAGACAGCATGTGCCTCTAGTTAAAAACAATTTACATCACCATTAATTCTTTGTGATGTACACAAATAGAAAAAATATCTTTCTCATTTCATTGATACATATTATTATCCATGATCCTATCAATTGACCCTTTCTTTATGATTTTAATACAGCTTGTTCCGAAACCGCAGATTATTAGCCCTCATTTATGCAAGACCATACTTTGTCAAATATATAAACACTTACTCTAGCGTTGGTACTATATAATTTGTTTTTAATTCACTTATATAGGCACTATTTGCTGCTGTAGCTTCTATAATAAATATTATTTCGGCCTGTATAGGAGTTTCTGGTGCATTTACTACCATTTTTGTTTAAAGATTTAAATCAATAAATAATAGAATTATATTAACATTTTAAAAACTGTCTATTTTATCCAACTTTAACTTGAATAACAAGACTGAAATACAAATAAAATCAATATTATACTCAACAAGTAAGTTTTTTCTATAAATGTTATACTGTGCTTGTTGTTGATTATTGATAGATTTTTTTAATCGAAGTTTGACATCGACAGCCTGGGCAGTGTTGCCAGATGACTTGAACCTTTTATCTGTATTAGAAACATAAAATCTGTATTAAATCTGTGTAATCTAATAAACCAAAATAGAATAATTTATCATCATCATCGTTGCTTCTTTTGAAAAACAAGGAATAACTACTAACGTGATAAGCTGTTAAGGTTTGAGTATCGTTATTAAATAAAAATATTTTTTTGAATAAGGGTGACAAACTAGCACACAGTCCACCGATAGTAAGTGGATGCTGTGGCCCATTTACATCTACATTTAGAATCAAAACTCAGATGCGTTGTCACGCCTGAGGACTAAGATGGAATGCTTCGTTTCCAGTAAAAAAGGGTCTCCGGATTTCTACACTATTCTGTGAGAGAGTGGTCCTACCCCAGTCGAGCTGACTCATTCGTACTGCAACCACAACATACACTATACACTTTTTTTAATATGGCAAAATTGATCTATTTAAGCAAACAACTTATTAAAACGCAAACATTTGCAACAAACGAACATATTATATAGGTAGAATCATGCAATGATGTGTGTAACGCGGTATCAATTGAGTTATGAAAACTGTATAAAAATCTGTATCCATGCTAATCTGTATCATGACTCACCGAAAATCTGTATAAATCATAGATAAATAAATATGTAGCAAGCTAGTATAAATACAGGGGAATCTGTATATATGGCAATACTGAGCCAGGGTAACCAACTTCTCAAGAAAATAAATTATTTTTGTTTAACTGGCTTTCCAGCTTTGAGTTCTAGCCCTTCTCAGCCTATCATTTCTTTCGGAATCTTCATTTTTAATTTTTTTGCCACATCTGCTGATGCGTTACATTGCGAAGTTTTTGGGAGATTTTTCACTACAGCTTAACGCAGCGGACAATTGATGACTGCCACTCAAGTACATAAGGCGCCCAAGCAATTAAAATAACTTGAGGTTTATATCAACATCAAGGCCCCTGTTTTGTCGTTTTCTCTGATAGTTCACACGCGCAGATACTTAATTCACCAAATTGCATCACTATTACGAATCAAAATCCACTTCAAACCATTATTCAAGCGACAAAACAGAAGCGACCATCCGTCGACAACAAAGTTCCCGCCAAAAACCCGAAAATAAAGTACCCATAAGCTCTGCCAAAGAGTATATAATCACTTCTTTCACTATTTATAAGTTATCTTAGGTACGAGATAGAACAAGATATCTTCATCATCAACATAACTACGCTAGTATATTCTAAGTCTATGATCATAATAGCCAATTGAACTTACCCATAGATTGCCCAATAGATTGCCTCATATGGGGGTTATTTGCCATAGTTATTCCCAAAACATCACATTGCAACACAGTCCACCGGCGGATCGGAGGCGAATAGATATACGCAGGCGTTGCCCTCTGTCAAGTATAAGTCCACACAATCCTATGCATACGGTAGAACTAGATGCACCTGCATTGCTCACTAGACTAAATCTTGCTGTGCGGATGAATCAACGTCCTACAAAAATGTCGCATGGTTCAGTTTATTGAACTTAAAAATATAATAATGACGGTCGTGATGTTTTGGATTTGTTTACCAACACAGGCCGCTCGTACTCATACAATACGTAGATCGGTCAAGTGACTGATCCAAGTGTGTATCCGAATGGTAGCTGTCACCGGGCTATACTATTATAACGTAACGATAAGTGTGAAATTGTTTGTTTTAATTGATATTTATGACTTTCGTAGTGACAGATGATTGCTTTTTTTTGCGCAGAATTTCACCCGAAAAAAAAAGAGACAGTTCTATATAGAGAAAAAAAACTTTAGCTACTCCTTTCCTACCTGCCGGTGGTTGCTCTACGCAAAACTGATTACGTAGTATTCAGGTCTGCAACCGCAGCTTTTTAATTTTCTAGTATTTATTAGTAAGACCAAAAACTAATAAGAGTAAGACTCTGTTGCCCAACGCCTGGTTTATTTCCTTCTATCGCCTCTTACGAAACACATGGGATCTATTGGTAGAGAGTAATTGTGTTCTGTGCATGATATAAGGTAGTGTATATTTACACTGCCACGTCCTTAGAGTATTTATAAGCAACCTATAGAAAGCGCGTAGCTCTCACTGCCTATTATGCCAAGTAGAAACCGGTGTTCTATAGATACTCTTATACATAGATAAAGTGGTTAAATAGTGATGCGCCATGATTGACGTTTATGTTTTAAATTAAATTAATAATTTTAATAAGTTAAGTAATCGATAGGCAGACACACACAATGGAAAAGCGTGCTAGGAGGCTTATTGGTGACCTGAATTTGGTTAAAACCAATCTTACCAACCTCGAACACAGGCGCAAAGCAGCCAGCCTCACGGTCTTCTACAGGATGAATTTCAGAGTGTGCGCAGGAATTGCACAATTTAATTCCTCCCTCTCCCTTCCACCATCGGACAACCAGGCCTTCGGCCAGTCTGCACCATTTCGTTGTTGACTTACCACGCATTCGAAACAAATAGCCTACTATGTCGTTCATCATGCATACAGCGTAGGAGTGGAATAAGTTGCCAGCATCTGTCTTTCCATCCGATTACAGTGTGGGTGTCTTTAAGGCAAGAGTGAATAGGTTTTTGTTAAGTCGGTGCACTTCACCATCTTAGGCTACATCACCACTTACCATTAGGTGGGATTGTAGCTAAGCGCTGGCTCAGAATAGTAAAAATAAAAAAAAATCTGTTCGGCACATTGAGTTATATGTACTACGTACTAGAGAAGCTATTCCAAACAAAAAGTGTGCACTACTCTGTATTCGCACATGCGCGGGAAACAGCAGAGTCGCGCATGCGCAGTTGATATAAACGCGCGAAAATTATCATAATACATAATTGTTTATTTAGATTGTATTGTTAATCGAGTATATTTTTTTTAAATTTTTGTTTAATTTGCATATATGTGCTTACTTACTTACTTACTTATCTTCACGCACAATCCCTAACGGGGTAGCCAGAGAGAACAGATCGCCAAGTGTCACGATCCTTACATACCTCTTTCGCTTCTTTCAGGTTCATTAACTTCTTCATACATGCACGTCTAGGTATCCGAGTACTCTTGACCTTCCCCTCTTCGAGCAATTTGCTCACATGGTCTTCGAAAGTTAGTCTCGGTCTACCTTGACACCTTTTAATATTTACTTTCGCTCTATATATTTTCTTCACCATTCGGTCTTCACTCATTCGCTCAACGTGCCCAAACCATTGGAGTACGCCCCTATCAATTTTTGTGATAAGGTTATCTTTCAATCCTGCCATATTGCGAATCTCTTCGTTTCGCTTTCGATCGGCTATGGTAACGCCACACATTTTATGAAGAGATCTCATCTCCACTGCATTCAACTTGCTTTTATGCTTCTTCTGGCATACCCAGGTTTCGCTGCCATATAACAAAGTCTGTACCAACACTGCGTTTTGTATTGCAAGGCGTGCACTCTTCACCACGCCTTGCCTTTTGACTAATGCATTCAGGGCACCATTGACTTTGTTTCCGGCAGCGACACGCCTATCCACATCTAAATCACATCTTCCATCCCGGCTGAAAGCACTCCCCAAGTATACAATTTCATTTACCTGTTTTAGACATTCCTGATTTACCCATATTTCACATTTTGTTCTCTCTTCGTCCTTTTCAAATACCAGAACCTTAATTTTATTAGCATTCAAACGGAGACCTTTAATTTCATATTCCTCTTTCATACACGTGACTAATGCCTGCAGTTCTGCTTCTGATGGTGCAATGAGCACTGCATGATCAGCATACAGTAGACAATTTACTTTAATATCACCCAATTTCACACCCAAACAGCTATTTTTCAGCTTCTGTAAACAGCTGTCGAGATACAGTATGAACAGCCAGGAAGACATGACACAACCCTGTTTTACGCCCGCTTGGACGCTAAACATGGGTGAGTGGTCATGCCCTACCCGCATATATATGTGCTAATTTAATATAAAATTATTATTAGCGCCGCTCCGCACTGCATGAATATCGAAGCCACAATAACAGGTGTACGGATTGCAGTACAGTTCAGTTGAGCGTAGTAAGTGTTCGGAATTCCATATCTAGTGCGTAGAACATATATATCGATGGTTCGGCATGATAATACTCTATTATACAAGAGTTCCTGCTCGTTTGTCCAAGTGACGCTAATTTGACACACTGTCCTCCGTAAACAAATACAAATAAGCACAACCTCACGACACAGTCTCGCGCGTTATTGATTTTACGCGCGAGTGTGGATGCGCTTGCGTTCACGGGAGGTTCACGCCTCGTAAACCCTTAGACGCGTGCGCAAAATACCGACACTGAACAGGGAACAAGGCGTGAAAAGGCGCGAAGCCCGTGTACAGGCGCGAAAACCATCCACATTCGCAGTTCGCGCTTTTCACAGGTGTTCACGGTGCGAATGTGGAGGGCGCTGTTGAAATATGAGCATTTTCATTATTTTTTAATACTGATTATCGATTAATGTTTTGTTACATGGTCCAATGAAACCTTCGGTTGATTAGTCCAGTTCAGAAAATGTACAATTTCCAGATTTTATTTCTTCTTCTTAGTCCTATTCTTCACGATAATATTCTTTTTCATCATCACCATTATCATTAAATGGATTATCATCTTCTAAACCCATTTACGTTATTGATGCATTTTCGCAACTTTGGCCATGGCAGCTTTTGCAAAAGTGGTCAAATTTCAAACCACTTTTCCTACAGCTACATCATAGTTTTACAATCTCAAAACACCTAGTCATTAAGTAATTATTAACGAAATAATAAAGTAAAGTAATTAATATTAACCTAAGCGTACATACTTTTTCATTATGTTACTGTGATGCTACATCTGAAGTTGACATAATAGGCAGCATCATAAATTAATAATGTTTTCTTCATCCTCATTTTTCAGGATTTAAAGTATTGCCCAACCATATTTGAATCTGATAATATAAACGTTTTGTGTGTTTACGCAATGATAATTCTGTTGATGGTAAAGAAGCCAATATACCTTATTTTTTAAATTTAACTACTGATACTGTAAATAATCATCTTTTCACAACGTTTTATTAGCTTTATTCAAGCTCTATCATGTTAGTACAGCTAAATGAAACTATAATTTCATTAAGAAAACCATGAAAATACCTAAAAATAAAACCAGCAATGAGACTCCATTAGACTTCTTTCTGTGGGGGTATGTGAAAGAAAGGGTTTTCAATCGTGAGTGTGATAGTGCTGACGAAATACGCCAAAGGATCGTGGATATTTTTGACAAACTACGTGTGAACTGTGTCGAAGACCCCACGATGATTCCGCCTGTATGAGGAGATGCAATGCCGAGCCCAAATCTGCCTTGAAATGAATGGGGCACAATTTGAGCCACATCTCATAAGGCCACGAAAGATTTGTATCGTTAAACTGTTAAATACCTTTTTTTAATAATTTAGTTTTGAAATGATGTGAATAGGTACAAACTGAATTTATCAGAATAATAAACAGTGGTGTGTAGTGTAGGTAACACCATGAATAAAAAAGCATGACTATCGTTATTAAAATTTCATTTAAGTAAATTTTTCATTAGTGGGGAATCGAACCAGGTATTTGACTTATTTAACCTGTGAATTCAAATTAAAGTGACTAGGTGGAAACTAGCACAGTGGCAAAATAGTAGATTAAGTAGATAAGTTAGGCATTTAGACAAGTGTTATAAATTATTAGGTATTGGTACGATGTGGGCTGCGTGGCAGCGTTCGGCGTCGCGCGTTTATTGACCCTATAATCAGCCGGTAAAATTTTAATTTTCACTGCTAGTTTTATTTTTCAGTATTTTCATGATTTTTTATGAAACTATTAGTTTCATTTAGCTGTACTAACATGATGGGACGTGAATAAAGCTAGTAAAACGTTGTGAAAAGATGATTTTTTTTTTCATTGGAATCGGTTTTAATCTGGTCCCATCGTCAACGGTATCGTTAGTACTATAGTCTGTATTCGTTTTCGGGAGCGTTTCAAAAATACCTTGTATATATAAGGAACAGAATCCTGTCTAGTGTCAACAGAGCGAGAATATTCAAATCATTTGAACTCATGCGAGTATTTTCGATCGGCACTTGGTTGGCGTACTTGCAAGTAAATACCTGGTATAAAAACCTGGTCGCGCAAATACGTACCTTTCCTACTTAGAAACCTAGTACTGGCGTACCTATGTCTATGTGATTCAAGCTGTTGTTCCAAGTGTGGCCTCAATCTTTATCTAGAACTTCATGACTACATTTGGTATTTCAACTGAAGGACTCTGTATCCATTCATGAAGAAAAAAAACTGTAGTCATTGCACGTAGTCACAACTACATATAATCTGTTTCGAGCATAGATAAATCTGTGACCATGAAGGTTGCTCTCTAGCCTCCATGTCTTTGACTGTGTTTGACATTTGACAACTTTGCATTCGGTAGATTCAACGCTTATCAACGTCAGTGAACATTATTGCTTAAAGGAGGGAAAGGAATAGGCTCAGAAGGGTTAGAACCCAGAGGAGTGTTGCCAGCTTGACGGGTTTCCCGTCAGATTTGACGGGTCAGCGATGTTGGTAACGGGGAAAAATGTTTTAATAGACTTGAGTCATTCATTTCTCATGACCGAATCATTCTAGTGCATTTCGTCACGCGTACCGGTACATTCGGATTGATCATTCAAATGGATCATTTCGGGCTCCAGTACCCTACACTAAAAACAATTCATTCAGATCATTCGGGATTCGATCAATTTCAACTCATTTACAATCCACACCAATCACGAGTTAAAAAGGTTTCGTCAATTGTGATTGGTTGTACCGGAACATTTAAAACAAATGAATGAACTATAATACTTTACTCAAACGAACGAATCGTTCATAATTGATACATGACTAGTTTTTAACGGTTAACGGATTTTTTAACGGGGCTACCAAAATTTATCATATGTACTAATATGCTTTGGTTATTCTCTTAGATTGAACTCTGTAAAATAATCTACGTGTGTCAAGAATCGATAATCCATAATCCATTCATTTTTAATATTTAGGGGAAATGAATACTCAAAAATCCCTACTTGACTGGTTTTCACGGGATTGTAGTGTTCCCTCACGGATTACCTCCTAATAGTACCGCATCATGGAATATTTGTTCTGTTTCGATTTCACCAAATTTCGGGTTGCGGGGGACGTGTCAAATGCGCTGTGATTGGATAATTCAAGATTGAACTTAGAATGCTCCGGACCATAGTGATGGGACAGGATTGGGACTTTGATCGATAAATTTGGTATTTATTGATTATTGATAAATAAATGAATTGATCAATTTTTATTTGAAATTTATTAAAAAATAAAACAGTGTATATAATATGTATATGTATATGTATGTATATGTATATGTATATATATATATATATATATATATATATATATGTATATATATGTATATGTATATGTATATATATATATATAAATTTACGCGAACACTACACATTGAATAAAACTATATAATATATGGCTTTTATCGCGTTTAATTAATTTATGGTCAGTGGAGGGCTTAAAAGTTTAACATCTCAATATCATAGTTAGCCCGGCTATCTTCACTTTTCGAATATTGATTTTTGGTCCGGATCTACATAAAACGAGCTTACAGTATCTTGAAGTATTGCAGTGGTATGCTTGGTTTTGGATAGATTTTGTTAATTATAGGATACCAAGCAGATGGCAGTACCCATCCACCGACAGTGGCCGGCTTCACTCGGTCGCTGTGACGTAGGCTTGGGACCCAAAGCTTGTTCTCTTGCAACACTTGATTGACATGCTGAAGCTCGGCAGCCAGATGTGTTCTGTCACAGATCCCTTGTGCTCTCTGAAACAAATATTTACCCACAGTAGCAAACTATGAAGAATGATGGTGAGATTCACCATTTAAATATCGGTTGGTATAGGCCTTTTTTCTATACATAGTATGAGTAATAGTGTTATCAGGATTTCGGATGACTAAAACATCTAGGAGAGCTAAAAATATTATTTGCTTCTAACTCCATCGTGATTTGTATTTTGAAGCTTATGGAGTTAAGGTGATCTAAAACTGCAGTTGCTTTGTCAGACGGTAAAATTTTGAAAGTGTCGTCTACGTACCGCTTGTAGAATCTTGGATTTATGGGAGCAGTAAGAAGGGTTTCTCCTCAAAATCCTCCAAGATATATGTCGGCGACTATATGAAATACAGGTGAGCCCATCGCTACACCATCAACTTGCTTGTAGAACTCTTTCTTCTACAATAGATAGTCAGATGTGAAGCAGTGTTTGAGTAATACTGCATATACTGCAGGCATGTTGTTATCTTGTAGCTTCCTAGTTACAATTGAGAAGCAGTCTTCAATAGGTAGGCATGTGAATAGTGACTGACCACCAAAACTGATCATAGTTTCATTGTCAGCGAGATGTAGTAGACAGTATTTTTGCCCAGTGTTGCACCTAAAGTAGTATTATTAATTAAAAAACCATACGGTACGTGTTTCAAATTTAGATGTACTTAATAATAATAATAATAGGATATTACTGAAGTTCATGCAACACTAGAATAACATTAATTACATTATAACTTTCACTTGTTTTATGGTTTATAAATCCGTTAAAAATAGTTTAATTTCGACGTGTAACATTCGCCTAAATATTAGAATATCACGTTGCAATCAACCACTTAATGCTATTACTCATTGTGTGATTTTCACCATTGGTATTATAATTTTTTTAAAATGTAAAAGTCCATACTAAAACTGGCAAGTATAGAGATAGTATAGCGGAATTCAACAGCCTTCTACGGTTTTTCATAATATAAAGATTGTCTTCTGTGAAGTGTCTTGAGCATAGCACACTATTTTTGGTGGGAAGCCATTGGTCCCCTCGACATGTAGCGTCGATCCACATCTTTTCCTTTCGGGGCATTTATTAAACCTATAACATATAGGTACCACAATTATACGGCACTATTTGTATAAAATAATGACTACAAAAGAAAAGTAAACGATGACCAAACAAATATCGACTTATAAATCACAACACCATCGATAACCACGTGCTGTAGTTAGACAAAGACGATTATTTTAATTTACGTAATGAGTGAAAGGGACATATTAAAAAAGACATCAACAGGTGCTCAAATGATATCACTTTGCAACATTTAATATCCAGTGTAAGTTGAACTCCGGTGCATTTGAAATAGGTTACAAAATTTACTTACCATGAAATATATGCTATCTTTTTAATAACTGGATGTCTTAGCTGACTTGCCACACCATTTCACTGCATAGGAAGCCATTTGTAATTTATTTTGGATACCAAAATTATTTTTAAATTTTCAAAAACTCTGACGTGCCTGCGGGTCACAAATTTGGTCGACAATGATATCGTGATTCTTAGCGTCACTTCATATGCTAGCTACAGCAAGCATGTGTTGCGCGCGTATGTGGCCCTGTATGCGAAATCTATTAGGAGGTAATCTGTGTGTTCCCTACAACGGGAGCTAGGGAGCCAGATTTTAATGTTGGCAATACTGACCCAGTGTCGTAAAGCCATTTATAATAAAAAAAAGGAAGGACAGGGAACACAGGAGCCAAAAATCGTAGTAAATAAAGTTGACAACATTTTTCACTAGAAAAACATCTAGAGAATAATTTTCCAATTAATTGGTAACTAAAAAGTGGCATCATTTATTTAAAGCTCTTCAAACTGGTGGAAAATTTACGTAATTTTTGTTGCAAGCGATATAATGGAAATTTCTTATCGTTCTATACGCATTATCACCCGGCTTTTAAGAAAACCTTTTGGGATTATAAATTATAAATATGCTTCTAATTCCGCGGTTAAAGAAGAAGTAAATACAGAGATAGTGACTTCTTTAAATCAGGATATCAAAGTTGGTGAGTAGGATTGCTTTAATATTTTTTTTATGTTCATCCTGTTTTTCTGCAACAGGTTCATTTTAGTATTTTTTTTAAATTCATTTCTAGAAAAACTGCAAAAATTAATTTTTACGCAATTCTTTACGCTTGCGTCTTTATCGAATTTATTTGTGTTAGGCATTTAGCTTTCGTCGTGGGAGATGGATGGATGCAGGTGGCTCAGGACCATATTTTGTGGTATTCCTTGGGAGAAGCTTGGAGTGGACGAGTGATTGAACATTTAGCTTGTTTCTAATAATTTCACACTCAAATTAATTTCAACTCGCATATTCTCAGCAAGAGCTCTACCAGAAATGCTGGCATTTATTTGCCTCATTGCAATTTTCCTATACCAGCCAGCACATACACTTACTATGTGTTGGTTCGGTTGATCGGATCCAGTTCTACATAGATGTGAAATTATAGGACATAAGAAACCATAATCATCTAATTTATTTTGGTAAAAGTAATATTCGTAATTACAATTGGGATTTAACTATTACTTGAATAAGTATGTAGTAAACAAATTTCTTTTAGCACTTTTTATTTACTTAATAAACTAATCAGGGATTTAACTATTACTTGAATAAGTATGTAGTAAAACAAATTTCTTTTAGCACTTTTTATTTACTTAATAAACTAATCACAGTAATTATACTTAACTTATATAATTATACTTAACTTAAAGTAAATACAGCTACTAGTAGAGTGACTTATTTGTAGACAGTAAACTCACGACTGAACCATTATAGTGTACAATGCTGTTATAATTACCCATAAATCTTATTATAAAGTCCGACATATATGTAGTTACGTTTCGGGAGCGGTGCTGAAGCTTTTTAAAAACTACAAATATAACTATGTACACCTAATAATCATGTATATGTATATAATTATTATATAGGTCTTGATGATTTAAAATCCATCTGTAACATTTATTTACTTAAATTTACTTGTATTGAAACAGCTGTTTAAGTGTTTCTAGCTTTTTCTTATCAGTGGATACCTTATTTTTATTCTATTCATATAACTGTTGGACATAGTTAGTTGTATGTTATTAACTCCAAAATTGTGCATTTGTTTTACTTCTTGTAAAAATGACTACTGCTTCTTGGTGATTTCTGTCTCTCATCCTTTAAAGTAAATCAAGAGTATTTAAGTATGCTTAGTAATTTTATTTACTTAAACACCACTTAGTGAGTATCCTGTCTGTCTGCAAAAGAAGGCAATCTAGGTGTGTTGTAATTGGTTGTAAGAATTTTAGATCATTAGCATATGGGTAAAACCCAGATAATCTAAAACTTCAGCTTATATATGATTTGATTTACTATGATTTCTGCAATAATGGACAAGAACCTTTAAGTTCTAAAGAAAATGTTACAGTACTATTAAATAATGTTGAAGATAATTTTGAAGAGTAAGAGTACTCTATAATAAGTGGACTAATGAAAGATTTGATTAGTTGTATATTGAATTGTAATGTAATATAAATTATAAAATGTAATTTCATTTTAAATTTCTAAATGTTTCAGGTGGTGTAGTACCTGTATTCAGAAGAGCTCTTCTTTTCCCAACTCGTGTTGCCCTGCAGGATGAATTTGGCATTTATACATATGCTGGTTTGCATCAGGCGGCATCAACTCTTAGTAAAGATATTGCTGCACAACTTTGTAAGTACACTATATAATATATTGACACACATGGTAGAGCCATGCTGCAGCTATACTTGTATAGTTGTTACAATAATAGGTTGGCTCAACCGGGAAAGGCCCACACTCTCACAGGATACTAGCGTAAAATAGTAGTTAACACTCCATTAGTCGCAAAAAAAAAAATCCCACAAATGCAAGCCTGGTTCTAAACACACTCATTCAAATCAATACCTTAAAAAAAAAACAAATTCTAAGGGCCTTAATGCTGCTGTTTCATACAGTGAGTGTAGAGAACCGATCCGACCGATGGGTTAGAATGCATCTGCAATTAGATTCGTAATCCATTATAGATATAGATATCTATGGCACACGATTACTACCATGTGGACTTGTCACCCTTATTCTATTAAAAAAACACATTCACTGTCCTGTGACCCACATATGGGTCATTCCTATTGTCTTATGTTCGTGTCTGGAAACCGGACAGTGAAAGGGAGTAATCATTACAGTAGATAACAGTATTACTATTATGGAATGGTCTATATTCACAACAATAAATTTCTAAATTAGAATATTTAGTTAGAAAGACACAATAAAACTTTGAAGAACTATATTATACCTCTTTTTATAAATCAAGTAGAAATTGAAATTTATACAGCCAGACAATTTACAATTTGTATGTTATTCTGCTCCATTTATTTATAGAGTGGTTTCTTATTCATACTATATATTTAAAAGGGTTACTGTTGATGCATTAAAATAAAGTTAGAAATTTAAAATATTTTATGACTGTAAAAATATGATTTTATTTTATTATTATTTCGTTCTATTTGCATGTAATAATGTGTCATAGTATCATAACTTTTAGTGTCTTTTACGAAATTAAAAATATATTTGGAATTAACACTCTGAGTGTAGTTATCCGCTGATGTGACCCTGTTAACAACTGGTTTACAACACATTTCCTCCCTAAACTGACCTGTTAACTCCTGGTTAACAATTTTTTTCAACCGTAAAATGCCCTATGTACCAGCGATTTACAAACGCACATTTGGGTATAGTTGTTCAAAAAAGAGCTCTATTTCAATAAATATAGGTTTTATTCACAGTATCTTATTTGTTACATTTTAAGTATATCGCGCCTTAATTTACGGCAACTTTTTTGTTTTAAATATATTTGTTTGATAACATACTCACAAACTATACACATGATACCTTTTTTGAAAGGGAATTAAAAATGCTATTTAATGAGTTTAGAATCACTCTGTCAATTATTTAGGTATGTGGTATAAAAATTCGGAAAAAACGACAGTTGGTTTTCTATACCTATGACAGTATATTCACTTATTCTAATATTTATCAATATTGATAAAAGATACTGCTACAATTTCTATCAGTTTTGTTAAAGATGAAATAACCTTTGTATTAGTATCAATTATTTGTAAATATTTGAGTTATTAATGCTATAAATAGATCATAAGTTTCACCATATTTTACGCTGTGCGCCACTCGAATGCTTGGTGAATTTAAATCCTTGTAATAGCATGTTTACGTACGACGATAGGTATCTTTTAAATTATTTTTTTACTGTGTATGTTTTCGATAAGGTTTTTTGGATAAAAATCCCTACGTCATCGATTTGCTTTTTGATTTATGAACAGTTTTGCAAAAGTTGCGCTTGAAATTCACTATTTCCAACTTTACGAGTCTCTATTTAAAAACAAGGTGTCTTATATTAAATTATAATACCCAAGTTCACTGACTCATTCATTCAGCAACACAAAAAACAAACATTTGCTCTGTTATTCAAAAGACACAATAGGTGTTTTCGTGTAACCCCGCAAGCTATGCAATTCGGGGCACTTCACGGTTGGTCACAAGTGGCGCTGCGGGCACTTTAAAGACTTAATCAAATTGCGTAGTAGGCACGTGAGCGGTTGCAAAGATATGCAAAGATATATATATTTTTAATATATATATATATATATATATATATATATATATTTTCAACTTTCTGTTATTGGCTTAGAAACTATACGAAAGACTAGAAAATATGCAAAATTTATCAATAAACAAGTTTAAATGTTTTATTAAAAATAAATTTTACATAAATAATACATAAAAAATAATTAAATGAATACATACAAAACCGACGAGCATTTATGCATAGGTACGGATATGGATGAGGCGAGAGAGGTATGTTAGGATCATGCCAAATGGAAGTCTGTAGTCTCTGCCCACCTCTCTGGGGACAGGCATAAGTGTTTATGTATGTATGTATTTATAAATAAAAATAACCCCCGGGTATATGAGGTGATCTAACATGATATTAATGTACAGTGGGCGAAACAGAGCGTACCATCGCCTACCTGTGCAGTAACGACGCGTCACACGTCATTGTTCAGTGGGCTATATGGATGACGGGAAACATTGGTAAGTTGGTGGTTACATTGGAATTTACTTCGAATTATATTAAGTTCTAAGACCATTAATAGGAAATACAATAACAAATAAACAGCGAATTACTTTAATACATGTAAAATATAAGCTTTTATTAAAATGCACTGCACTGTCGAAAATAGATCAAGGCGTCCATAATTTATTTACCAAAATAATTAAAATTTCATTATTATCTAAATAAGCCTTAATTACTTAATCTAATTATATGGTCACAAAGAAGCAATAGGGGAGATCTATGTAGATCTATCTATGTATGTATCATGAACTTTGATGAGTGATGATGATTTAATATTGAGATTTAATAAATAAAAATATCTAAATAGATTGAAAATTGGTAGTAATTTATGTTGTTGCTTCACTATTATAATTGTAAATTATCTATATTATTGGAAATTTATAGTTATTTAAAATTAATTTAGATTTAAAAAAGTTTATCACAAATTGAGTGATTTTATGACAATACTCTTACTTCTTATTCTGTACCAAATTTGTATCTTATCTTTTTATAATTTTTCTGTTAAGGTAAGGTTATCAAATTAATTATATAAAGTAATATTGTAAGTAATAAGAATAAATCTTCAGCCCTTCACTGCTAGATAGTCCATCTATTGGAAGAAATATTTGCTATAATCACTATCCTTAGCTGGCGTTTTGCTGTATCGGATATTATGAGGATTTTTGACGCTCTTTTCCTGAGTATCTTAAGCCTAAAGTGTACAAGATGGCCACTCTGCTGTGTATTGAAGAACACAAATTCTTCCTCGCATATCCCTAGGTTGACTCTTTCGATATGAATGGTAGATGATTTTCTTATTTTGACACCTTGTCTAATAATAAAAGAGGGCCTATGTTTAGCAGTGAACTTTACATAGGCTGTATCGATGATGATGCTTAGAGAAGCCCGGCTCTTGGTTAGAACGAATTCAGCAAGCGTTTTGAGCTGGATGGATTGACGCTCGTGTAGCGCCAGCTTTATGTCATCACCTTTGCGTGTGTCGTCTTTAATTGTTGATAAAATGATCAACTTCTTATTTAACAAAAGTAAGAAGATAAAATGACAATCTACTTAGTTTTACTGCGGGGCAGATTTCCTCGCAATTCTGATTGGGCTTTAGGACAAGACAGAATCCCACGCTCTTCCCCAATATGTGCTGGCGGACTTGTACGTACATGTTTTTTGTTTTTGAAAAATTAAATGGATGCAGGTTTCTTTACATTGTTTTCATTAACTGCTGAGTAGGTAGTATATCAGTACTGAAAATTGCAATTCAATATTTCATTTGTATCGGCGAGGATCGAACTCTACTTGCTCATTTGTTAAGAAAATTTTAGGCGGGAGCTTATCCTCTTAATTATCATCACTTCAATTATCGAACTTTACATTACCACATCGTAGTCTGGGACTTATAGTTCCCGTGTTTGTGTAGAACTTTTAACGAAAAAGAATGTGCCAATTGTGTTATTTGCCTAGAATGTCGTAAAAGGCGATTAATGGAATAATACTTTTGTGATTATGCAGGCGACTGGCGAGCCACCTATCACTGCTTTCGCAATTTTCCATCTATACTCACTCTGTTTGGATAAACGTGATCCGTGTAGCCCGCTGCTTTCTGGGATCTGTCTACCCCTCAAGGATTGCAGACGTAATGTACCTATGTATATATAAAAACATAACAATGTCTATATTTTTTTCAGCTGTACCACTCACATCTCTTCATCCACCAGAGATGCTCAAATACTTTATAACAGACAGCAGTGCTAGTCTAGTAATATGCACACAGGAATATGAGGATCTTCTTCGACCCCTGACCGTTGAACTCTCTAGACCCCTGTTGATCACCAGTCGGGATAATGAAGTCACAGCACAATTGTACCAACCTAACTCGTCATTTCTAAAGCCAAAGATAGAAGAAAGTTTGAGTGACACTGGAAAATCGAATATGTGGTATGGAAAGAACGATGCTATGCTTATCTACACTAGTGGTGAATATTTAGTTTTTGTATGTTTTGTTAATTTAAGAAATAGTTTTTATCTCTGCTTACATTAGCATGAAATGATTGATGGTAACTTATACAAGCAACTGATTGCTACATACATTATTAATATTATTTATTTATTATTAATATTAATTATTTATTATTAATATTAAATTTTATTATAAATTAGATCTCATTGATCATATTTATGAAATTCAAAATGCCTGTTTAAAGCACTATGTTAAGGTCCCATCACAAATAAAAACTAGTTACAAATAAAATGACATACACAATATACATTTTAATAAAATATTAATTGCTTTTTAAAGCTATACATCTTTTTACCTATACGCAGATGATCTTCAAATATATACTCACGATTCTCCTAGTGAATTAGATGTAGCTATTAGCAACATCAATAGTGATCTTGAGCAAATATCAGATTGGGCAAAAACATGGCTTGAAGATTAACCCCCTAAAGTTTTGCATGACAACAAGCTTCGGGTCCCGCGCCTACGTCACAGAACGAGTGAAGCCGGCCACAGTCGAGCGTGTACCTGCTGTACTACCATATGTTAGAGGAGTCACTGACAAGATTGGCTACATCTTGAAGCGCGCTTCCATTAAAAAATACCTCAAGCCGCCGAAGAAGATTGGTCAGTTTTTACCATCAGTCAAGTGTAACTTCCCTCTGCAAGATGCAGGAGTGTACAAACTTGATTGTGAATGTGATCTCTCCTACATAGGACAAACTAAAAGATCAATTAAAACCCGCATTAAAGAACATATAGCTGATGTGAAGAATCGACGCTCTGGGAAGTCTGCAGTCTGTGAACACGTACAGGATCGCCCCCGTCACTACATCAGATTTGATAGACCACAAATCCTCGCTAAAGAACACCGATTCCTTCCAAGGATGATTCGCGAGGCTATTGAAATCAAAAAACATCCTAATTTCAATAGAGAAGATGGCTGGGTGCTACCATCTGCTTGGGATCCTATAATAAATAAAATTAAATCCCAACCCAAGCATACAACTGCAAGACTTCATGATACCATAAGTTCATACTGTATAGATCAGAACAAAAGTTAAATTTTAATCTATGGTAACCGCGGTTAACTATGACATCTGGACGTTGAACATCTCAGTCCTTCCCGTGACCATGGGTGCTGTAAAGCTCTCGAAACGTCGGGTATTTAAAAAGTTAAATATACGCGATAAATTCCGTAAAAACTAGTATTATTTCAATGTGTAGTGTTCGCGTAAATATAAGAAATCACTATTTATTTATTTTTTACTAATTACTTATTTATGTATTGATTTGGTGTACAATAAAGAATTATCTATCTATCTATACATTTTTTTTTTACAGACACTAAATGGCGTCGTATTCATGATAATCAGTTTTTAAACTCTTAGGCAGATAAAAATTAAAATAAAACAGTAATCCATACTTTGATTGACAAAGTATGTGGGTGCCCCATATACAATTATTATAAAAAGTGTTACACTGGTCGGCTTAACGAGTAATATGTGTACCTAGCTGATATTAATTGCAGCAAATTAATAATCGGAATATTTCAAGACTACACAACCATAAAATTGTATAAAGACAAGTGCTAATAATTGTGAATAGACAGGGTTTGATATAACTTCATTAACATAATATTTATTGTACATACTTGAACTATGGCCTAGAAAACAACATGTAACAATTTGATGTTAACACTGATCTTGCATATGTGAACTTACTCATGCAAAATACACTAAAAATATATAGTAGTCTCGAAAACCATTTTTTGAACTTACTTCAAAATTGACGTTAGTACATCTTAATAACAAACAAATATCTTTTCAGGAACCACAAGCAAGCCCAAAGGCGTAGTGTGGACGCATAGTATGCTGAGTGCTCAGATTGCTGCTTTGCATGCCGCTTGGCAGTACTCGGCCAATGATGTCGTTTTGCACACACTGCCACTGCATCATATACACGGGCAGTTGAATTCTCTGAACGCGTCTTTAGCTGCCGGGGCTCGGTGAGGACATAACCAGAAACTCTTCTAACTAGTTGTTTAACCTTTTGCTTGTTGACTCCATAATTTGTCCGTCCCAAAGTTCTTAGTTCTTCATCTATGTGCAATTTATACATGCATTTTCTTTATAATTGGGTCATATAACTTTTAGAAATTTTCTAAAGTTTTTATGGAGATCGTACAGATGATGGTGTTTTTACACTCCTATCCTTAATTTTACATGTTGTAACATGTAAAAAATTCAGTTTTTAACATGTGTTATTTCAGCCAGCTTACTTTATATCATGCTATGATAATCCCGAAAGCACAGAACAATGTGGTATAAACGAGATAGATATAATATATTGCTATCTATCAATGTTATAAGATTATTCTAGTTCTTCCATAGACACCTCTTAAGACACCTACCGGACAAAATGGGGTGGCGGATTCGCAATATGTACAATCTTGGTCCTAAATTGACTTTATAAAATTAACAACTTTAACAGAAGAAGACTTAAATAGAAGAGAGAATGACTATTTCATGGCGGTGATGATCACTGACGAAATAAGATCGTGTATTATCATAATGGGATGCTATGTGGTGACAGTATAAAATAATCTAATTCACTACAGATGGAAATGAAACAGAAGATTGGCAGTAGTATCTTTCTTATAACAGCATGTTATTTATAAAAAAACCGGCCTGCCTAACGTGGCTAACTATGGCAAATATCTCATATTCTGCAGTGGACTTATATTCAGAGTGGTTAATGCATGAATAAATTATTGTAAAATGGCTCAATTTCTTGCCTACTAAAATTATGTCTGCTTGTTTAGGAGTCATTCTTTCCTTATTCAGAAGACATTTGAAGTTTGATCGGCTCACCACACACTTCACACACTGAGTTGATGTATTTTGGCAATATTTTTATCATAGACACTACATTATTGACGTCGATTACATCACGTTAAATGCGTAATTAATAGAATTAAGAATTGTGAAATAAATGGGGCAAGCAAGTAACACTACGCGACCAAAAAGATGTAAGAATGTCAAAGTTCATCTGACCTTGGGAGGACCATATTGTACTAGACTCTCAGTGGACAGAGCCTATTTGACCAAAAAGTACGCCGAATTGAGAGATATTTTATAATCTATTAATTTTAACCAAAATATTATGTAAAATTTAGAAAATAATGGGGTTGCTATTAAAGTGAATCAATAATTTCATTGATTGATGCCCATTGCAACAATAAATGATTTCATTGATTGTGGCAATGGGCCGGCCATATAGCTCTAAGAACCGACAACCGTTGGGAAAAAAAGGTTCTCGAGTGGCAGCCTCGTACCGTTAGACGAAGTGTAGGGCGACCCCCCACTAGATGGAGTGACGAACTAGTAAGACATGCAGGAAGTCGATGGATGCAGGTGGCTCAGGACCGTGCTTTGTGGCATACCTTGGGGGAGGCCTATGTTCAGCAGTGGACTTGTGAAGGACTGTAATGATGATGATGATGAATAATTTCAATCTTTTAAAGTTGGGGATTCTAATTTAGTTGTTTTCATACTATGGAGTGAAGTCCAATGTTATTTTTAGTATCCGAATGTTGCCAACATTTGCGTCGCACGCGGTGTGGTCGCGTCTACTGGGCATGGGGGAGCGCGAGGAAGCCCGTGTATCGGTGTTCCATGGAGTGCCCGCCATGTACGCCCGCCTCGCGGCCGACTACGACACGATGTTTGCAGGCCCGCGCACCGCGGAGTACGTGCGTACTACGCTCGCGGCGAGACTGCGTCTCATGTGTGCTGGCTCCTCACCACTGCCAGAGACGCTTTTCCGGAAGTGGGAGGAGGTTAGTTGACATCTATAATATTATTTGATACTTTATAATAGTTGATGGAATCAGACGTTACTTTGCGGAAATCCATTATAATAAAAATATTAATTACCTACTTCGCAACCTTCCGCCAACTAAATACAATGATGTGTGTTACCTGGATTGAAGACCACCTCCCGCCCTCCCTCAATTGCATGCACTAACTCCGTCACCACTAGTCCCAGCACCACTATTCCAGGTAAGACACACCATCGACGAAAATACACGTGTTTCGCCTCTACACGAGGCATCCTCAGGTGATGTAGACTCTACGGCGGTGATGTAGACTTAGCTGTGTGTGATTTATTTATTCTTTTTTGTACACCACAATACAGAAACATGAAGTACAGTTAAAACTATATTAAAGTATGTACAATAGGCGTTCTTATCACTCTGAAAGTGATTTCTTCCAGACAACCTTTGCGTAGAGGAATGATGCAAATAAAAGTTAAAATAGAGGGGAGCATACAAAATAATAATAAAAAAATATAATA
The DNA here is from genome assembly GCA_907164705.1 of Parnassius apollo. Lineage (NCBI taxonomy): Eukaryota > Metazoa > Arthropoda > Insecta > Lepidoptera > Papilionidae > Parnassius > Parnassius apollo. Next base: position 9,280,972 of record CAJQZP010001576.1, read on the forward strand.
ATGCATACAAATTATAGGTATATAAGTGAAAATTATATATAAAATATCTTATAATAGATTAAATGAAAAGAGTAAGAGAAAGGTAAAGTAATTTATCTAATAGCTTTCTAAGTAATACGATTTAACAAGACTTTTGAAAGAGTAAAGAAATTTAGCACGACGAATATGGAGAGGTAAGGAGTTCCACAATCGCACAGCGGTTACGGTGAAGGATTTCTTGAAAAAGAAAGAAGAGTGCAAAGGTGTAGAGAGAGAAAGATTGACGGAGGATCGAAGGAACCGATTGTGGGTAAGAGAAAGATACTGGAAACGGTTTTTTAAATAAAGAGGAGTGGAAGGATTAAACAGCACGCTATACAACGCGGAGAGAATGTGAGTATTCCTGCGAAGGCAGATCGGGAGCCATTTGAGCTGTTTGCGAAATTCGGAGAAATATGATCATATTTGCGAAGCCCAAATATAAATCTAATGCATAAATTTTGAATGCGCTCAAGCTTATTAAGCTGCTTCTCGCTAATGTCAAGATAGCAAATATCAGCATAGTCAAGGATAGGCAGAAATAGAGACTGGGCGAGCGTAACTAGTTGCTGTGTGAAGAAAATTACGTAATCTACGTAAAGAGCTTAACGCAGCAAACATTTTTCTACTGACCTCATTAACCTGTGAGGTCCAAGACATACAGGAGTCAAGATACAACCCCAGGTTTTTAACCTTGTTACTGTAAGGGATTAGAGTGCAGTCAAGTATAATAAGGGGTAGGGAAGACCAGTCGATTTTACCAATTAATCTAGAACTACCGATGACAATGACCTGAGTTTTCTTAGGATTAATTGTTAAACCATGACATTTACTCCAGTTCGAAATACAAGTCAGATTAGCATTAATAGTGTCAACTGCTTTAGACAGATCTTCAAGAGAGGACCGAGTATAGATTTGGAGATCATCAGCATACATGTGGTAGGAAGAGGACAAATTATGACTTGTAGAGTTAATGAAAATTGCAAAAAGGAGAGGAGACAACACGCCACCTTGTGGTACACCAGCAGCTGTAGTAGTCCAGGTGGAAAAAACCTCTTGCACCTGAATTCGCTGTCGGCGACCAAACAAGTAACTTCGAAACCAGTCAACTACAGTTGGAGATATGTTGAGAGAGTGTAGAATGCTTAACAAGATATCAAAATCTACAGTATTAAATGCGTTACTAAAATCAATCAACGTGAGAATGGTATGCTTTTGTTTCTCCATACCATACCGAATATCATCAGTGATTTGTAAAAGTGCAGTAGTCGTACTATGGCCAGGACGGAAACCGGATTGCAAGGGATTTAAAAGATTGTGTTTTAAAAGATAGGTGCTTAATTGATTGTAAATCGAACTTTGGAAAAGAAAGGCAAAATAGAGATAGTCATAATCAGAAAAACTAGAGTGATTTAATTTTTTCGGAAGAGGAACTACAAATGAGTCTTTCCAAGCTGAAGGGAAAAAAGCAGAATTCAGTGAATTATTCAGGATAAAAGTGATTATAGGTAAAATGAGATCAATGAGAGGGATGACCATTTTCCGACTAATGCAGTCACTACCAATTGAATTTGAATGGATGGACATTATGGCTCTCTTAACATCACAACTGTTATGTTTTGCTTTATCGTTAATGCAAGACGAAGATGAGAAATGCAAATTAAGTTGATTGAGATCAGATTTATGTTGTGTGAGATTTTGTAGTAATTTCCCAACTCCTAAGGACTTAAAAAATTTCCAGACCCTGGCAGGGTCAGGATCTTGTACTAATTCATAGACATGGTGTCGTTGTGCTTTTCTACACAGATTGTTGCAACGATTCCGTACTAATCTATACTTCTCTCTATTCAAATTGCTAGGAACTGACTTGTTGAGCTATGGCACAATTTTTAATGTGGATTATTTTTTTTATATCACCGGTCAGCCAAGGAGAGGGAGGATGCTTTACACGCACTGGACGAACAGTAGCATGAACGTCGTAAAGCTGAATTAACAGAGAGTTGAACAAAGCAACCTGTTCATCAACAGTAGACGCATTGACGACTACACTCCAATTAATCTTTACAGCGTCATTTAAAAGCTGCTCCAAATCCAAGTAAATAAAGTTACGCTGAAGTAGTATCCTTGACTTAGCTTTAGGGGGACGGATTTTGTATGACAAGTATAAAAGGTCGTGATAGGAAAAAGAATCAGCAGCATGTTGCCCAAATTTAAGAACATGGTCAGGTGAAGACACAAACATTATGTCGAGAAGAGAAGGGGCACAGTTCGGGAAAAAGTGTGTGGCAGAAGTAGGAAGAAGTTTTAAATTTACTGCTTCAATAATAGATTTAAGTTTTATTGATCTAGCGTTGTTTTTTAAAAGACAAGTCTTAAAATCACCCATAATAATACTGTGACAATAGATAGGTGTATGATTGTCAAGAATATTTTCTAACGTGGTGAAGTAGTCAACAGTTAGAGAGGGACTGTAAAAGACTTCGAGAAGTAATTTTGTATTACCAAGAAGAACTACGATAAAGAGAAATTCAGCTTCGCTTCCAGTTTGCGAACCATTTGAAACTTGAATTACTGAAAAAGGTATATGAGAGCGCAGATAAATAGCAACACCAATACCGCCCAGATCAGTACGGTTGTTACGAATCAAATGAAAACCTGGAAGCGAGTAGGATGTTGATGGAAGACATGGTTTTAACCACTACTCCGAAACAAGGATAGCGTGTCCGTTTTTGCTATTAAAACTTGACAACATGTCTGGGTAATGAGCAGGAATACTTTCAGCATTTATGTGAATAGCGTTAAAGATTTTGCTAAATTCAGAAAAAGTTGAATCTAACATAATATTTGAGGGTGCAATGCTTTCAAAGCTGTCAATACTGCTTAATCCATCAGAGGCAGAATCAAAGGCGAAGGAATTGGAACTCCGAACACTATCATCTGAAGAAATCATATTAAATTATATCTGATTACTAAATATATGTAAAACTAAGTAAATATGTATAAAATAAATAATTCAAAAACATCAGTAAACTACCTGCCAGCATTATGGAAAGAAATGTGTAATTCACTTAACAATAAGTGAAGAAATGGAACGTTGACATACCATAGACACAAAAGTGAGAGGTGTTAAATGTCAGATGAGTCAAAATGTCAAAAGTTACAGTACGTTAACTAGCAATTATCTACCTTACAATAAATATACTTTTATCACTAATACTAAACATTCCAAAGAAAGATTACAATAACAATTACCAACATACAAGAAAAATTATCATCATCATCATTACAGCCCTTCACAAGTCCACTGCTGAACATAGGTCTCCCCCAAGTAGTGCCACAAAGCACGGTCCTGAGCCACCTGCATCCATCGACTTCCAGCATCTCTTACCAGGTCGTCACTCCATCTAGTGGGGGGTCGCCCTACACTACGCCTGCCGGTACGAGGCTGCCACTCGAGAACCTTTCTTCCCCATCGGTTATCGGTTCTTCGAGCTATATGGCCAGCCTTTAAGAAAAATTATAACACTAAATAATAAACATTCCAAAGAGAGATTATTAATCATTACATTTTACTATCTAATCTACAATTAACAAGGAAAAGTAATGAAGATATGATGATAAAAAGAAACTAAAATATGAAGTCCAGAGAAAAGTTATAACAGAATTACAAAAATTAATAAAATATAAAATAAAATTATTTACGAAAAAGTTCATTTTTTACCGGCCCTCTTAGTACGCTGTGGTGCACCTTTATCTTCGGGGGCCTTATTTGCCTCAACCACAATAGGATAAACGGGTGAAGTAGAAGTTGACGCATTGCATAATGCGTCAAGCTCGGACAGAGTCTCAAGTTGGTGCCTTGTGCCATCTGGAGTAAAAATATTGATAACTCCATCCCTGGTCCAACATTTGGTGATGCCATACCTTCGCCTAGCTTCTAGATAAACACTGTGGCGCCTCCTTGTTAGAAACTCACACTGGGTTACCCTTACGTTTGGTTTTGGAGTACCACACCTTGTCTCGCATCACAGTATCGCTGAATTTCACAACCACAACACGATGACAACGGCTTATGGATGTTTTACTGAAACCTAGGACTAGGAGTTTCGTGCTGATAAGTGTACTTATGACAGCGGTAGTATCCTCTGATTTTTCTTCAGGAATTCCATGGAGTGGGATCATCTTTCTGCGGCGACGCATTTCACTACGATCCAGTTCTCTTCCGAGAAGATCTACTTGGTTATGCAAAGATGTTAAAGCAGCCAAAATGAATTTTCTAAAAGCATAAAAATCACCTGGTAGGGAAGATAAAGTTATGGCAGCAGAACTAGATTGTTGCAGTTTCCGCTGAAAGTTATCCATTTGACTTTGGAATGACTTTGACATCTCCATAACTGAACCTTTCAGTGCTTCCATGGTGAAAGTAGTTGTAAAGTGCAGTGATGTTAGAGAAAATACTTGTAAATAAGAGCTGATAGGTAGTAATTTATTACATATAAATAATAAACATAAAATTCAAACTAACTATTTTTTAAAATATATTTAAATCTAAGATGTCAAAAATGTGTACTACTCAATTCACCTACCCTCACAGAAAAAAGTGATTTGTTGGGAGTAGTGGTGCTGGGACTAGTGGTGACTGAGTTGGTGCATGCAATTGAGGGAGGGCGGGAGGTGCTCTTCAATCCAGGTAAGACACATCATTGTATTTGGCAGAAGGTTGCGAAGTAATTAATATTTTTATTACTTTATAATAGGTCTGGGTAGTGGAACACCATTTCTGGCTAGCACTCCGTATGGATAATTAATTAATTACTACCCTCTTATCTTTTTCTGGCATCTAACAGCAGTGTGTGCACGGCTGTGTGCCGGTCTGTAGGGTATAGAGAGCGAGTAAGGCAATATATTAGTCGTCAGAGGTGACAACATATTATATAGTCTTCTTTGTTGGAAGTTGGTAGCCAGTATGATATGGAGTAGCCATTTCTATTCATCCATTAATATTCATATGTAGTAGAGCCACGCTGCAGTTATTATATGGTTGTAACACAAATGGGTCAGCTCCACGGGGGTAGGACCACGCTCAGAATACCTGCGTAAAATAGCAGCTTAATACTATGTTTCGTATGGTGAGTGTAGAGATCCAGAGACCCTTTTTTAATGGAAAGAGGCATTCCATCTTAGTCGTTTGGGGTGACAACGCATGTGCGTTTTGATTCTTAATCGAGGATAGATGTCTATGAGCTACAGCATCCACTTGCCATCAGGTGGACTGTATGCTCGTTTGTCACTCTTATTCTATTAAAAAAATTACAGCCTACAAAAGTTCACTACTGCCCCTCCTATGAGGCAATTTTCCGTAGTTGACACGCCTGGCGAGCGGGTGGTCAACTGCAGTTTTTTTTATTAATTTGAGTTGTTGCCTGGAAGACCCTGCTGCCCATCACCTGTGTTAATTTCCCCCTGTCGCGTCTTACGGCACCCACGGGACGATTTGGAGTAGTCGATATTCTCACACCGCCACTACATGGTATGTAAGCAAGTTTATTTGTCATCACGGTTTTGTAAAAAAGGTACAATGTCCTTTATAGAAGAAATTGGACGGGATGGTAAAAAAAAAACAAGTTATAGTGGTGTAAGTCTAGTGTATTGTCCGTCTTTTATTAAAAATCTCTATCGCTTCTTACGATATATATTCATCATCATCATCATCATTACAGCCCCTCACAAGTCCACTGCTGAAGATAGGCCTCCCCCAAGTAATGCCACAAAGCACGGTTCCGAGCCACCTGCATCCATCGACTTCCTGCATGTCTTACCAGGTCGTCATTCCATCTAGTGGGGGTCGCCCTACACTACGCTTATCGGTACGAGGCTGCCACTCGAGAACCTTTCTTACCCATCGGTTATCGGTTCTTCGAGCTATATGGCCGGCCCATTGCCACTTCAGCTTACTAATCCGTTGGGCTATGTCGGTCACTCTGGTTTTACTGCGGATATCCTCATTTCTGAGTCTATCACGAAGAGAAACTCCGAGCATAGCCCTCTCCATAGCTCGCTGAGCGAGCTTGAGCGTCCTCATACGGCCAGCTGTGAAGGACCACGTCTCAGATACGTAAGTCATCACTGGCAACATGCACTGTACAATCTAGTTTTCAGAGTTTGATGTGTACCTGACGAGAAAATGTGTCGTAATTTCCCGAACGCTGACCAGCCGAGTTGAATCCGTCGATTGACCTATCAGCCTAAGTTGGACTTATCTAGTCGGACTATTTGTCCCAGGTAAACGTACTCGTCAACAACTTCGAACATAGTGCTCCCAACAACTACCGGCATAGGTTTGACATGGACATTAAACATGATCTTTGTTTTGTCCATGTTCATCTTAAGACCTATCAGTTGGGAGACACTATTGAGGTCATTGAGCATAGTGCTTAAGTCCTCCAGCGATTCTGCCATAAGGACTATATCGTCGGCAAATCGAAATGAAAATCACTACGTCAATATTACATACAATCGATGTACTCGCCATTAATGTTAATACCGTATCCTATCCAGTCCAGTAGCTTGAAAACGTCTTCCAATGCAGCGGTGAAGAGTTTCGGGGATATAACGTCACCCTGTCTTACACCTCTCTGAAGTTGAGTAGGTTTCGAACTCTGGTTCTGTACTCGGATAGCCATCGTAGCCCTACTGTACAAACACTTCATCACTTCGATATACCGACAGTCAACTTGGCACCGCTGAAGGGACTGTGACACCGCCCAAATTTCGACGGAACCAAAGGCTTTCTCATAGTCCACATACGCCAGGCAAAGTGGCAGATTGTACTCTTCGGTCTTCTACAATCTGCCGCAGGGTGTGTATGTGGTCTATGGTATTAAAGCCTTTTTGGAAACAGGCTTGTTTCGGGAGGCTGGAAGTCGTCGAGTCAAGAGAGCGTTGTCGCCTTTCTTAAAGAACAAGACCACCGCACTTCTGCTCTACGCCTCCGGAGTAGTGCCACCATGGAGGACGGAATTGAAGAGCTTCTGAAGGGGTTTAAGTACCGGTGTTCCACCCGCTTTCAGAAGCTCCGCTGTAATTCCATCCTCGACATATATTGGACGTGGTGGGGACGATATATATTGGATGGATGATATAGGATGATGATAGGTTTCATAAAAACGATGATATGTCGCCACTAAAAGACAAATTATTTTTGTATTACTATTATAAATTGGAAACTGATGTTGACCGTTATTGTGTAAAAAATATTAATAGTTCTGTGCACTAAACCTACCAATGCGCATACTACGTTCAATGATTGTACTTTTGCGTTTTAGGTGTTAACAATATTTTTAAATGTAATTTGTAGTGTAATTTTTTATGTTTTGTAAATGATCGAAAAATCGATTATCAAAATACCTAATGGATGGAACTTATTTGGAAGATGTTTGAAGAATAGATTTTCAGCAATTGCTGTCGTGCTACACTTTAAACCTTCATGTATTGATCGAGAGACTAAAGTTTCTCTAAATCTAAAAAAATAATTTAACGAGGTATAACCGAAACTAATTTAAAATACTTTATTATAATATAAAAAGTACAATATAATTATTACAACTAAAATAAAAGAGAATCGGATCGATGCTAGACTTAGAATGAATTTTAATTATTACAGTAAAATAAGGTAAAGGAATATTGCAGAGTTCCGATTGCATCCGTTGACGTCAATGCTCACGTTCTGCTCAGTTGCGGCTCGTGCCGCTGCAATGTATCGGGGTCGCTGCTATGTAGGCTGTTTACTTATGATGATTCTATATTATAACTGCCTGTTGCTATATTTGCACGCAATTTGTTTGCTGCGTGTCTGGTAACTGCGATATGATTGGGCAATTTTATTCATTTTAGAATGTTCTTAGTTTAAAAAGTAATTAATGTATAAAAATATTAAACGTGGACATTACATAGTCATTGATCATTATTTATTGTTTATTATATTTATTTTATATAACTTCGAATTACTTTGCCCGTTCATTTTTGTTGCATTTGTTAACGCATTCGTTCCCGTTGAATCAGATATCGGGGCTCCGTCTGCTGGAGCGCTACGGTATGTCAGAAGTGGGCATGGCGCTGAGCAACCCGTACCGGCCCGTGCAGCAGCGCCGCCTGGGCTGCGTGGGTCGCCCGCTGCCGGGCGTGGCCGCCAGGGTTGCCGCCGAGCACGACGACACGCTCACACCCCTGGTCACCGTCGAGACGCCCATGTGCGATACCCACGTAAGTTATTTTCAAACATCAAAAGCGAGCATGCACTCAGCCGCCCGAATCGACTCTGAGTACGGGCCGGACTGAAAACCAGTGTATTCACTGAGGCTGGTTTCTTTTTGCAGTGTCATGTTGCAACACAGGGGTTTTTTTTAAACTTATGTTTGTTAGTAAATATTTCGTTTTATCTTTTTTCTTTCTATTACTTTTTATATTTTGTGCTGCATGCTTAAACTGGAATAAACGCCTTTCTTTTTCTATTTCTTTATTATGAAAAGGATTGTTTTTTTAAATTTAATATCATCGAACAGCACCACCGAGTCCATCTATGCCTATAACCTTCACAAAAGTGCTAGCAATAAATTGACGAAGTTTTACCGCAATGTGATGAACGGTATGGCAACACATAAAATTTGAACAAACAAATATTTGACAGCTTGATTTGTGATTAGTTATAGCGGAACATTCAAAAACAGATGAATGAAACATCAATACTTTTAAGTGTACCAGCTCAAACGAACGAATCATTCATGATTGTCTAGGCCAATGTATAACAGTGGACTTGTATGTGGTATGTGTAGTGGGTTGTAAAGTTGTAATTTAATGTTGTATTTACAGATATCCTTAGAAAAACTAGGTCTGACCAGTAAAAAGGAATCCTCCTGGGACGCAGATGGGAGTGAATGGAAACAGTCTACAGTCACGGTGCACAAGGAGAGCGAAGATGGCGAATATCATGGCGAATTACTTCTGAAGGGACCAAGTGTCTTCACTAGGTAAGATACATTAAGAAATTGAAGATGCAGGCGTTCCAAAAAAGTAAATTCTTGTGGAATCCACCACCACCAGAGATTTTCCGGACCGATTCGACTTGGGACCTTCAAGAAAAAACCTATTCCTTTTTAAAAGGCCAGCAACGCATCTGCCATTCACATGTTCATGGGCGGCGGTAATCACTTACCATCAGGTGAGCCGTATGCTCTTTTGTCGCCTCATCTATAAAAAAAATATTTTTTTTATTACTGTTACGAGCTCGAGGTTCGTGACAATAAAAATTGCCGATAGAATTACCTAAATTAACACTTTAATTCACTTTACACTAATTAAAGTTAAAAACACTAATAATTAATCACACTGATTCACTTTATTCCGCTCCGAAGCTTCGCTTGTCTCGCCGAATCCAATACTTCCTCGATCGCATCTTGCAGCGCCTATTTATATAAATTAGCAGCGAAATATCCAGAATATTCAAGTAAACACGCGCAAGGTACCGAGAGTTCGTGTTTCAATTTCAAGAAGTTTAGTTCTTCGTTTCGAGACTAGATGGCGCTAGTGCCGTCGACTTGAGCGCGTAACATTATTTTACCCCACCATTAAGTGGTAACGTAGTCGAAGAAAATAAAACACTAACTCAGTTTAACGAAAACCTATTTACTCTTACCTTAGAGACACCCATATTGTAATCGACAATTAATGAATTATTATCATGTAATTTCTATGGAAATGTTAGTTCTAATGACCCTTAAAAGTATTTATATTGCTTAAATTGTTGAATACCTAATTCTATTAAAACCATTTGGATGGATAGCGGTCTACTACTGTTCGATTTTCCACAAAGTTCCGCTTACGAGGCTATTTTGTGAAACTTGTTGTATCTGGAGAATTTTCCAGACTGACATGATTGATGATAGGGATTCAATAAAAGAGCCTTTTATTTCTTTTTTTTTATATAATATAATATTTTATATAGAATAAGGGTGACAAACTAGCACAACAGACTCCATCTGATGGTAAGTGGATGCTGTGGCTCATAAGAAGAATTTTTCTTAAATGACACGTTTTGCAGGCGGAATGATTATAGCAGTGCCAAAAGTCCTTTGATGCTACTGTATAGGTATTTTACCTTTGGTGTTCAAGTGATCGTTGTGCTGTTTTGACTATCTTATACTAAATCCTTACACAATTATTTTACGCGAATACTTATACTTTTTTACTTTTTAAATTGTAGATACATATTACATGGTTATTCTTTAAAGTGTAGCCAAATTTTAAAATTAAGTTCAAATATATAAACAATGTACTGTTATAGTATATGAAAATTCGAGTGAATAAGGCTTCTACTTTTATTTGAATATAATTATATATTCAAATAAAAGTAGAAGATATTTGAGAATAATTATCCCAAATTGGATGTGATTTGTGGGCAACAAGCAATAACGTTTTTACGCCTAGCCTACCGATCGAGCCTTACGAATGTGTGCGTGCGCAGTAAAATCAGGTAAAATAGTGCATTACCATGCATTTTTAATTTAAAATATACAAATATAGAAAGGACAGAATGTTTTAGATTTTATTAAATAAATTTTTCTTTACCATTTGCCTACATAAATTTTAATTTAATTACTTCTGAACCTTCTCTGCAAGTTTTCCCGGTTATTACAAAATAACCCTTATTATTTATTTATTTATTTTTTATTTACATTTTATTTTAAATTCTCGATGCTTCAAGTGCTTTATAATTACACTAACCTAGCTAGGAGACTCTGAAATCTACGATTTTCTAATTGTTGATAGTCCACAGATGCTTTGTATATTTCTGTTACAAGTACTTAAGCTAAACTATAGAAATTTCAATAAAGAATTATTATTTATAAGGTAATAATAAAGAAACCTTGAAAAGCAGAGTTGGTTGAGTGTTGGAAAACACTTGACATGTATTCAAAAATAACTTAAATACCCAAACGTGTAATAATTGGTTTTATTCAATATTTTATCATGTTTAAAAATAAATAAGAATTGTTGGTCTTCCCTAACATGCGCTGCACTCATCTGAGAAAAAGACAACTTTAAATTTTTTGGGGCACAAACAGGTTAACATCAAACAAGTCAAATAAAAGAAATGTATTTAACTCTCTAGCTCATGGGGAAGTTAATTTAATATCAATTACTTAATAAACTAATAAACTTTTTTTTTAAAGCTTTACCCCCCACTAGGTTTTTTCTATATATATATATATATATATATATATATATATATATATATACATACAGTCCAGGAATAATTACTTGTAGACCATATAAATACTTGTTCCGTGCGGGATTCGAACCCGCGGTCCTCAGCGCTATAACTCATTGCTAAGCTACTGCGTCACGGAGCCGTCAATAATTCGCCTCAAACAGTCATACACGAAAGCGAGTAATTAAAAACATAGTAAAAAGATATGGTAAAACACATGTGTGCAGTTCACACGCGGTGAAAGTTAAACCTTCAGAAAAGGAGACTGAGGTAATAGGAAACACTATATACTGTATTCTATTGCACACCTCATAAGCGAAGTGCGTGTGAGAGTAGACTCTCATCTAATGAAAATCCAGTAATTTTCTGAGTTAAAAATGTCTTTATTTTTTTACTATTGCACTTTTAGAATAATAAAAACACACATATATCGAGAAAAATCACTCGTTTTCAAGTTTATATTATTTTTAAAAGTAATTTTAAAGTATTATTTTTAAAAGTAATTTTAAAGTATTATTTTTTAAAAAGTAATTTTCTGTATTTAGTGTAAAAACAAACTGATTGAAATAAAATTTTCGAGGGTGTCCGGATCTGTCTGTGTGGATGGCGCACGATTACGATCGTTAGAATTAATGTATCAAAATAATTTTTTTTATTAGGTTTAGAATCTCAACGAACAGGTTCCTTTTAAAAATCACTGAGTAATTTGGTCTCATTTAATTGTAATTAATGAAAATGTAAAAAAAAAACAACTGATACTTTTCTACAAAAAATATTCTCATGGATCTCTTCTTTCGTCTCAAATATGGAAAATGTGATATTTTTTTTATATAATCAAATGAGATTATGAGGCTTGCACTTTTGGATTTTCCGAATTTTGTCATTTTCTCGCAGGAGAATCGTTTAGATGTATATACATATCCACAATCGTTTAGATGTATATATTTGTCTCTTTTTGGTGTCATATTTTCGTTTCATCGAATTTAAAATCACTACTATTCTAAAGAAGTTTTCGGAAGTATTAGGAAGTTGTTGCCGTGGTCAAATTTGCTCAGGAGAAATACTTATACTTAAAAATTTAGCAACTTTTTTATACGTGGTAGAGCTATGCTGCAGTTATATTAGTGGTATAGTTGTAGCACGAATGGGTCGGCTCGACAGGGGAAGGACCACGCTCTCACAGAATACCAGCGTAAAATAGTAGCTTAATGCCGCTGTGTTTCGTATGGTGAGTGTGGAAAACCGGAGACCCTTTTTATTGGAAACGAGGCATTCCATCTTAGTCCTCACGGGTGACATCGCATCTGCATTTTGATTCTTAATTGAGGATACATATAGATATCTATGAGTCACAGCGTCCACTTACCATCAGGTGGACTCCGGTGTGCTAGTTTGTGACCCTTATTCTGTAAAAAATGAAAAATAAAAGGCCGCTTTATTCAGTACTTATCATGAATCATATCAGTCTGGAAAATTCTTCAGATACAACAATTTTTATAAAATAGCCTTGCATGCGGAACTTTGTGCATAATCAAACAGTAGTAGACCGCTAACCATCTAATGGGTATTCAACACTTGAAGCAATATAAATACCTTTAAGAGTCATCAGAACAATCGAGGATAGATGTAGATGTCTATGTGCCACAGCAACCATTAACAATCAGGTAGACTGTGTGCTCGTTTGTCACGCTATCCTAAAAAAAATATTTTACAATTTGTTATTTTTAGGTACTGGAATCGAATGCCACTGTTAAACTCTTCGGAATTCACGAGCGACGGCTGGTTTCGAACGGGCGACACCGTGGTGTATCACGAGGGCCGCTTCAAGATCCAAGGCCGTACTTCCGTAGATATAATTAAGACGAGCGGGTATAAAGTTAGCGCTTTACTAGTGGAGTCCGCGATACTGGAGCACCCCAGCGTCGCAGATGTCGCCGTGTTAGGAATAAAGCATGACAGCTACGGAGAGATAGGTGAGTCCAGATTATCGAAGTTCCACTGCATCATGGGCTTTTTAAAGTCCATTGGACAGAATAGTCAGAAGAGCCATGCTACAGTTGTATTATGACACGAATTGGTCGGTTCCGCCTGAGAAGAACATTTAATCCTTTTTTGTTTATTAGTGCGTCTTTGTAGATACCGCCCTAGATACCGCCGTTTTTTGGTCTGAAGAGTATTGAGAGCCTGTATAATTACAGGTCGTGAAGCATTCCATCTTAGTTCTCAGAGGTGACATCGTATCTTTAGCCTTCTTTGTTTGAAGTTGGTTAGTTGGTGGCAGGTCTGGACTTTAGTGACCACTTACCATTATAGAAGAAGGGTGATAAACACAGTCCACCTGATGGTAAGTGGATGCTGTGGCCCATTGACATCTACATTTATCCTCGATTAAGAATCAAAACGCAGATGCGTTGTCACCTCTGAGGACTAAGATGGAATGCCTCGTTTCCATTAAAAAGGGATCTCCTGTTCTCTACACTCCACATACGAAACACAGCAGCATTAAGCTGCTATTTTACGCTAGTATTCTGTGAGAGCATGGTTCTGCCCCGGTCGAACCGACCTATTCGTGCTACAACCATAATACAGTTGCAGCATGTCTCTACCACATATAAAAATACTTGCCTGGTGGACTGTAAGTTCGCTTGCCACTTCATTTTTATAGCGAAGGAAAGACACGAGAGTAATAGAATACTCTTTTTCTTCTGTTTTATAACGAAGGAAAGACACAGAGTAATAGAATACTCTTTTTCTTCTGTTTTATAACGAAGGAAAGACACAGAGTAATAGAATACTCTTTTTCTTTAGTTTTATAACGAAGGAAAGACGCAGAGTAATAGAATACTCTTTTTCTTCAGTTTTATAACGAAGGAAAGCCACAGAGTAATACAATACTCTTTTTCTTTAGTTTTATAACGAAGGAAAGACACAGATTAATAGAATACTCTTTTTCTTCAGTTTTATAACGAAAGAAAGCCACAGAGTAATAGAATACTCTTTTTCTTCAGTTTTATAACGAAGGAAAGACAGAGTAATAGAATACTCCTTTTCTTTAGTTTTATAACGAAAGAAAGACACAGAGTAATAGAATACTCTTTTTCTTTAGTTTTATAACGAAGCAAAGACGCAGAGTAATAGAATACTCTTTTTCTTCAGTTTTATAACGAAGGAAAGACACAGAGTAATGGAATACTCTTTTTCTTCAGTTTTATAACGAAGGAAAGACACAGAGTAATAGAATACTCTTTTTCTTCAGTTTTATAACGAAGGAAAGACGCAGAGTAATAGAATACTCTTTTTCTTCAGTTTTATAACGAAGGAAAGACACAGAGTAATAGAATACTCTTTTTCTTCTGTTTTATAACGAAGGAAAGACACAGAGTAATAGAATACTCTTTTTCTTCAGTTTTTTAACGAAGGGAAGACACAGAGTAATAGAATACTCTTTTTCTTCAGTTTTATAACGAAGGAAAGACATAGAGTAATAGAATACTCTTTTTCTTCAGTTTTATAACGAAGAAAAGACGCAGAGTAATAGAATACTCTTTTCTTCAGTTTTATAACGAAGGAAAGACACAGAGTAATAGAATAATCTTTTTCTTTAGTTTTATAACGAAGGAAAGACAGAGTAATAGAATACTCTTTTTCTTCAGTTTTATAACGAAGGAAAGCCACAGAGTAATAGAATACTCTTTTTCTTTAGTTTTATAACGAAGGAAAGACGCAGAGTAATAGAATACTCTTTTTCTTCAGTTTTATAACGAAGGAAAGCCACAGAGTAATATAATACTCTTTTTCTTTAGTTTTATAACGAAGGAAAGACACAGATTAATAGAATACTCGTTTTCTTCAGTTTTATAACGAAAGAAAGCCACAGAGTAATAGAATACTCTTTTTCTTCAGTTTTATAACAAAGGAAAGACAGAGTAATAGAATACTCCTTTTCTTTAGTTTTATAACGAAAGAAAGACACAGAGTAATAGAATACTCTTTTTCTTTAGTTTTATAACGAAGGAAAGACGCAGAGTAATAGAATACTCTTTTTCTTCAGTTTTATAACGAAGGAAAGACGCAGAGTAATGGAATACTCTTTTTCTTCAGTTTTATAACGAAGGAAAGACACAGAGTAATAGAATACTCTTTTTCTTTAGTTTTATAACGAAGGAAAGACGCAGAGTAATAGAATACTCTTTTTCTTCAGTTTTATAACGAAGGAAAGACACAGAGTAATAGAATACTCTTTTTCTTCTGTTTTATAACGAAGGAAAGACACAGAGTAATAGAATACTCTTTTTATTCAGTTTTTTAACGAAGGGAAGACACAGAGTAATAGAATACTCTTTTTCTTCAGTTTTATAACGAAGGAAAGACATAGAGTAATAGAATACTCTTTTTCTTCAGTTTTAAAACGAAGGAAAGACGCAGAGTAATAGAATACTCTTTTTCTTCAGTTTTATAACGAAGGAAAGACACAGAGTAATAGAATACTCTTTTTCTTCTGTTTTGTAACGAAGGAAAGACAGAGAGTAATAGAATACAATTTTTCTTCAGTTTTATAACGAAAGAAAGAAACAGAGTAATAGAATACTCTTTTTCTTCAGTTTTGTAACGAAGGAAAGACAGAGAGTAATAGAATACTCTTTTTCTTTAGTTTTATAACGAAGGAAAGACACAGAGTAATAGAATACTCTTTTTCTTCAGTTTTGTAACGAAGGAAAGACAGAGAGTAATAGAATACTTTTTTCTTCAGTTTTATAAGGAAGGAAAGACGCAGAGTAATAGAATACTCTTTTTCTTCAGTTTTATAACGAAGGAAAGACACAGAGTAATATAATACTCTTTTTCTTCAGTTTTATAACGAAGGAAAGACACAGAGTAATAGAATACTCTTTTTCTTCAGTTTTATAACGAAAGAAAGCCACAGAGTAATAGAATACTCTTTTTCACATGTTAAATTTTCAGTAAAAGGGGAGGGAAACGTTCACCATTGATAAATCGATTGTCCAAGATATCAGGTTAAAAGGTTTCAAACTCACACGCGGATCCGCTCAAGAGTAGTAATAGAATACTCCTTTTCTTCAGTTTTATAACGAAGGAAAGACACAGAGTAATAGAATACTCTTTTTCTTCAGTTTTATAACGAAGGAAAGACGCAGAGTAATAGAATACTCTTTTTCTTCAGTTTTATAACGAAGGAAAGACGCAGAGTAATGGAATACTCTTTTTCTTCAGTTTTATAACAAAGGAAAGACACAGAGTAATAGAATACTCTTTTTCTTCAGTTTTATAACTAAGGAAAGACACAGAATAATACAAAACTCTTTTTACGGTCTGCATCTTGATATCAATGAGGGCTAATTATCCACAACTTATTCTGCTACCATTGCAGCGCCACTTAGAAATTGGGTGAAATAATTTCATAGCGGGAAATTTAATTTATTACGAAAATGTGGGTTGTTTTTTTTTGAAATATGATATATACTATATATTAATTAGATAAGAAATGGATAAACCAAACTACAAATACTCTTAGAGAGAGAAGAAATAGCGAAAGGGTTGTAGTATGAATGGGTCATGGTTCAATGCTGCTGTTTCGTATGATGGTGAGAGAACCGGAGACCCCTTTTACTGGAAACGTGGCATTTCATCTTATTCCTCAAGGTTGGCAATGCATCTGCATCATTTTAATTCTTGATTGAGGATAAATGAGGATGTCTATGGGCCACAGCATCCACTTACCATCAGGTGGACTGTGTGCTCTTTTGTCACTCACATCCTATAATTTAAAAAAAAACATACCATATCATGGGCATTGTTTTTTTGTTTTTACATATTCTAGAAACCGATGAACTCTTATTTCAAACGCAACCACTCAATTTTATTTGATGTCAATGACATTGTGTAACAAATAATTTCACCTTTTTTGTAAAAGGGGGGGGGGCAAACGTTCACGTGGCTCACTTGATGGTAAATGTCGATTGTCGTCCATGATGATATCAGGGGAATTGCCGGTGTATTGCTGGCCTTTTAAAAAGGAGTGAGTCCGTTTCTTGTCTTTGACGGTTATTCAAACTCCAACACCGGGCAGCCGGAACACTCACGCTCAGGAAGAGTAGGGTAGCTTAGGCGTGAATGCTCAGTAAGGGATCTCAATTACCAGAGGTACTGGTATCCTCCTGGGGTAGTATAACAATTTTTTAAAGTGTTCTTTCCCGTCAATCTTACTTTGTTATTTTTAAGGGGTCCGTAACTACTAACGCAATCCCTTAATAACCATCCATTAGCGAGGACTAGTTACATATGTCTGCCTAGACGTTGCAAGCAATCAGGAAGTCACCTACCATACAACGCCGACTCCTAAGCAAATAACAGCACATGACTTAAGAATATTCACCACAGGGCCATCAGTAAGTCACCTACCGCCAAAGATTTATATAGTTAGATGCGCCATTACCATAGTATGGCCACTGCGAAATGTGTCCATTCTCAAATGAGTGAGCTCACTCATTCGCAATTAGTGCTCATTTGTGCGATGGAGAAAGTAGTATACACAATTTCTGTAAGATAATAAGAGATGACACTATTGCGTTAGTGTGCGCGCGGAATCATAAACATTATATATAGAACATCTCCGAACTATCACATGGAGTGACGGCCGCTCCCCGGGCAGAACACCTTGCCCGGCGGGAGATCTCCCCTTTTCCTATCACTGCCACAGTGGTGACTATCCGACGTGATCTGAACACGCAACCAAAAACAACCTTCGGAAACTTCAAGCTTCATCATCGTCATAGAATACCCCACCCATTCGCTCCCGAGCAGATATCGTCTGCAGTCTTCATATCCTGCAAGCCATCTAGCTTCACAAGGTTCATCGCAGCATTGGAATAATAATGCTTCCTGTTCCTTCAAGCTACTCTCTGCGCTATACAGTGTTCGGCACGGCTCTGAGCCTTACTGCTCGCCTCTGCTTCACGGCACTCTCGCAGATTACTTGCCTTCTTCTGGACTCACCGCAGACTACAAGGCAATCTCCTGGCACTTGCACATTCGTCGACAACTCGACTGCACTATCTACCTCCAGTCTGAGCAGGGGGTGATGTGGCGGCGCAGTCGTCGCGCCACAAGCGAAATACGCCGAAGCCTAAATCACGCTATCAACATTCCGAATCATAAACATTATATATAGAACATCTCCGAACTATCACATGGAGTGACGGCCGCTCCCCGGGCAGAACACCTTGCCCGGCGGGAGATCTCCCCTTTTCCCACCACGGCCACAAACACATCCAAATATAATGCCACAGTTTTCAAGGTGAAGACGCGTCTAACAATTTAAATCTTTGCCTACCGCCTGCTAAGCAAAAACCGGAACGACTTTAAAGATGTGACTCAATTTACTTATGTGACGTAAGAATATTCAATATAGTATAAAAACCAAGGTAAAATTGTTAAGACAGCCCAGTAGTTTCTAAGTTAGTTTGTAAGTTAATGCTTCCGCTAAACCGCCCCACCGCCCGCGACCGCGCCCACCCACCGCACTTTAAACCATTAAAACTTATATTTAGAGACTACTTTTCTATGAAAAAGTTTGGCATTATAATATCTGTACAAAATTCTCTATCCTGTGGTCTAAACAAAAGTCAGGTTTTACTTCAACAAGAAGACTTTATTATATTTTGATAACAAAAAACGGGTATATACCAAGCGGAAGTCGGCAGCGTGAAAATCACTATTATTTCTATATATTACTCGAAATTATTTACGTAAAAAGATAAATTATAATCACAAAAAAACTTTCATCCCAATTTTATAATAAAACACTATACTAAAACACTAGAAAAATCCAAAAATCAACACAACAAAACATAATAGCATCCACACGAAAATGGCGTACGTAATGAACGTAGATTATAAATAAATAACCGTAAAGTAACTGACTTTTTATTGCACTAGTGGATAGAAAATTTCATATTGAGCCTATAATGCCAAACTTCTTCATAGAAAAGTAGTCTCGAACCATAAGTATTTATTGGTTAAAGTGCTGTGGGTGGATGCGGCCGAATTCGGTCACTTGGTATTTGACGGAATATCGCCGCGACCGAATTCGGCCGCTTGTTAGCTAAGAGGTTAAGTAGTCTAGTGTTCCTGTGTACTTACATTGTCACAGTAGTTAAGTTAGCTTGTAAAAGTAATATAGGAAAAAGTCTTCGTCTCCTTCTACTTCAACCCTCCCTAACCTTTCGCGAACGTAAGTGGCTAGTAACATTTCGTTTTCATTAATCTTTCATGATTGCGTGGGTAACACGGACTATTATGACCTCAGCAAATGTTTCTATGAATTTTTAGGATATATCATTAATATTTTTTAAATGGTTACTTTTTCTAGTGTCAGCAGTAGTGGTGCTAAAGGATAAAGCCAAATTAACATTGAGAGAACTTAAGGACATGGCAGGCAAGAAATTGGCTCCCTATCAGCTTCCAAGGAAACTACTGATAGTTGACCAAATGCCAAGAAACGCAATGGGCAAATTGGACAAGAAGGAGATTAAGAAAATTTATGGTGAAAAATTGGTACGAGGAAAGAGTTCCTAAAACTTGAGACTGAGGTAACATTAGGGATTATATTTAATTATTTTGTATATTGTATTTGTTAAGATTATATTAATATATGATTATTATTATAATGATGTGTCATTAAATGTATTTTGATGATGATTTTTTCAATGCAAAGTACATTAATGCAATACATTAAAAATTATACTAACTAAAAATACATTCATATTTTTGTTTTATACTTAAATTTTTATTCATTGTTTGTTTTTAATATGAAATAAGCATCTTAATATATACTATTTGTTTTAATACAGAAGTTTAATTCAACTGTTTCTCATAAGTCATCATCATCATTACAGCTCTCAACAAGTCCACTGCTGAACATAGGCCTACCCCAAGGAATGCCACAAAATACGGGTCCAGAACCACCTGCATCCATCGACTTCCTGCATGTCTTACCAGGTCGTCACCCCATCTAGTGGGGGGTCACCCAACACTTCGCCTACCGGTACGAGGCTGACACTCGAGAACTTACTTTCCCCATCAGTGGTCGGTTCTTCGAGCTACATGGCCGGCATTGTCAATTTAGCTTACTAATCCGTTGGGCTATGTCATTCTAGGTCTACTGCGGATATTCTCATTACTGAGTTTATCACGCAGTGAAACCCCAAGTATTGCTCTCCCCATAGCTCGCTGAGCGACCTTGAGCGTTCTCATATGGCCAGAGGTCAAATTAATCATAACTAATACTTTAGAAATAAAGGTTTGGAACTGCATGCTGTTAGTTTTAGGGATATCGTATTTTGCATATATACTCGGCAAATCGATATAGTGATGGTATATCGTATGGTATATCATATAGCATGGTGTAGTCGACTATCTCATTGGTCTAGAGGTTGTAAATGCGTCTGCTGATCACGTGGTCTGGGGTAAAAATCCCGGGTGAGGCCAGAATCACTGTTTGTTTTATTGTCAAGAAGTTCTCAGTAGCAGCTCGGAACGTTGACAGTATGTTTGGGCATTCACTCGTGCAAAATAGTCCTGTTCTGCACAGATGTTGTTTTTACTCTTGGTAGAGCCATGCTGCAGCTATATTATAGTTAGGGCATGAGTGTGTCGGCTCGATCGGCGAGGAACCACGCAATGCTGTTGTGTTTCGTATGGTGTGCTTAAAGAACCAGAGACCCCTTTTACTGGATACGAGGCATTCCATCTTAGTCCTCAGAGGTGAACACGCATCTATATTTTGAATTTAAATCAAGAATAGATGCAGATATCTATGGGCCACAGCATCCACTCATCAGGTGGGCTGTGTGCTCGCTAGTCAATCTGCTTCTATATGAAAAAGATCTCTATTATTATTATTCTATATGAAAAAGATTGCGTGCGCGTGCGTGCGCGTGCGTGCGTGCGCGTGCGGTGTGCGTGCGCATGTGTCTACATTATCATCTAGTCTAGCTAATTTCGATTCCTCTTTTTTTACGTGACTGATGAAATTTTGCCATTTTTCTGCTGAAATGTTCCCTAAAGCCTCCTAGAGCAGCTTTTTAACATCTGCCATCTTAAATGTTGTATTTTTTCGAGCCACATACCTCTTGACGTCTGCCCACACTAGTTCTATGGGATTCAAATCGCAATGGTACGGAGGTAATCTCAATACCTCCACACCAACTGCTTTTGCCAGCTCATCGACCACGTACGATTGGGACTGAATCTTGACATCTTACACCTTTTTCAAGAGCTGGACTTTTGTTTCCTTTGCCTCAAAAGAAATTTGCTTTGATGAAAGCCATTCTTGAATACCTATTTTTTTCCAACTAGTAACTGGAATTTTTTTCTGGCGTCTTGAGTGGTAGCTGGCATTATCCATGACAACCACTGCGTTTGGCTCAAGTCTCGGTAGTATTGCTTGAAACCAATGTTCGAACCTGGCTGCATTCATCGATTCGTGATAATCGCCTGTACCTTTGCATTCAAACACCAATTCCGATTCTGGCACGAATCCTTGTTCAGCTCCTATATGTAAAATAATTAGCCGGTTGCCTTTGGAAGTAGGATTCTTGGCACCCGTCGACAAACCCTCCAAAAATGCTTGTTTTCGTGACTGCACTGTAGTGTCTTCCCACACCTTGCCAACAGTGAGCCCTGAAAAGTAAATGAATAAACTAATCAAAGGTTTAAAAAGTTAATAGCCGTTTAGGTGTGTAAAGGTGACAGACAGTGTTACTTTCACATTCGTAATTTTAGTATAGATTTAAGTCATTTAGAAAATAATAAAAATAAGTCTTACCCGCGTTCACCCAAGTTTCATGCAAGTAATATATTGGTCATTGTTGATGTCGGTAAGTTTTCATTTTTTTTTGAATATTTGATACACCACAATGCTATGTCGTCTCTGTCGATTAACCCGTTATTTCTCCTTCGTTTGATATACTTAACCTTAAAATGTTTCATTAATGTATTCAACGATGTCAAGCCCATGTTTGGTAAGGAAGGTCTGCATTTATGATATGTAGCACCTTTTTTTGCTGTAGGTAACTCTCCTTTTAAATAAAAGCTGTGCACTATTCGTCTAATGCACGATTTATCGAACCCATCAATCTTTTCAATTAATGAGAGTCGTTTTTTCGGTGAAGCAGCTGGCTTGACGGTATCTGTGTTGGTATATTCCTTTAAGATACGATATATGGCCGATTTCGAAATGCCCAAAATATCGGCTGTTTTGTCCTTCATATCTTTTTTTGAAGGATATTTATCAGCAGGCCGGGATTCTTTAACGTATTTAAACACGTTAATAATCATTACCTTCTCAGATACACTAAAGTGTGAGATTTTTCTTTTCTTCCGCGGAGAAACAAACTCCTGGAATGTACGCGAGGTAGACGGCGCTGGTTCCATTTTAAAAGAGTGAATAAAAGTTAACAAATTAACAAAACCACTTATCAATAAATCATGCATGTACCACTCACACCGCGGGATGGTCGGCGGTGTGTTCCCCCCGTCATCAAGAGTCGAGTTGGACGCAAAGAGGCCGCAGCAGATCGGCTTTGTCCTTTGCGGCATGGGCCAGTGAGTCGTCCTCCCTGTGCAGAGATGGGAGATGGCAGAGATGGCTGACATAAGTTCCCTTGGATAGCCTTGGCGAGAGACCAGAATGCAGGTCTTTCCGAAAGAAGATGAACTAGTTTCTTGGCAATTCTGCCGATGTGCTATGTCCTTTGCCTTGACAATAACACTTTTGAAGGACTGGAGGCAGAATTATATTTATTTTTATAAGCGCTGATATCTACATCCATAGACGTTGATGCGCGAGCCCAGGTCTGGTAGCACTCTTGCTTAGGACGTAATGCAATTTTGCATGAGCGACCAAACCATGGCTGGTTCTGCCTCTGATAGGTACCACAAATGATGGAATAAAAAGTTCCATTCCCTGTAGCACGATATCAGCAACAGAATCAGCTGGGTTTATTCGGTGAGATGCAAACCCGCCTCCAAGGGTAGGATGCCAAAAAAGATCGCATCCAGTCGCAATCGCCTGACCTATAATGTCAAATACGGCGGCAACCTGCAGTTCGCAACCGCGATGGGAGCGTAAGTGGCACCGTACTCCGGATCAGACAATGGTCCGAGGAGCCAAGAGGGGCATCGACGGAGACCTGATATCCGTCCAGATAAGAGGTCAGCAGAAGGTCCAACAGGGAAGGTACATGATCTTCCACATCTGGGATCCGCGTAGGCAAGGTAACCAGTTCTGTCAGACCAAATGTCAAAGTAAAGTCTTAAACAGATCTACCCGCATGATCGGTTAAACGAGAACCAAGCCATTCAGCGTGGTGCTTAATTACAAGCATCACGATCTCTGCGGATGGGACCTGTTGTAACACGGAGTCTGCAGCCATCTGGATGTGGTCGATGAGGCGGTCTGTGTCGACATTACCGCTATGGGACGCAGATTTAGACGCGGGGATGGTGGTCGCTGTCTACGCGTTACCATAACATGGACAAGTCCGTACCTTCAAAGCTGCTGAGGCGTCGAAAACAGATGGCCTCTCTAACGTACACGCAAACTCCAGCCTGGGGCACAAAGGAGTGTGTTTGGCATTATGGGTAAGCCGATTGGGGATAGTGTAGACATTGGGGGTAGTTCAAAACTGGAACATAAAATAATAATTACTGGACATAATATACACATATTGCTTATATGTATATATTGCTTATATGTATATATATCGCTCGACCAGGATACGAGTCGGTGCTTGGAAAGTTTGGCGATAAAAGGGTTAATGATGCTGGCAAGCTTATACTGGCTGTATGCAAGGAAAAGGGTCTTCTTGTGACAAACACTATGTTTAATCACAGGAAAATCCATATGTACACTAGAGAAAGAAAGAATGAGAGAAGTATGATTGATTTGTTCCTGGTGGATGACCGACTGCGAAAACAGGTGATGGATACACGAGTGTTCAGGGGTGCTGACCTGGGAACGGATCATTATCTAGTAATTACTAGATTTAGGGGTTTGTTCGCGGGTTGGCGCTACCGGACGGCAGTAACAGAACCACAGTCGGTCTGTCGCATCCGAAGCTGGAAGCTTCAGGAAGCGGATACTAGGGACAAATATCACACGAGGGTAGCCGAAAAGCTTGACACCATCGATAGCAGGAAAGAATGTGTGGAGAGAACATGGCAGAACCTTAGGGATGGAATGGTAAGTGCAGCGGAAGAAGTATGTGGTACGACAAAAAGAGGTAGTAGTAAAAGAAGAGATGCATGGTGGAATGATGAAGTGAGAGAAGCTGTAAAAAAAGAAGAAAAAAGCATGGTTAGACTACTTGGCCTCTAGAAACGATAAGCATATGAGAGAGAAGATGAAAGAAAGATATAAGCTGCAGAAAGTTCATGCGAAAACATTGATTGAGGAAGTACGTGAAAGGTGTAGAATAGAAGCGGACGAAAGGTCGTCGCACAACTTTAAGGAAAACT
This sequence comes from Parnassius apollo, assembly GCA_907164705.1. Taxonomy (NCBI): domain Eukaryota; kingdom Metazoa; phylum Arthropoda; class Insecta; order Lepidoptera; family Papilionidae; genus Parnassius; species Parnassius apollo. Next base: position 9,305,795 of record CAJQZP010001576.1, read on the forward strand.
CCAAACTCTTCTGGAAAGAAGTTGGAAGGTCCCGGAGTGGTACGACAGCCTTAAGAATGAACAAACTGCTTTCGAGAACCAATGACGTCCTCTCAGAAAAATCGGACGTCATGCAGCGATGGAGTGAATTTTATAGAGAAATGTATGCGTGTCATGATCTTAGTGAAGGATCCGGGGGTGACGCTGTGACTGGCACGCCAGACACGGACCTCGATGACACTGAGGTCATCAGCATGAAAGAGATTGAACGAGCGATTCAAAGTTTGAAATGTGGTAAGGCTGCGGGACTAGACAGAGTTACTGCTGAAATGGTCAAGTACGGTGGGCCTCGCGTCTGGGACAGCTCTCATCTGCTGTGCAATTTGTGCTGGCGGACGGGAGGTGTCTCGGATGATTGGCGATCCGCGGTCATTGTGCCTTTATATAAAGGTAAAGGTTCACATTTTGACTGCGGGTGCTATCGGGCAGTCAGCTTGACCAGTTTAGCAAGTAAAGTTTACTCGAAGGTTTTGACACGTAGGATACAAGAGAAATCTGAAAGATTTTTATGGGAGGCACAATGCGGATTTAGACCTGGAAGAGGATGCACGGATCAAATGTTTTCTCTCCGCATGATCACGGAGAAGCTTCTGAGTGTTAACCAGAAGATTTTCTGTGCTTTTGTGGATCTGGAGAAAGCATTTGATAAGGTTATAAGGAAGAAAATGTGGGAACTGTTGCCGGAATATGGTGTGGATTGTCGATTGTTAAGGGCTGTGCAGTCACTTTACTATGACCGTAAAGCCTGTGTGCGCGGGTAGGGCATGACCTGTCACCCATGTTTAGCGTCTAAGCGGGCGTAAAACAGGGTTGTGTCATGTCTTCCTGGCTGTTCATACTGTATCTCGACAGCTGTTTTAAGAAGCTGAAAAATAGCTATTTGGGTGTGAAATCGGGTGACATTAAAGTTAATTGTCTGCTGTATGCTGATGATGCAGTGCTTATTGCACCATCAGAAGTAGAACTTCAGGCATTAGTCACGTGTATGAAAGAGGAATAGCATTTGATAAGGTTATAAGGAAGAAAATGTGGGAACTGTTGCCGGAATATGGTGTGGATGGTCTATTGTTAAGGGCTGTGCAGTCACTTTACTATGACCGTAAATCCTGTGTACCTGTGTACGCGGATAGGGCATGACCTGTCACCCATGTTTAGCATCTAAGCGGGCGTAAAACAGGGTTGTGTCATGTCTTCCTGGCTGTTCATACTGTATCTCGACAGCTGTTTTAAGAAGCTGAAAAATAGCTGTTTGGGTGTGAAATTGGGTGACATTAAAGTTAATTGTCTGCTGTATGCTGATGATGCAGTGCTTATTGCACCATCAGAAGTAGAACTTCAGGCATTAGTCACGTGTATGAAAGAGGAATGTGAAATTAAAGGTCTCCGTTTGAATGCTAATAAAACTAAGGTTCTGGTATTTGAAAAGGACGAAGAGAGAACGAAATTTGAAATATGGGTAAATCAGGAATGTCTAGAACAGGTAAATGAAATTGTATACTTGGGGAGTGCTTTCAGCCGGGATGGAAGATGTGATTTAGATGTGGACAGGCGTGTCGCTGACGGGAACAAAGTCAATGGTGCCCTGAATGCGTTAGTCAAAAGTCAAGGCGTAGTGAAGAGTGCACGCCTTGCAATACATAACGCAGTGTTGGTGCCGACTTTGTTATATGGCAGCGAAACCTGGGTATAAAATGTGCGGCGTTACCATAGCCGACCGAAAGCGAAACGAAGAGATTCGCAATATGGCAGGATTGAAAGATGACCTTATCACAAAAATTGATAGGGGCGTACTCCGATGGTTTGGGCACGTTGAGCGAATGAGTGAAGACCTAATGCTGAAGAAAATATATAGCGCGAAAGTAAATATTAAAAGGTGTTGAGGTAGACCGAGACTAACTTTCGAAGACCATGTGAGCAAATTACTCGAAGAGGGGAAGGTCAAGAGTACTCGGATACCTAGACGTGCATGTATGAAGAAGTTAATGAACCTGAAAGAAGCGAAAGAGGTATGTAAGGATCGTGACACTTGGCGATCTGTTCTCTCTGGCTACCCCGTTAGGGATTGTGCGTGAAGATAAAGAAAGAAAGAACACATATAGCAATTCTCCATGACAAACATAAACACATAATTTAAAAAAATCACACTAACAATACTTACGACGTACGTCAAGGTATCAAACTTACCTATTTAGACACGTGCCACACGTCTGCACTCCACTGTTACGCGGTCGTTACTGGCGAATAGGAAACTATAGCACGCGTCACGTAAAAAGAACGCTGGAAGAAAGTGGTGGGAGTGTGTTTGCGCATGGGTACAGTCTCGCACGAAAGTTATGTGCCTATTAATTTATTTTTTAACTAGGCTTTCGCTCGCGGGTCGTGGCTTCGTACCTATATATTTGTTATTCTTATTAGTTATAACATTGAAAAATATATTAGATAAAATATCAATAAAATGAATTAAAAACATGTTTGAATTATGTATTATAGAATGTTTAATCGAAATAAAATTAAAGTAATGTTGAAACTCCTTCCATTAAGTCATCATGCGTGACGTGAAAACCAGATGAGGACGCGGTGTTGGTGCTAGAAGTGGCCATTTCATCGTCGTCGCTGTCGTCACTCGAGCTTCCATCCTCATCTGAGTCGGAATCATGATCCCCTACGTGGATAGCAAATGTTTCTGTCATCATGTCCACCACATGATCGCTTTTACAGTAATCAGCCTCTATTTCTTTTACCTTCGTGCATAGCTTCCCCCATTCTGTTGCTCCCATTAAATTTACTTTTTCATGAATCAACTCAGTTATACGTGTCAGGTTCCAAGTTACATTTTTACAGGCAACATAACTTTTTATTTGGGACCAGGCCATTTCAATAGGATTCAGGTCCGGGTGATATGGGGGCAAACGAAGTACAGAATGTCCTGCTTCGTTCAAAATAGCATCGATATTAAATTTCTTAAATTTATCTTTGCATTTTTTTATTAAGTTGTACAACTCCGGCTTTAGCATGGTCTCTTCAAATTCAATACCTTTTTGACGAAGCCAGGTTTGCATGTCTGCTTTCTTTGAATTGGACGTTGGTGCAGCATCGAGTTGTTTATTGTGGTACGATGCATTATCGACTACCACGACTGAATTAGGCGGTAAATTTGGTATCAGTTGAGTACGGAGCCACCGCTCGTAATTTTCAGAATTCATATTGTCATGGTAGTCGCCGCTTTTTGTACCGGCTTTAAACGTCAGTAAAGCATTCGGCACAAAACCTGCATCGCCACCCGCATGCACTATGACTAAGCGGCTACCTTTAGATACAGGTTTTTTAATGCCCTTGGTGGAACCGTCTGTCCAAGCATGGTGAGACGCATGGGAACTATCGACGTATGATTCGTCAGTGTGAATGATAGATCTTACTTCCTCTCTATATTTTTTAATCTTTCTCAGATATTCAATTCTTTGAAATCGAATTTGTGACTGCTCAATTAAGATTTTTCTATTGGTTTCCGTTTTTTTCCATTTAAAACCCAAGTTTTTCAATACTCGCCTGAGACTTGCTGCAGATCCTTGGAAATGTATGTCATCCTGTAACTTCCTTTGCAACTTGCCTATGGTAGGCAATTCTTTTTCAGTAACGTGAAAATTATGGATCATTCTTTTTATAACACCCTGGTCAAAGCTGTCAATGTCTGTTATTGGTTTTGTTTTTTTTCTTTTATTTTTGCCGGGAGTTCGGAAAACAGTAAGAAATTCCGAATCTTTTGAACCCTTTACTATTCGTCTCACTGTCGACTCGGAACATTTTGTTGCCTCTGCGGTCCGTTTCATACATTTTTTTAAATTATTAAATACATTATTATCAGCTTCCCTCTTCATAAAACAGTATACGTCATAAATAATTTTTCTCACTTCTCTATGTAAAACCATTTCGTAATTTAAAACTTTTGTGCGCGATGGTATTTTTAAAAGGAACGTAACGTGGATACTACGCGGGAAGCAAAGCTCAACTGATGAACCAATAGCGCATCGGTAAACATGCGGCGCGTGGCTCACCCGCCCCGCGCCCTACCTCATACCACCAAGTAGACCGATAAATCGCCTATGCGCAGCTTGACCGCCAGCGTTCTTTTTACGTGACGCGTACTATACCAAAAAGGACGCGTTCGAAATCCCGCGCAATTTAAAATTTACATCGAAAAATTGTTTAGGCGACGTACCACATACGTACGTCAGTGGTTGAGGGTTAAAATATTATCCTTATTTTTAAGTAGATAAGCTTCAGTATACTTATTTAAATCACTACTAAATCTAAATAAACACTATGAAAAGTGGAATATCCCATAAATCGGTTATAACCATTGGTTCTTTTATATATTTATTTTAGTGTTTACATCGCAAACACTTGTCACATTGATTTACATAATTAGTAGGATGTTACTAATTATGTATGTAGTTTCTAACTCCGGTCAAAAGAATCTTTTCTTTTCCGTTGATGAGACCGTTATTTGGCAAAAATGATAGTCGTTTAACACTTTCACTGTCCAGGTACCGCATGTGGGACCCGGACGTCTAGCACTACACGTTCGGGTCTCACATGTGGTACCCCACTAGTATAGTATTTCATACAAGAAAATATCCTTAGACTCTACGGAAAGGATCATTATCAAGAGGTTAACTTGTAGGGCTTGAAATTAGTGAACTAAAAATCTTATGTACCTCCAAATATCTATATAAGTTATGACAAAAACAAAACAGTAAATTAAATAAATAAAATGAACATGAATATGAGTTTTATATTATGACCAAACCTAAATGAAATTTAGCAAAACATACCAAACCATATTTGTAAACAATGTTTCTCACATTGTTTACAAATATGGTCAACTTTTTTGGCTTTTGATTTTGCTTGAGCAACTGTCAGTCCCAATTTTCGCTCTTGATCGTAACACAGTGAGCACCGTCTCCTTATAATTTTTTTGTCGTCCTTCGAGGTATTTCTTCAAGATAATGATTTGTGGTTCTTCGTGACGGTGGTATCGATATTATGGACGATGATGACGGACGATGAATGGAGGAAGTGTCCTATTCTAAATTCAAAAATAGTCGTATAATACGTGATTTAGCTTGAAGTATAGTCATTTTTTCTTTACGTACAGCAGTTGGATGTAGTTTGTTATAAACCACAACGCTGTTTGTAATTGCTACGCCGAAAATCATGTCGATTGCAATTTTTTATACCATATCAATGACTTTCTTATTGGTGATTGATAACTGCATAACTGGTCCGAGAAATTAATGCCCTTTTCTTAATTATGTTCTAAAACTACTTTGGGTTTTGGTTTAGGATTTCTTTGTCTAGTCATACACATTTCATCACTATGACAGGTGGAAATCATGAGAACGTCTCTTTTATCCTTCCATTTGCTGACGGTAACATTTTCTTTTTGGCTGGCAATAATTTCACCCCGTTGTAGCTTTTTGCTCTTACATATTTCGGTTGATTTTTTCTATTTTTTCTTAGAGTGCCACAAAGATCAGTTTGATTAGCTAAAAGATATGTCGCTAGAGGAAAACTAGTATAAAAAGTGTCTGCGACAATTAAACGACCAGCACCAAGTAATTTACGACATAATTTCACAACGACACTGCCAGGCTTATCCAAATTCTCTATTGTTTCGTCGGCGCCGCAATATATCTCATACTTCCAAGTATAGCCATCTGCAGTACATAACTTATAAATTTTTATTCCGTATTTATTAGTTTTGGATGGATTGTATTGTCTAAATAGAAGACGACCTTTGAAGGGTACCATGAACTCATCAATTATAACACAATCGCCAGGAGTAAGCAGTTGTTGAGATTTGTTTACGATTTTATCAACAAGGGGCTGTACTTTGTATAATCTATTATTTGTATCTCGTGGGGCTGAATTATCAGCAAAATGCCAGCATCTAAGCATTAGAGTAAATGTATTATGGGACATGCCTAGTATGTGCATGAGTGGATGGTAATAAATTGGATCCTTTTTCCAATAGCATTCTTCTTAGCTTCTAGTTAGCTTCACAACAATACCGGTGTAAAGAATAATTCCTAGAATTTTTTCATCATATTCTAATCCACGTCTTTCCATCTAGCAAGTCTACCAGCGTCCGAACTAATTTGCACTGCATATATATTTGTTTGTTCCACCATCATATCCAAAAACTCGTCGTCTATGATATAACAAAAAATAGACTCCACAGTGGAATGACTTTCAACATCGACGCCTAAACGTTTTTCGGCAGTAAATGGTAAACGTTGTAGATCACGAACGGTATAACACCATCCGTTGTTCATATCTTTAGTTTTCAAATGTTCATGTGGATCACTTCGAGGGCTATTTTGAGAAGAAAGTTCACTTACTGAAACTGCAGACACCGACGGCACCTGATTTTCAATGGGATTTGGTGACTGTGCAATATTCATAGGAATGTCGTCAAAATCTCTCTGGTCTGAATCATTTTGCGGTAAAAATAATTCCTCGTCAACGTGTATTTGTTGGGGCTGACTATATTGAATTAATCTATTTATATTTTCCAATGTTTCATTATCAGAACTTCCTGAATCATGTCGATTATCTTGAGGCACTTCATAATCAGGATCATCTTCATCACTAGCGTGGAATGGATCTAATGACAAATCACTGCAATAATCTAATTCTTCGTCACTGTTTTCTAAATAACTTAAAATATCTTCGTCATTTGTTCTGCGAGACATCTTTCGTTTTTATTTAAACAATTTTATTAAAAAATTTAAACAGCTGATTGCTATAGATTAATAACAAAATGTACTATAGATTAAAAATAACCCCACAGATTAAAATTAAAAATGGGTCACATGTGGGACCTCGGACTCAATCAGCCCAGGGAGTTCAGGGATCCACATGCGGTACCCAGCACATATTTTATATAATTGCTTGGACGTAGCGGGAAATTTGTAATAACTGCTTGGATAGTGAAAGTGTTAATATTACACGTTTGGTCTCACGGCGGTCCTAGTGCAACATAATCAGAATCATTATCATAACAACAGGGATCCAATACAACCTACAATCTCAGCCGCGTAAGCGGTTTGTGATACCTTTGTTTTAATTTCTAAGTATGTTCATGGGAACGTTTTTTCGATTACGTTGTATAATGGTACCTAGTTTTAACCATGCATTAAAATTATATCGTAAATGAAATGAATTTAACTTTCCCAATAGTTTGTACCTCTAAATATAGATTTTTACATTCAATTGAAATTCATTTTGTAAAAGTATTATATTTTTATATGGTAGGTATATTAACAAAAAATCATTAATTGGGTTATTTATAATTTCGAAAACTAATTTTTTCATGACTTCTAATGTATATGTTTGTCTTAATTGAGACATAAATTTATATAGGGTCAGTTAGGGTAAGAGGAACATAGTTTATTTTGAGCCCGAGGTTTTGAGCTCCAGGAAGAGCATATAACGTTTTATGACAATTTTGAGATACATTAAACTTGCCTTAGTTTATCAACTTTTCATGTTTTAAGAATCATAACGCTAATTTGAAAACTTACGACAGTATCGGCCAAAAACATTTAACTTGTACTAACGTTCATCTTCCCCCTCATCTGGGGTAAGTGTAACATTCATCGTATCTCCTAAGATTATGATGTTTATTTAAATGTAACTGTTGCTACATTTTAAGTAATACTTATTTAATAGAATTTGATCGTAACGTAATTGTAACAAGGTACAGTTTTGAAGAAAATGAAAATATTATATTTAGGGTCGGAGAAACATATATTTATAAACATAAGTTCCAGTCAGGGATCAATATTTCGAATGAGCATATTTCTTATCAAAACAAGTTGCAAAAGTAGAAAAAAAATATTACTAAAACTACTGTACGCTGTTTTTTTATAAATATTTAAAAAAAATATACTAAATCTTCTTCACGTGAAAGAAGAAACTCGTTGGAGTTGTTAGGATATTGCAGCAGGTGAACTTTCTTAACTATAGACAATTCCGGAACAGTATCACGATCTACTTTTTTAGTAAGTTTAAATTTCAATGAATTTTTGTAAGTTTTGTAGAACCTTATTTCATAAGTTACGACACTGCAACTAGGATGCGGAGATATTATATTAGTTATATAGCCAATATAATATGTCGATTTATTTCTAGTGTAGTACCTGACCAATCACATTGTTGTTATTTGCATAATTCATGTCCTTACGTCCTTGCTCCTCTATTTTCTCATTCCAGTTGCTATCAACTGCTTCTGCCACCATTTTCCTTCCTTCTGATCGGGTAACTACTTCTGTCGCCTTTTTTCTTCCATTTGTTATATTGCTAATAACTGACTCTGCCTCTATTATATTTCTGATCCAATAACAATCTCTGTTGCTTTGTTTTTTTCATCTGTAATGTTATTATTTTCAAGGTCTGGAATAAAGTTTATGTAATTGAATAAAACTAAATTTACGGATTCTATCGCATTTAATTAATTACTTTTACTTATTTTTAATTCCCGACGTTTCGGGTGCTTTACAGCACCCATGGTCACGGGGGGACTGAGACGTTTGACGTCCCAATTCATTGTTAGCCCGGCTACCTTCAGTTTTTGAATATTAATTTTTGGTCCGATTTACGCAAAACGAGCTTACAGTATCTTGATGTCTTGCAGTAGTATGCTTGGGTTTGGGTTTGATTTTGTTAATTATAGGATCCCAAGCAGATGGCAGCACCCAACCATCTTCTGTATTGAAATTAGGACGTTTTTTTAATTTCAATAGCCTGTATTTTAAATCGTAGTTCTTTTGCGAGGATTTGTGGTTTATCAAATCTGATGTAATGGTGGGAACGATCTTGAACATGTTCGCAGACTGCAGACTTCCCGGAGCGTCGGTTCTTCACGTCAGCTATATGTTCTTTCACGCGGGTTATTATGGATATTTTTGTTTGACCTATGTAAAAGAGGACCACATTCACAATCTAACTTGTACACTCCTGCATCTTATAGAGGGATATTACACTTGACAGATGGTAAAAATTTACTAATCTTCTTCGTCGGCTTGTAGTATGTTTTAATGGAAGCTCGCTTCAAGATGTAGCCAACCTTGTCTGTGACTCCTCTGACATATGGTAGTACAGCAGGCACACGCTCGACTGTGGCCGGCTTCACTCGGTCACTGTGACGTAGGCGCGGGACCCGAAGCTTGTTGTCTTGCAACACTTGCTTGACATGCTGAAGCTCGGCGGCCAGATGTTTTCTGTCACAGATCACTCGTGCTCTCTGAAACAAAGATTTACCCAAACACAAAAAATTTACACGGTAGCTAACTGTAAAGGATGATGGTGAGATTCACCATTTAAATATCGGTTGGTATGGGTCTTTTTTCTATACACTGTGTGACCAATAGTGTTATCAGGATTTCGAATGACTAAAACATCTAGGAAAGCAAAGGAATTATTTGCCTACGTTCCGCTTGTAGAATCTTGGATTTACAGGAGCAGTAAGAAGGGCTTTCTCCTCGAAGTCCTCCATGAATATGTCGGCGACTATGGAAGATAGAGGTGAGCACATCGCCACACCATCTACTTGCTTGTAGAACTCTTCCTTCCATAATAGATAGCCAGATGTGAGGCAATGTTTGAGTAATACTGCATATTCAGCAGGCATGTTGTTATCTTCTAGCTTCCTAGTTACAATTGAGATGCAGTCTTCAATAGGTAGGCATGTGAATAGTGACTGAACATCAAAACTGACCATAGTTTCATTGTCAGCGAGATGTAGGTCTTTTATCTCACTAACAAAATGGTATGAATCCTTTGTGTGTGCTCTGGTATGTCTTCTCAGTGGTGACAGTAATTTTGCCAAGTGTTGTGCCAGCTTATAAGTTGGTGAATCGATCTGGCTCACTATAGGACGTAGTGGAGCGTTTGATTTGTGTATCTTCGGTAACCCATACAATCTCGGTGATTTGGTACATGATGGTATTAGCGAATTCACGTCGAGATTTAATTTTTCAGAGTATTTCTTTACTAAATCGCTAGTTGCTTTAAGCGTGTTAGTTGTGGGGTCTGTTTTGACCTATTTGCATGTACTTTCGTCCGATAAAAGCTGTAGTATTTTAAAACTGTACTGTGAAGTGTCCACTATAACCGTAGCGTTTCCTTTATCCCTGAGGAGAATCGTTAGCTCTGGTCTGTTCCGTAAGTTAAACAACGCTGTAAATTCGTCTTTAGGAAGGTTTGGTTTCGGCACTGCACTACGACGTAACAAGGACGAAATATCTTGACGTATAGCCTCCAAATCTTCCTTAGCGATATTATTCTTAAACAGACAATCCTCAACACTGCAGATAATTTTTTCGTACGGGATTTTTCGCGGTGTTAATGCGAAGTTCATTCCCTTAGCTAATACCGTTATCGTCGGTTCGTCCAGTGTATGTTTTGACAGATTATAGACCGTGCGTTGTTTGTTGTTTGCGTCTGTGGTCAACGGTTGTGTTTCGTTCTGACGTTGACTTAGATGGTTGGCATTTGATTTGATCGTTAATTTTTGGAATTTTTCTATTTGTTTATTTTTGCATTCATTGTATTTTGATGTTTCTCGTTTGTTTAAAGTTTCGATGCAATTATTAAAATCAAATGTCGTTAAAACTGTCTATAGTTCACTGGACAAATTGTCTGTGTTGTTGTTTATGAAATGTAAATCGAACCGTTTCTGCTAAATCACCGTTCGTAACAACTTTTTACTGCTGGAGATGAGATGGTTCTAGTTGACGTGTAGCCTCGGAGTCCTACTACTTTTGATTTGCTCGGGTCTTTACTAAAACTAGTTTCATCAGCATTCCAGATATGTGAAGGTTTATCACGTAAACCTAAATCATCAATTGTTTTCGCCAGTAAATCAAAATAAGGATAAATTACAGGAGGGTTGCATGCTTTTTTACGTGCATATTCTACGGGCTGTGGTTTTTTGACAGAAAGATCATGTCTTTTTTTGAAAGCAAAGAACCAATCCTCTCCTGGAATACCGTTCTTGAACGGGGTTTCGATATTGTTTTCGACCACATATTGACCAACGACTTCAAGTACTTCCTTGCGAGTCAAACCAAAACCATACTTCTCCGTTATATGGAGATTTTCTGCAAGTGTTTTCTCTACATCCATAGATAATGCTGTAGGTCTACCTAAACTGTTTGATTTAACCCTTAGTAGCCTGATTTACGCGAGTCTTCTTTTTTAAATATTACTGTATTTGCTTGAGGGTCTAGATGAAGGGAAAAATAGCTAAATAAATCACAATATTTATTTTACATATTTATTTAAAAAAAAAAACAGGTATCAATTTTGATACTTCAGGCATTATGGCCATAAAGAAATCTTAAATGACCTATGCATGAAATAATGCGAAACATCGATTGTTTTTATTATCGCATAACGATACTTTGCATTTTTTACAGAACCAGGAGGTAAGTTTCCTACAATTACTAAATTTACATTTATTCCTAGACTCCATAAATATTTTTTCATGGCCAATACAATCGGAACGCACGTCAGTTGGGGGTAGTACTTGTGCACCTGTCCGGGGTTTTTTAGAGGGTACTGTATTGTCTTGTTGACTGTTGGTACTGGGTCTGCCCCTTTTATTTTTTGAGTGACTTTGATATCTACATAAAGTATCGGCAAGCTCAGTTCTAAAATCTGCTAACTTCATAATATTCTTCTGAAGTTTTCCTTTCCTTGTGTTTACCTTTTTGTACAGTACCCAAGCATTGATGACAGTCATGTCTAACAAGTGGTAGAAGAGCCTCGTTGTCCACTTTCTCGACTTTATGCGGATGCGATATCGACCAATGAAGCTATCCATCAAATAAACGCCGCCCATGTGTGCATTATATTCTTTTACAACCCGAGGACATGATATTTGAATATTGGCCTTTAGTTTTTTTTCGTAGCGGGTTATAGTATCCGCTGGTTCAGCGCCAACATACGTGGATAGTAATAATACCTGTTTGTTGTCTTTCCAACTTGTGACCGACAATTCTAGGCCTTCGTGAGAGGCCACATTTTCGTGATATGTTCCTCTGGGTACGTTGGATTTCATAATCTCCCGTTTCTCCGGCAACTTGCACGACTTTCCAAGCCTGTTTCTCTGTACTGTTCCAAGACAATAAATACCTTCGTTGGTCAAGTAATGTACCAGAGGAATATTCGTATAAAAATTGTCAAAATAAATTATATGATTGACATGCCTTGGTACTGGTCGTAGCAATCGAATAACTGTATTCGACACAGCTCCGAGGTCTGGTTCGCCAGGTAAACGGTCCATGTCCTTAGCTCCCGAGTAAATCTCAAAACTGTAGGCATAACCAGACAGAGAGCATAACACGTATAATTTGAATCCCCACTTATGGGGCTTGTTGGGTAAATATTGTTTCATAAAATGTTTCATTTTTGTGGAACACATCTGCTCGTCTAGTGATAGACGATGCTCAAATGGTAAAGTAATAAATTTCTTGTTCAAATAGTCTATCACTGGTCTTACTTTATGCAGTCGGTCGTGCTGGGGGTGATCAATGGGCAAATGTTTAGAGTCGTCATTCATGTGAAAAATTTCTCTAATTTTATCAAATCTGTTGCGATTCATTGTTTGTACTATGGGTTCAAACTTTGTAATGTTTGACCAGTATGACCGGATACTAGGATAATGATATACACTAGTAAAAATAAGAATTCCAATAAATTTACGTAATTCTAAGACAGTTACAGGTTCTGTAAAGTTGGGATTCTTTTGGAAGGCATATTTATTTGACTCGTCCACTAGAAATCTCAAAATGTCTTCACCGAAAAAATAAGAAAAAAACTGAAATGGAGTGTCTAAGTTCATAATTTCTTGTGAATACTCATTATTTCCAGCAAACTGGAAAGCATTTTGGACTAAATCCATATTTTTTACTCTCCACACTAAGTTTCTAGAGTTGAAAGGTGCAGTTTGCAGGTTGTTCTGGCTGCTGGTTGTAGGAGTTGGGTTTCGTTCAACAGTCTCTAAATTATGTTGCATGTCGGTATCTACGTTTGCTGCAGGCGGATCTGCATCCAAGTTTGGGTCAGTGGGAAAATTACCTACATCCTCTTCATCATCTAGCTCCATCAGACGATCTCTTTGGCTCGAATAATAGTCTATGTCATCTTCATTGTCGGTGGAATCGTCTTCCGAAATTTCACCATTTTCTAACCGCTTCAATATGTTCTCAATCTCTTCTGGCCGCATTTTGGATAAATTTCTATAATAAATAAAAACAAAAGTAATCCCCACACCAAGCTATGCAGAAAAAATATGAAACGAAAGTTCAAAAAAGTTTTATAGCTAAAGAGTTAGTAGGTAGGTTTTATGTAGGGCGGAATGCCTGAAGTATCAATATTGATACCAAAAAAAAAGCACTAATTTCTTCAAGTAAAACATGCATTTGCTAAAAATAATTATATCATAGCGAAAATAATGTATTCACTTACCTCAAAAGTATTTATATTCTTCAGAAAAAGAAAATATATCAAATTTATATTCAACAAAACTTTTAGTAAAATGTGTTTACTTGTTCACTTTGCCGCGCAAGTAATATGTCACAGATAAAATAAAACAATAATGACATTTGTTTTTTTTTTTAACTTCGTTGGATAGAATACTATACAACAGTAAAATACATACAGCCAACATATAAAAAAAAAACTAATAGTAATGTGAATATTCGGTTTAAAATATTAGTATCAAAATTGAAACTCTAGGTTATTAAGGGTTAAGACCTTTTCGCTTATAGACGCGGTTCACTATTGTTGGTCTCGGTATGCCGTACAATTTTGAGGCGGCATATGCAGATAATGTGCCATTTTTTACTGCCTCAACAGCATCTTTCAATTGTTCTTGTATAGGCAGCACCTCTATTAGATTTTCTTATTTTTCAGTTTTTCTAAAAAAGAAGTTTCGGCATTTTTCAGTTTTTCTAAAAAAGAGCCAATAATATCATCAACATCATCATTACAGCCCTTCACAAGTCCACTGCTGAACATAGGCCTCCCCCAAGTAATGCCACGGTCCTGAGCCACCTGCATCCATCGACTTCCTGCATGTCTTACCAGGTTATCACTCCATCTAGTGGGGGGTCGCCCTACACTACGCCTACCGGTACGAGGCTGCCACTCGAGAACCTTTCTTCCCCATCGGTTATCGGTTCTTCGCGCTATATGGCCGGCCCATTGCAACTTCAGCTTACTAATCCGTTGGGCTATGTCGGTCACTCTGGTTTTACTGCGGATACCCTCATTTCTGAGTCTATCACGCAGAGAAACTCCGAGCATAGCCCTCTCCATAGCTCGCTGAGCGACCTTGAGCGTCCTCATACAGCCAGCAGTGAAGGACCACGTCTCAGATCCGTAAGTCATCACTGGCAACACGCACTGGTTATACACTTTAGTTTTCAGAGATTGAGGTATACCTGACGAGAAGATGTGATACCTGACGTGAAGAAATAATAAGTATTAAATAATATACAATATTTAGTTGGTTAGATAGTTATAGGTGGAGACTCAAATCCGTGCCACTTCACACATTTAAGGAATAAAGAGCCGTGGCAGCTCAGGGTCTAAGCGCACGCTGTAAATTTCATAGTACGCGGGAAACCTGGGTTCGATCCCCGCCACTAATTACTCGGCACTAATGAAATTCTTAATTGCAATATTAAGTGCTGATTTACCACGTGCTCGGCGGTGAAGCAAAACATTGTGAAGACCATATGTGTGAACCTGCATGTCTGAGAAATAAGAATAAAATATTTCAAAGTCATGTGAAGTTTGCCAACACGCATTGGAGCAGCATTGTGGACATTTCCTTGCCCTAAAACCCTTTCAGAAATGAGAGAAGTTCTATGCCCAGGAGTGGGACTAGGGTTGCCAACTTTTTTTGACAAAAAAAACTTATAAAGTGGTTTGGATAGGAAAAAAATAAAGTATTAGGAACAAAAAAAAGTTTCAAATTTTATGTTTTTATTGCTTTAAAGACGTATTTTTGTGTACTTTTAGCACATGCTAACAAATTTTTGTTGTCTTTAAATGTTACTAAGCTTGTTTGACAATCAATGTTTAAATTTAAATAAATAATTCGTTTTTAATTAAATTTATTGATGCTTTATTTCTCTCTTCTCGCCACTTTAGATTCATTATAGAAAAAACTCTTTCAGTGAAAGCTGAAGTGGCAGGAGTGGAGAGTAGGTAAGAAATAAATTGTTTTATATTTGGTAAGCTATCAGATGCATTTTTAAGTACATATTGCCATTTTTCTACTGCACTTTTCACTGAAAATTCTTTATCATCATTAGTGAATTTTCTTTGGATTTCTTTAAGTCTTATAGATTCGGAATACACATCGTCCAACTTAAATATTTAATCTGTCTTGTAATTTGGCCTTTGTAATAACCATTTGAAAATGTTCAAATTTTACCTCATTTTTCAAAGACATGTTAGGAAGTATTGAAAGTTATCTTCGCTAAAATCAAACCATTTTATCATACAATTTAAGCTCATATCTGTACGGTCCAACCGTACATTTCTGCTGGCGTTAACATTTTACGTGAAGCAATCGATATATTTCGACAATTATAAAAATTGTGTTAGTTCACGTAATCACCGTAACCGCGACGGACGCGAGCTCATTAACATAACATTAACATTTAACATTTTTTAACATATTTTAATCTTATATTTTTTACTTCTTTATTAAACTGTTTTTATATAAAAGTTTAATTATTATTAAACATACGTCCAATACCCGAACATTTTTTTTGGTCCTTCGAGCGAAAAATAAACATTTTCGTGAATCGTGAAATAAACATTTCTTATTTTTGGGTCCTTCGACGAGTGCATTGGACCCCCGCGTGTATCAAAGACAGTGACGTGACAGTGAGAACAAGCGAACATTTTAAACTCAAACATAACAGCGGTCATCTTGCTCAACATCCACAACATTTGGCTTGGCCAAGCAGCAGCTAGTCGAGGTCAAGAAGCAACGAGTCGGCAAGTTGGTCAGCAGCAGCATCAGCATCAGCAGTAATCAGCCGAGCCAAAGTAAGATCTTTCCTTTCTTAACAGTTTTGCATTTTATAGCAACATGGAAAACGTACACGCTAAAAAGTGAAAAGTTACTGATAACTGTATTGAATGTTTCGGATGAGGACTTTTGAATTTTTTGTAATCTCATTTTTGATTCATAACCAAAGTACTTATCAGTTTTTCTTTGTTCTAATTCGTTTCTTAAATTATCCATAATATTATAGACATTTAGTATAGTTACATCATTTCCTTCCAGACGTTTTATCGTTTTATTAAATATATTAAACATGTGGCTTGTAAAGTGTAGATAAATTTCCACAACTTCCCTATCCTGTTGATCACTTAGTTTTAATAATTCTTGTATAATTATTGCACAATTATCACCTAAACTTATAAAATAATTACATATTGGTGCCCAATTCAGTAAAAGGGTGTCAACGGCTGGAAGTAGTGATAACCACCGTGTACCAATATGACGTTGGATTTCGTGAAATTCGCCATCAACCATAGTAACAATTTTTTTTAAATCATCTCGTCTACAAGCAGATACCGAAAAATGATGTATATTTTTAAAACAATATTTTCTATGTCACAAATCAAGTAGCCCATAGCATGTTTTACTGTATTATGGATAATGTGTGCATGACAGTTGCCTTTTATTAGGTTTGGTACTTCTTTTTTAATATTTGTGTACAATGAGTGATGAATGCCAAAATTTGCATTGCAATTGTCTGCACTGAGACCTGATACTTTATTGAATGACAGTTTGTGGGAATCCATAGACTTCTTCATAGCTTCTAACATGCCATCAGCAGATTTATTAGAATTTTCGTAAAAATCGATCAGTTTATTTTGGATCCCTTCATTTATTGAAAAATATTGCACTACGAGAGGAAATAACTTAAAAATCAATAAAAATAATTATTTTTATTTGATGCATCTGTCTGGAGACAGAAAAATACATTATCATGTAAATCGTTTATTTACACTTTCCACAGAATATGGGCCTAACACTTCTGTCACTAAAGTAAGTCAACTCTGTTCTGTCCATTTTAGTTCTAGTCTAGCTATTTTGGAATCTACAAATACAATTTTATTTAATTTATTTAGGCAATCCATGCTATTATAAGATAAATTATGCTTTACAGTGTGAAAAGTCAATGCTAATTCCGCTGCTATAATATTCTCATCATCACTAGATCCTTGACATCTTGATTTATTATCTGATGTAAGGAAATTTTGTAATGCACCAGATGTTTTCTTCATTTCAGTTTTCATCTTATGCTTCTGAGTATTTTGATGTTGCTTAATCTATAGAAAGAAAGAAACAAAAACTGAAACCACCACCATATTAAACCATCACTATTTTCAAAATAATACTGAATCATGAATTCTTCAAATATTCTTCAATTGAATGACAAATATTAATAATATAATTTTATCCAAAAACAATTATCTGAATGAGAATATAAACATTTAAGAATTCTGACAATTAGTATAAAAAATAAATATATTTTTTTTATCTTATTATAATAACAAGTAACAAGATTATTTTTAAAATAACTCATAGAATTTGAAACATTGAAACTAATTTCCCTTGCTCATGCTTAAAAAATAGTGTATAAATTGTCAATGCAAACTAAATTTCAAATATGCATGCAACATTGAAATAATACTAGTTTTTACGGAATTTATCGCGTATATTTAACTTTTAAATACCCGACATTTCGAACGCTTTACAGCACTCATGGTCACGGGCAGGACTGAGATGTTCAACGTCCATATGTCATAGTTAACCGCGATTACCATACATTAAAATTTAACTTTTGTTCCGATCTATGCAGTATGAACTTATGGTATCTTGAAGTCTTGCAGTTGCATGCTTGGGTTGGGATTTAATTTTATTTATTATAGGATCCCAAGCAGATGGTAGCACCCAGCCATCTTCTCTATTGAAATTAGGATGTTTTTTGATTTCAATAGCCTCGCGAATCATCCTTGGAAGGAATCGGTGTTCTTTAGCGAGGATCTGCGGTCTATCAAATCTGATGTAGTGACGGGGGCGATCCTGTACGTGTTCACAGACTGCAGACTTCCCGGAGCGTCGATTCTTCACATCAGCTATATGTTCTTTAACGCGGGTTTTTATTGATCTTTTACTTTGTCCTATGTAGGAGAGACCACATTCACAATCAAGCTTGTACACTCCTGCATCTTGCAGAGGGACATTACACTTGACCGATGGTAAAAACTGACCAATCTTCTTCAGCGGCTTGAAGTATGTTTTGACGGAAGCGCGCTTCAAGATGTAGCCAATCTTGTCAGTGACTCCTCTAACATATGGCAGACATCTCGTCTATGTTACGTCGATGTTCAGTGCCTAAACCGAATCTTCCCAAAGACGAATTTATAGCGTTAAAGAACCTACGCAATAAACACGAACTTACGATTCTCCGCGCAGATAAGGGAAACGCCACGGTAGTCATGGGTACGTCAGATTATAATTCTAAAATACAACAACTTTTGTCGGATGTAAGTACTTATAAAAAGGTTAAAAACGACCCAACAAATAGCACACTAAAAACAACTAGTGACCTCATAAAGAAACACTCCGAAAAATTAAATCTGGACGTAAAATGGATAATACCTACGTGCGCCAAATCACCAAAATTGTATGGGTTACCAAAAATACACAAGCCCAATGCTCCATTACGTCCCATAGTGAGCCAAATCGATTCACCAACTTACAGATTGGCTCAACACTTAGCGAAAATACTCTCACCACTCAGGGGACATACAAGAGCACACATAAAGGATTCCTACCATTTTGTCAGCGAGATTAAAGACCTACATCTGGCAGACAATGAAACTGTGGTCAGTTTTGATGTGCAGTCATTGTTTACATGCTTACCTGTTGAAGACTGCATCTCAATTGTAATTAGAAGGCTGGAAGAAAACAACATGCCCGTAGAATATGCAGTATTACTCAGACACTGCCTTACATCTGGCTACCTATTGTGGAAGGAGGAGTTCTACAAGCAAGTAGATGGTGTGGCGATGGGCTCACCTGTATCTCCCATTGTCGCCGACATATTCATGGAAGACTTTGAAGAGAAAGCCCTGCTTAGTTCTCCCATAAATCCAAGGTTCTACAAGCGGTACGTAGACGACACTTTCACAATTCTACCTTTAGATAAAGTAACTGCATTTTTAGACCATCTTAACTCTATAAATTCTAAAATTCAGTTCACAATGGAGTTAGAGGCAAACAATTCCTTAGCTTTTCTAGATGTGTTAGTAATTCGGAATCCTGATAACACCTTGAGCCATACTGTGTATAGAAAAAAGACCCATACAGATAGATATTTAAACGGTGATTCTCACCACCATCCTTCACAGTTAGCTACCGTGGGTAAATCTTTGTTTCAGAGAGCACGAGGGATCTGTGACAGTAAACACCTGGCTGCAGAGCTCCACCATGTCAAGCAAGTTTTGCATGACAACAAGCTTCGAGTCCCGCGCCTACGTCACAGTGAACGAGTGAAGCCGGCCACAGTCGAGCGTGTACCTGCTGTACTGCCATATGTTAGAGGAGTCACTGACAAGATTGGCTACATCTTGAAGCGCGCTTCCATCAAAACATACTTCAAGCCGCTGAAGAAGATTGGTCAGTTTTTACCATCGGTCAAGCGTAATGTCCCTCTGCAAGATGCAGGAGTGTACAAGCTTGATTGTGAATGTGGTCTCTCCTACATAGGACAAACTAAAAGATCTATAAAAACCCGCGTTAAAGAACATATAGCTGATGTGAAGAATCGACGCTCCGGGAAGTTTGCAGTCTGTAAACACGTACAGGATCGCCCCCGTCACATCAGATTTGATAGACCGCAGATCCTCGCTAAAGAACACCGATTCCTTCCAAGGATGATTCGCGAGGCTATTGAAATCAAAAAACATCCTAATTTCAATAGAGAAGATGGCTGGGTGCTATCATCTGCTTGGGATCCTATAATAAATAAAATTAAATCCCAACCCAAGCATACAACTGCAAGACTTCAAGATACCATAAGTTCATACTGCATAGATCGGAACAAAAGTTAAATTTTAATCTATGGTAACCGCGGTTAACTATGACATATGGACGTTGAACATCTCAGTCCTGCCCGTGACCATGAGTGCTGTAAAGCGTTCGAAACGTCGGGTATTTAAAAAGTTAAATATACACGATAAATTCCGTAAAAACTAGTATTATTTCAATGTGTAGTGTTCGCGTAAATATAAGAAATCATTATGCATGCAACAGTTATTAAAACTTTTCAATACAAAGTCCTGCCATATACAAACTGGTGTCTTTTTTTGTAAAGATGTAAAGAAAACTAATGAATTGGGTTAGGTAAATAAGTTAAAAAATGTAAATAAAATAACTATACGAAAGGAGAAGCAACGTAGCTTTAACAATATTTGCACACATTAATACATTTTCATACCTGTCCAATGCCAGCTGAACTGATTGTAAAATTAACGCCGCAGGTTGAAATATGTTGCAAAATTTTCAGTGCCGCCCTCGTAAATCAGTTCTTTATTTAACTTAAATTTTAGTTCAACCACAATTACACACACTACTCAATAATAGCTTCCTATTCTATAACATAGGTAA
Source organism: Parnassius apollo (assembly GCA_907164705.1). Lineage (NCBI taxonomy): Eukaryota > Metazoa > Arthropoda > Insecta > Lepidoptera > Papilionidae > Parnassius > Parnassius apollo. The sequence continues at coordinate 9,326,613 of CAJQZP010001576.1, forward strand.
GAGTGCTCTATGCTATATTCATAGACTAACCTTATATACTAATGATGTATATATTGACATATACTACATCTTTCCCTTTATATTTAAATCACAATCTTTAAAACGCTTGGGGTATCTTACATTACTTTTAGGTATAGTACATTCTGATTCAGCACCAGCGTCATCTTCAGGAATCTCACTGACTTCAGACTCCTCTGGCACTGTTATAATTCTAGGTTTGACATGAACTGTATTTCTTCTAAATTTTACACCTTCATCACTAACTACTGGGGTTTTCAATAACTTTGTTTTCTAAAACAAAATAAAACAAAGAGTTTAGATGAAGATGATTCAAATTTTTATTGTATTACGAAGAGAAAAGTTTGGCAATTATGAATGAAAAATGATATCTGGCAAATGTCCACCACGACCACGCTGACAGATGTCGATTCTTTCATCAAAGTTTTTAATCACTTTTTGGCAAAATGGCGCGTCTATTTCGATAATCACGTCACGGATTTTGAGTTTTAAGGCCGCGATCGATTCGATTGGCTCCGTATAGACTCTGTCCTAAACATAACCCCAAAAAAATAATCCAGTGGTGTTAAATCACACGATCTGGCTGGCCACTTAACAGCTGAATTTCGTGAAATTATGCGATCGGTAAATTTGGTTTGCAATAAAATGATCGTTGGCTGTGTGACATGTGGCACTGTCCTGTTGAAACCAAATGTTTATGATATAGATGTCATCAATAATAGGCCAAAATTGAGATGTTAACATCTCGCGATAGCGTGATCAATTGATCGTTACCGCATTTCCAGCCTCATCTTCGAAAAAAAAACGGCCCAATCACGCCTCCAGACCACATAGCGCACCATACAGTGACACGTTGAGCATGCAAAGGCTTCTCAATAATCGCTTTAGGATTTTCAGAAGCCCAAATGCGGCAATTTTGCTTGTTGACGTACCCTGACATGTGAAAATGAACTTCGTCTGAGAAAATTATTTTTTTCAGAAAAACCAGCGGGCTGTTCCTGAATGAATTGAGCGAATCTACGGCCATGTGAATGGTCGGTCAGCTTCAATTCCTGCACCAGTTGAACCTTGTAAGGCTTCAAAGCCAAATCCTTACGCAAAATTCGCCATGTGGTGGTTTTGGATAACCCCAATTGTTGAGAACGTCGAGGAATTGACAAATTTGGCTCTTCTTCAAAACTGTGGCTTACGGCTGTGATGTTTTCGGTTTAACGACCCGGTCGAACACGCGTTGGTGTTGGCACAATTTGTATTGAGCCTGTCGATTCAAATTTAGCGACCAAATTCTTAATAGCGGTCTCAGAAGGACGATTATGTTGTCAGAAAATATCACGAATTTTACGAAACGTAACTTTAACAGAACCACCATTTTCATAGTGGATTTTAATTATTTTAATGCGATTTTCGAGCGAAATTGAATTCATTGTAGCAATTGCCAAAGCATCTACTACGAATAGGTCAAAAAACTAAATGTCAAAACTGTCATGTTGTTGGTTGTTGCCCCAATTGAAAAACAAAGTTCTTGTTGAAAAACCCATTATAATCATTGATCTTGGTGTCGCACAAATAATAACCACATTCCCAGGTTCCCAAACATTATCTGTTCTAAACCAAATATTTTGACCTTTATAAAATTTATGATTAGATTGAGTAGCAGTTTTACAATAGGTACTTTTATTACATTAGTACTTTCTGCTTTTACGAATTTGTCTTCAATGATACCTTTTCAATAAAATCCGGAATAAAACTCAATAATCGTAATAACTTCAAAAATTTCGAAATAACACAGCACGTTAGCTAGTTCTCTTTATCAGTAACATAGAACCTAATACCCTTGGGCTGGATCAGTGACGCACGACATGATCTAATATGGCGGACAGCGTTTCGCAGATTTAAGACACAGACGAAAAAAATATTCTTAAAATTGAAATCTAAACTTTATAATGCAATTTTATAAACAGAAATAAATATTTCTTGTTTACTTTTTACAAAATCTATCATAAATATATATTTTTTGATTATTTTACATGGTGTAAAATACCTTATTTAACGTTATCTTCACACAGTTTGCATCAAATAACTCAGGCTCTTCAACTGTTATATTAAGATTTATATTAGGGTTTTCTACTATTAGGACAAATTTTACATTTCTCATAATCTTACATTCAGTTTGACTACAAGCATCCTTATTCGATTTAAAAATTTGATCACGGTCGTTTAATGACTCTAATTTAATTTGAGACTCACATTTTTTATCTTTACGTATTTTTTTAATTACTTAAGTAATTAAGGCGTAATATATCTTGCAATAATGACCTACATAAGTATAAACAAAAACGTTTCCTTTATGGTGTAAAACTACTGTAATTTATATCGAAATATGTGGAATTAATAATTAATTTTCCGTTCATTTAAATACTCGTTGGTTAAAATTTCGCTGACAATAAAATTAGTGTGTTTAACAGAAGATTACCAAATGTTTAAATGGGATTTTAATTCAAAGGGATTATCATCGTTTGTTCCAGCCAATAATATTACATACATACAGTCATTTGTCAAAAGGAAAATGTATTCTTTAAAAGATTCTGTGACTATTCCTAGTTTGGCGCCTCCATTCCACATACATGTTATCTGGAATTCAGATCCTATTAAGCGCTGAAGTTTTGTACGTACTCCTCTTCCATGTTGATCAGCAATGATAATTATTTTCTTTTTTGTGTTTATATGACTGAATTATTTGCTGTTTAGTACAATTTTAGTAGTACGTCAGTGTACAAATTTGATGTATTTTTATTATCTTTATTATCTTGGGGTTCAACAATATTATTAGTATCTGAAGATGGATAAATATTAACTTGTTTACGTAGTATAAGGGGTACGGGGTTTAATTCTTTTGTATGTAGGAATTGAATAGTTGTTTCTTTGTGAAATATTGTCGTTTGTATTTCCTCCTGCTCTTCTAAATCTATTTCTTATGCTGTTAATAAGTCTGCTTGAAATTATAACAAGGTATTAATTTTGCTTCACTTTGTTATAATGATTTTTGTCTACTATTTTTATGTATTTTTCTAATTGTATCTTGAGACTATTATTTTCTAAGAGTAAATTATCTATTTCGTTATGAGCTGTTGCTAAATCTTCATTTGCTTTTTCCAAATCCAATCTGTTGTCTGAGTGTACTCGTATCATGCTATCATTGAGTGTGCAACCTTTGTGGCATCCTTCGGTTCATTTACTGACAGTTTTTATTTAGGTATGGCAGAAAATTTAGTTTTGTAATGCTCAATAACAAGATGTATTTTATATTACAGGTTGTAATTTGCATGGTCAACAGGCTTGTGATTTTTATTATTTTGAAGCTTGATTCTTTGAAACTTCATGACTGGCATTATGAATTTAACTTAACTGTAACCAAAAGCAGGCAGATTACCAATGTGATTATGTATTTTGAAATTTTTGCACAGATATGAGTAGCATTAATATCCCAAAAAACTTTTTGATATCTAATGCTGTATAAATTATTTTTTGTTAAAATCTATTTAGAAGCTTTAAAATTTATTCTGAGCAACAAGATTTTACAGGAAATCTTCATAAAAATACTTCAAACATTAGAAAGGATTCTCCAAACTGAGATATTTCAAAAAGAAAAGGAGAGCTATCTAAGAAAGTAATTTTATCCTTATCAAAGTCCATATTTCGCCTTTTCCAAATAAGCTTTCTTTTTCCCAATAATTTATTAAAAATATCACCACAAGAAACTCTGTTTTAGCTTTTTCGTTCTTCCACCAGTTTTTCAACAAGAGGATTTTTTTTTCATTTTCTTCCTGACAATCTTCATTACTATTTTCATCATATAATAGACTTAGAAGTTCATCTTTAGTATATTGTGAATTTGGTGGGCGATCATGGTCTGAATCAGTGTGACCGGCTCAAAAATGGTAAAACTGGAAAAAATCTGCCCAATCAACTCCATAAAATGCCAAATTTGTGCTATCATATTATTGCATGCACGGAGACGGGTATGAATATTAAAATCTTCATATAACGGGTGTTTTTTTAGAGGTATAGAACTTTGAAATGGAATAAAACAAACATGATTTTTTTTATTGATATGAAATTTACTTTTTTCGAAAGACAATCTTCTGGCATTATAATTTAAATATGACACACAGTCAGTTTTTCTGGATGTAACGGTGTCTCAACATACACTTGAGGATTATCATCACTCCAAATACGGCAGTTTTGTTTATTGACATATCCATTCAACCAAAAGTGAGCTTCATCACTAAACAAAATTCGCTTATGAAAATCGGGATCGTCGGCAATCTAATCTTGGGCCCATTCACCGAATCTACGCCTTGCTAGGTGATCGCGAGGCTTCAATTCTTGCACGAGTTGGATTTTGTAAGCACGCAAAGATCTTTCCGCAAAATCTTCCATAAAGTGGATGGACACATATCCAATTCCTGTGCACGATGGAGGATAGACTGATTCGGGTCTTCCTCTACGCTACGCTCTACAGCAGCAATGACTGTACGCACTGTACAACATCTCTGTGGATGCGCATTATCATTTAGAGTAAGCGTGGCTGGGTGACGCGGGTGGTAGGATTATGTTGACCGTAAAATGGACGTAATGCGCGATACGTATTTCGAACAGAACCATGATTTTCAAAATAAATTTGCACAGTTTGGAAACGTTGTTCAGGCGTCAGTCTATTAATGTTGAAATGCCAAACCAAACATAAATCACTTGATAGCTGACAAAATGGCCGCCAGTTAAAAAGTGTTGCCAACTTAAAGTTCTATACCTCTAAAAAAACACCCATTACTATACGATACCTACTATTATTCAACATTTGCTTTATACTTTGTTCATTTTGATTATATACTGATTTCAACGACATCTTTTTAATCATTTCTTTCGTTGGTTTAAAGGAGACACAGTCTCCGTGTTCTTTTATATGTAGAAAAATATTGTAATATAGGATTGTTATGGAAAGCTTTAATCTCACTTCTGATGTAGGAAGGTAGTTACTTAATAATGTGTAATGTAGGGTTATTACGTAAAAGACTTTTGGAATAGAACAGAATAATTTTTATTCAATATAGTAACTATTACCACTGGTTCGAATAAAAACCTCTGTCCTGGGAAGAACCAGCAAGAAACCCAGCGGGACATTTCTTTTAAATAGAATTAATTTACAATATATTACTTCATACAATCATGAAATACACAGATTACATTGATAAGAACAGAACTTATCATCTGTAAATTTTACTGAGACTAATTTAATAGCTGAGGATAATAATTAATTCGTTTCCACGAATTAATTATCCGAAGAGTCGAGGTTGAGCTAGTAGTGGTGTACAACAAGTGTACCAAGTCACGCCAGAGCCAAAACTGCCTGCTCCACCGCTGCGCGGTCACTTTATACCCGTTGCAAAACAAGCCGTGCCGAGCAGTGGGGCGGTGGGGGAAATCGAGTGACACACTGGGTGGCGTGATTGGTGCACGTTTTGCTTACAATCATTCGTGACCAGCTACAGAGGTGCTGCGGCGCAGGTGCGACAGCGCACGCTCCGCAATATACATTCTTTTGTTGTGATTAAAGCGGATACATGTTTGTTTAGGAACCTATTCTTTATTTTTGTTTTATTTAAGTTTTCTTGGGAGAATTTCCTCTCGCAAGAGGCATTTGACATTGGGAAACATAAGAGCATTTGCAAAATTTCCAATATTTGGATATTTTGGAGCTCCATTTGCATCACGCATTTTCCCAATAGCTCCCCAGAATTTGTCCACACTTAAAATTGTATTGATGCTACTCCTATCAGATTCCCACAAATCGCTTACACTTTTGTCGAATTTCATTTGTCGAAATTCGTCATCAACTTTTTGAAGACTATTTCCATCTACTCTTTTGGAAAATTTATTTGCAATGTTTATTGTTGATACAAAATCTTTGTAAACAACATTTTATGGGCCTAGAAATTGTAAGTCTTTAAAAACATTGCTCAGTAGCAAACGTTTTTTAATTGATTACAGAGTTCAATTAAAATTGTTTGCATTCTTTGAAGGAAAGATTAAACTCCAGGTTTTAAACTTACATCTGCAGATAGATGATCAATTTCTTCACTAATGTTCACACCTTAATATAATTCCTTTACAGGTAAAAAGTTCACCTTAAATTTTGGATCTATACAAAAAGTATCTGTGGTTTTCAAATAATATATACCTTGTCATTCAAACTATTACATAGAAATTTAGCTGAAATAGTCCTGTCATCCAGAAACTGTGACTGAAAAAAAAGTTTGGGGGCATTCCGTTGCTACAAAACTCTTTTAACACATGCACGCAAACATAGCCAGCTAATTTCGTAATATTTTATGCTTTCGGTGTTCATAAAATCTTGGAATTGAGCAAATTCGCTTTGCTTTTTACTACTATGTGCAAAATATCCATAAACCTCTTGCACTATTTGTTTAATAGCCCTTGGTATAGAGTTTTTGCTGGCGTGAGATACCCAGTAGAGTAGCAGTAGAATGACAAACACACTTAACGAATATGGAATAACATGTCTTATTTTGACAATAATAAATAAATAAATAAATGAAATAAAATCTCTTTATTTCCGACAAACATCCATAATTGTTAGTAGGTACAAGGAAGTTATAGCTATGTTAGTAATAATTAAGTGCAGACACGAATAATTAGTTTAAGTACAAACCAGGCCTACCCGAGGCACTAGGTTTATGCACATGCATATTTACCCAGTGTTCCATAATAGGACAATCTGGTTTGCCATTAATAGCCCTCAGTATGGTGTTGGAGCTACCACGTATTCTGCGCATGAACGAGGCTACACGTTTGCGCAACACCGTTTCGAAATTATCAGCGCGCGCTTGCGCATACACGCCCGATGCGCTGCAAAATCGCGGCATACCCAACATCACCCTGAAGGCATTATTATACTGTACTCGGAGTGCACTGAAAGCCCCCCGCGTATAATCAACCCACAGATTACACGTGTACATTGTTTAACAGAAGGCTTTAAACAATGTTATTTTAACTTCTGTGGTACATCGTGAAAATCTGCGGGCTAACATATTGCAGCGGACTGCCAACGCTCTCCTTTTAGGTACACTGGCGGAACATTAAGAGCTCTGCTACTGTCTGCCTTAAATGCCATAAACTCGCTCTTCTTTACATTGTAAAGAAGACCGTGTGACTCAGCAAAACGCTCACAAACGCTCATCAGTCTTCTGAGAGCAGCGACTGATGGACTCAGCTGCACCATGTCGTTGGCATAACTTATACTATTGACACTCAGACCGTCTATAGAGCGTCCGACACGCATGCTGCTGAGCCCACGAATCAGCTGATCAATGTAGTAATTAAATAGTGTGGGAGAGGTAAAACCACCTTGTCTCACCCCACATTTAAGCTTAAACTCATCAGAAAACTGTCCAAGCCATCTGACTTGGTTAGTCTGATGTCCATACCAGTATTTAAACACATTGACAATGTCATTCGGGACACCACTCGCCAACAGCTTCGCCCAAAGAAAATCATACTGAACCAAGTCAAATGCCTTCGACAGATCCAGAAAAGCAGCATACACACATGTTTTTCTGCAAGTGTAGTACTTGATTATATGCTTGAGGGACATAATAGCACACTCCGTGAATAACCCTGGCCGAAAACCGAACTGGGCGTCGTGAAACTTAAGATGTTGTTTAAGTTGTCTCTCAAGCAAACAATCGAGCACTTTAGCCGTCACAGTTGCTAATGAGATCGGTCGGTAGTTGGTCTTGATACGATATTTCGGAATATCCCCAGTTTTATTTTTAACAATTGGAACTACGCCGTTCTCATTAGATCCGCAGGTAAGTAGGCATGCCTCCTACAGATTGTGAACAGCATTCCCAGCAACCTTGGCAGGTGAGGCCCCGCGTAAAGGAAATGCTCAATGCTGAGGCCGCCGTGCCCTGGCGACTAGCCACGCTTCATTTCTTTTATCGCCTCGAAAACCTCCTTGGCAGTGAAACGTTCTGGCACGCCGGTCACGATCGGCTCAGCAACCACCCTATCACATTTACCAGCATTGCCCGTGGCGGTGACAGGCTGAACCTGGAAATGCGCTCGAAACAAGTTCGCAACATCCTTCGGGTCACTAGCGCCGTCGACACTCACCGGGACGCCGGACTTTGGACCCATTTTCTTTGTTTGCTGCCAAAAACCCCGAAAGTCTTTCTTTTCATGCTTACAAGCTAGTATATTCATTTTAATTTGCTCTTGGTGATTTTGGCAGTATTTCAATTTGTTTTTAAAAACTTTTCTCGACTCGCACATATCTATCTATAAGGAGCCCTCTCTCGGCCTTCCATACCACACCCAGTTTAGGAATTTCTGGCGGGCATTTTGGTGCGCAGCCCGCACGTGTTTGTTCCAGCCCGCAAGAGGGTGGGCATTTTTCCTGTCACCATTACCACCCGCATGGCTAAGCCTAGCTGCCTCTTGCATAACCTTTACAATGTTCAAATATAGGTTATCTATTATAACTAAGTGATCCAAACTATGATTATTACAAAGAGTATCACAACAACTACTTAATTTAATAGGAAATTCAATTTCTTTTAATTTTTCATTACAGAGTTTTGCGTACAATTCTAACTCACTCTTATTTCTATTACCCCATATAGCTTTGTCAGTTGAGGCACACATCAAAGTTTGCTTAGGCATCAGATTAGCAATCTCGCACTGAATTTCTAAAGGGAAATGATCGGACCAGTAAACATCGTAGTGTACCTTCACAGAGACCACAGAACTCCGCGCCGCCTCAGTGATTATGCAATGATCCAACCACCTCCTACTACCATGTGCTTCACTGACAAAGGTATATGTGTCTGAATCTAAACCCAAAATATTAAGATCAATACAATTCCAATTTAACTCATTACAAAAATTTAACATTTAAGTACCAAACAAATGCCCTGGGTGGGCATTAAAATCCCCTAGAATATCAACAGATTCAATATCACAATTTTCAACAATTGCCGCAATCTCACTCAGACACTGAACGTATTCTACTAAATTTTCCGCACAATCTGTAGGCATATACACACTAAAAACTAACATCTCTCGGTCCGTAGTACTAATTTTCATTGCCGCAACACGATCACTATCACATTCAATAACCGAAACACAGTGAAACTTCAACTTATTCCATAACAGCGCCACTCCGCCATACGGACGCCCACGTAAAATACCTTGAGAAGTATCTACCGCTGACTTACCGTAGTAGCCAAATTCCTTGCTAACATAACTGAGTTCTGATATTTCATGCGGTAACAGCCAGGTTTCTTGCAGTGCAATAATATCTGCCTTACGACTCAGATTAGTTACGCACTCTCGGGTTCTCTTAAAGTTTTTACAATTAAACGAAATAAGTGATGCTTCATCCATAATGATTAAAATTACGTCTCATTTTTACTTGAATCACTTTCTTTGTTATTTTCACGTCGGCGGAAATTAACAAAGCTACGAAATATTATTCCACCAGGCCACAGATTACAATCCATAAATATAGTTAGTTTATGTTTAGGAACAAGTACCTTGTAAGAACTATAATCCTTTGTCTGCTTAGACTTTATTTTTTGTAACTTCACTGTTATGTTGGTTTTACTTTTTATGTACGATATAATGTCACTCTCACATGTATCGACCTGTACATTATTTATAAACAGGTTCCTATATTTTTTCCTCTGCACTAATATCCACTCTTCACTTTTTTCCAGTTCAAGTTTTCAAGTAATACCATTATTATTACTACGCACAAGGTCCAAAATACTCATTTGTGTATTAGTTTGTGTGGTTGCGCGTTCGGGATCCATGCGATGCTCGTTTAATGAGGCCAGTAACGCGGTTTCAGACACGTTCGAAATCTCTGCATGGGCCTCCACGGGTACCTCGATGCGATGTGTAACAGAGACAGATGATTCGCCATCCGGTGCACGCGATGGAGACGGGAAGCGCTGCGCAGGGGCAGACCGTGTGCCACTAGTAGTGCACTGACTCATTGCCACGGTCGTCTTTGTGTGAATATTAGATGTCGTTGTCTCGGGCGGTATATGTATTATACCAATTGGACCACTTTCACAATTAAAACTATCTTGTAAATTAGCAGATCCCCGTATTCTATTCACATAATTATTGCACTCAAATTTTTTTACTAAGGACGCTTGCTTAAGATTCGTCACTTCATTTTTTAACTGTGTAAAATTCTTGCTATTTAAATAATCCTCCTTAACATACTGGAGTTAATTTCGCAGCGTAATCAAATCCTTAAGTAACCTAGTGACATCGATATGATCAAATGTGACTGGAGGCAGCTTATGCAAGTTACGGGCCACAACCTCTTTAATTGTGCTGATGATGTCCTCCAGTCCTCGTTGACTTTTTCCTTCTCTCTTACGAAGAACTTTTCTTCTTGATTTTCTGAGCGACTGGAACAGAAGATTCTTCGCTGCCAAAATATCCTCAGGCTTGAAAGCTGTTATACACAACCTGATAATTCCACCCTCGTCCATAATATCACATTTATTCTGAATCTCTCGTTAGAGAGTAGTATGTTCCTTGTTCTGAATAAACTGTAATAGCTCATTTATTACAATATTGCACGTAGCATACTTCACGGTGGAGGTCGTTGACCCCGCCGGACCGGTCATCGTTAACGCGGGACACTCACAGCTAAGCGCAAGCAACGACTGATAATACCAATATAATAACATATAATACCAATAAAATACTTAATTAAATTAAATTAAATTATTTTTGTATTTTACGTATCAACCTTAACTCTTTGCACCATACCGATAGAACCATTAACTAAACCAAGACTTACGTCAATATTGTGCCTTAACGTGACTTTTACTCCTGCTTACTTTTTATGATTATGTTCTCTTCCAGGCCCGCTATCAAAGAAGCATCGTCTTTATATTTTTTATGCATTCACAAGCTCTTTTGTTGGGTATCTGGGTCACTATGCTATCTACAGGTTTAAGTTTTGTTTCGGTATGTGGCAGAGATCTAAGCATTGCAGTATTTAATTGTAGACACATGTTTTTTTTTGTAGGCAATAAGCAAACGGTATTATCAGGAAGTTTCGAGAGGTGTTTAATGGAGTCCACACACTAATGGGAACGGAAAGGGATCGTAACCGTATCGCCTTTCACCTCGCTGTCAACCAGGCGTCAACCTACCGTATGCACGTAACGAAAGCGTATCAGCAGCGCCTGTACGTCAACTCGGCTACGGCTAGGCGACACCGCGCTTACGCCTCGCCGCCCGCTGGCTGACCTGGTTGGCACCAGATCAGTTTGAATCCAAACGTTAAGTGTAGCGCACGGTTATGTCTTGGTTTACAATACGTGAGTTGGCTATCATAGCCATAGTACTTGATGAAGAGGAAAAAGAAAATAGCAAGAAAAAAAGGAAAAGATATTGGGTACACAATATGAATAAAGCAAGGAGTACTGAAGGGGAATTTCGGACTATAAAAAAACATTTGATGGATGATGAAGAGAAATTTTATATTTATTTTCATATGCCGAAATTTCTCTTTTATAACATATTGCAGTCTATAGATGAATGTATAAGGAAGAAGAATACAACATTCAGAGAAACAATATCGCCCGAAGAAAAACTAGCTGTAACGTTAAGGTGAGAAATTGCATTTGTTTTTGGAATTTTTAATCTGGTCTACAAAAATATTTGTACAGACGCCAGCTTTTCCCAATCAACTTTGAACCTAATGCTTTAGCGATAAAGTTGAAAATCTATTAAAGAATTTTGACAGATTGTAGTAGGTTGATGTGCTGGCGTCTGTAGTGTACAAAATAAAACTCGGTTCCGAAACTCCGAGATAGATTAATTTTTACCCTCTGTCGATAAAATTATTTGTTTTGGAACGCAACCCTCATTAGCGATCAGGTGTGTACGGGGGGTGTACGTGTTATGTCTGATGTGTGTGTGTATATTTTGTGTGTGTGCGTAAGAATAGAATAGAATAGAATATACTTTATTGTACACCAAAATTATATCAACTATTTTACAATATTCAAAACGTATGGGTTAGTAACTGCAACTTTTTTTTAGTTTAGGTAAAAAAAAATACTCATAAATCACATATTTTTTATCATTCTAAAAGATATCATAAAATCAAAAAATTATGGCAATTTAACAAAAATAGCGCTACAACAAAAATACAATCATTGTATAAATTAAAGAATGTTTGAAGTATTAAGATCGTCAGCATTTGACGTGCCATTTTCTTCTAAGTTTGACATATTAAAATCATCAATGTTTGAAGCGCCAGATGTTGATTGTATCTCGTGGCTAATGTTATTTAGAGTGGTATAACCTCGAGGCATGTCATCTTCTCTTTGGGGAATGTAAGGGTTGCGATAACTGTAATAGCTTTGTTTCTCTGCGATTTCTTTTAACTCCATTTCCGAAACTGCGTTATATATTTTACTTTTTATAACCGCTTGGTTATATTCAGAAATTTTTTTAACCGTTGCCGCAATGCTGTTAAAAAATGTTTCTATCTCATCTTCTTTTTTGGTTTCGTTGTGATTTAATAAATATTTCATTAAAGTTTGTGACGCTGAATTGCTTTCAACTTTTTTTTTTTGAAGTTTTGGATGTAACTGAAGATGCAGAAGACTTAGGACGCGGCGAAAGTGCAGAAGTTTCCGGTTGTGAGTTTTCTGGAGACTGAATAATGTTTATTGAGTTCTGTGAATCATCATTACCCAAGAAACTGCTAACATCTGAATCGTCATCATAATCAACCGAAGAGATCGTATTTCTTTCTTTGTAATGAGGTACTAAAAAACTCATTTCATCTTCAAAGGTCCACTTTTTCGTCGTCGGGGCTGCCTGACCACTCTTAGTTTTACGCTTCTTCATAGCTCGTCGGTGAGACTCTCTAAGATTTAACCAAGTTTTCTTGCATTCAGATTCTGAAATAAAATAAATCATGGTTAACTATGTCAAGCGCATGTAGTTACATAATGTAGGTATGTGTGAAAAGGAGTACGTACACACACACATTCACATAAACATATACACGTATTATATAAATATACATTTATTGTTGCAGGTACTTCATAACTGGATCTACATTTACTAATTTATCATCGAGCTTCCGTTTAGGAGAATCAACTATTCGTTTGATAGTAATAGATGTGTGCAAGGCAATAATAAATAAATTAATGCCAATTCATATACCTCAACCAACTACAGCCGCATGGCAAGGAATCGAAGAAGGATTTAAAAATAAATGGAACTTTCCGAATTGCATAGGCGCCATTGACGGCAAACATGTAAATATAATTGCACCTCCCAATAGTGGATCGTTGTTTTTTAACTATAAAAAAACATTTTCTATTGTTTTGTTAGCTATAGTTGATCCTGAATACAGATTCATAGCGGTTGATGTCGGAGCCTATGGAAAAAACAGCGATGGCGGAATCTATTCGTCATCTACATTTGGAAAGGCACTTGAAAGAAACACATTAAATATTCCATGTGACAAACCATTACCAGGTACTAATCATGCAATGCCACATGTATTTGTGGGAGACGAGGCATTTCCATTGAAGACATATTTATTAAGACCATATCCTCGCTCAAATACATGGAGACTATCAGATCCTGAACGGCAATATAATTACCGCTTATCACGAGCTAGAAGGGTTGTTGAAAACGCTTTTGGAATTTTATATCAAAAACTTGCGATTTACAACAAAAATATTAAATTGCATCCAAAGTTTGTACCTAGGTGGATTGATAAGTACTCGGCCTAACACAGGTCCATTCAATTCTAAAAATCAAATCTACCCACATTATTTAGTTCAGTTCAGACTAGTTCATTGTGTGAAGTTCGAAACGTGTGCGATAATTAGTTCGGATTTTATAAATTTATTAACAAAGTAATCGGACATAATTTCCGCGAATGGAGCAAATCGAGCAGCGTGCCGTCATTAAGTACCTCCATAAGAAGGGGCTATCATCAAAAGCCTTGTCTGCGATTGTGCTCTGTCATATTCATCCGTCAAAAAATGGATAGCAGAATTTAAGCGTGGTAGAGAGAGTGTGAAAGATGAACCCCGCTCTGGAAGGCCTTCGACGTCAACTACTGACGAAAATATTAAAAAAAGTACTTGATTTAATAATGGGAGACCGCAGATTAAAAATTAGAGAGATAGCCGAGATTATAGGCATCTCTTATGAACAAACTCAAAACATCATTGTCAACGAGTTGGGTTTCCACAAGGTGTCTGCGAGGTGGGTTCCGCGACTACTTTCAGTTAAACAAAAAAGGACGCGATTGACTATTTCACGCGACTGTTTGGAGTTATTTGAAGCCGATGCAGATGACTTTTTGAATCGTTTTGTTACTATGGACGAAACATGGGTTCATTACTGTACACCGGAAACAAAACAACAATAAAAACAGTGGAGAAGACCTGGTTCACCACCCCCTAAAAAGGCTAAGTCGATTTTGTCGGCAAATAAGGTGATGGCTTCAGTATTCTGGGACTCGAAAGGTGTGATTATGATTATCTCGAAAGGGGTCAGACTATAAACTCTGATTACTACTGCACCTTACTACGTCGTTTACGAGAGGAAATAAAAGAAAAACGTCGAGGAATGCTCAGAAGAAAAGTCCTGTTTCATCAAGATAACGCCCGTGTTCACACGTCAGTACAGTCAATGGCTGAAATTCACAACTGTGGCTTTGAACTGTTACCGCATCCGCCGTATTCACCTGATCTGGCACCATCAGACTTCTTTCTGTTCCCTAACCTAAAAAAGCACTTGGGAGGTCAAAAATTTTCGACAAACGACGAGGTCAAAGCAGCTGTAGACGCATATTTTGACTCTAAGGAAGAATCATTTTTTTTCAACGGTCTAAATGCTTGGAAGGGGAGGTGGCAAAAGTGTATTGAACTTGATGGTGATTATGTAGAAAAATAAAAATATAACTGATTTAGTATGTGTTTATTTTCTTGGTTAGGCCGAGTACTTTTCAATCCACCCTCGTAGATAAAGTGGTATTAACAACTTGCATTTTACACAACATGATGAGGACATATAACATTGAGATGAATTTACAGGAACCGAACAGAACAGAACATGAAATTACAGTTGAATTCGGCGAAGACCGATTGTTAAGTCAATTACCAAATATTAGTGGTGCCCATATGGCTACTGCTTTTAATGTACGTGAAATGTTCAAAACATATTTTCAAACTTCTACCGGACGAGTACCATGGCAGAATTGTAGCTTTTAGCTTTAAATATTAATGTTAATTCTTAATGGATATTACAGTTAAATTTTACATTATAATAATCACATAAATTATATTAATCACAACTGTTTTATTTCCCATACATACCTACATACGCGAAAAACATTAGATAAAAAATTAAATAGGAGTAGGTACTTACCAGATTGCTTTAAAGTAATACTTATTTGTTTCCAAGCCTCGTCCTTTTTTATACTATTACTGTATTTAGCGTCACTTAAGTCATATAAATATGGATATTTTCTCACTTCTTCAATAAGTTTCTCCCTTTGCATCGTTATTTTGTGTTTGAATCTAACTTAAAATTTTAAATAAAACATACGCGCAACACAAATGAAATACGCCTTGCGAATGGCAGGATGGCGGCGTCTTTCTCTTTAGCACGCAAGTCGCAGGAGGGGACAGGGGACGGAGAGACGTAAGCGCGGGGACGGAGAGACGTAAGGAGCCGTAAGCGCGGGGACGGAGAGACGTAAGGAGCCGTAAGCGCGGGAATTGCAAGTTCGGAGCCTGTTCTGAGGGAGGCGATCACGGTACGATTCCGATTAGTGTGCGTTGCAGTAGGGACTTTAAATACAAACCATTCTGAACGACTCGAGGCGATACGGTTACGATCCCTTTCCGTTCCCATTAGTGTGCGGACTCCTTAATTATTTCAATTAATCTGTTTTCATTTGAATCATGTTTGAGAGTTTTAATCTAGTCGAGAGTAAGTCGCGGTCTTTTTATGTAGTCACACATAATCTTATTCTATTTAGCATTTCAACAAAGTCAGAATCATTGAGCTGTCGCATGTTAATTGTAAGTTCATCGTATATAACAGTTCGATTCACAGATTTGGCATACTTAGGAAACCTAACAAATTGTTAGTTTCAGTAATTAACCTCCTGAGGCCCAGAATTTTTTAAGTTCGAAAATGTAATAAAAATGAGATCAGTGAGCTATAACAATGTTATTAATACCTGGAAAAATAAAATAAGAAATCTGTAGTAGAAAACTGGGATTTTCTCAATGTTGTTTAGAAGCAACATCGGTTCTCAATTACTACAGAAATAAAACTCGAATTGAACTACACTTAGTTTATTACAACATTTATGGATATATTGAAATAATAGTTATGAAACTAACAATTTGTTAGGTTTCATAACTATCTTCAAAGAAATTGTGAAAAATCTTCTCCCTGTCATAGCCTTTTTGACAATGTTTATTCCGTTATGTGTTGACCAATAATGTCTAATTTGTGGCAAACTAATAGCACCCATGACTAATAGTATTCCTATAAAAGTTTTCAGCTCTTTCAGTGCAATTTTCAGTTGTTTACCTGTTTTTGAAAAGTAAGTCCGGTTAGTAGCAACCACAATCTTCTCTAAAATATCATCATCAATGTACTGTTTAAAAAACTCTTCTGGCGACCGTAACTTCTTGTCCACTAAAATATATCTTGGTTGGAACAATGGCCGCTTCAAAGGTGAAAAATCTCCATTCCAGTTATTGTCAGTTAATTGCGCAGTAGAACTGCGAGTACTAACACTCCGTCCTCCTCTTGTTCTTACACCCTGTTGTCTTAAACGACCTCCTCGTGTTCTGGCTCTGCCTCTAGTTGTAGAATGTCCTCGACAGAATGACGATGAAGTAGAAATTTCTGACAACGACCGAGATTCGCTTTCAGATTTTGAAGGAGAACCTGAATCAGAATAACTTAGATTAGACTCTCTCACAGGAGGTGACTCTTTACCGTCATCGTCGTCTGATAAAATAGCCAGATCCGAATCTTCGAGGGCGTCGGTAATGTCTGCATCTTTCAAAACTGAAACATAAATCTATACATGTAACAAAAACAAATGAAATCTTCTAATGTTGTATAGGTATTAGATCGGCACTGCGAACATGTAGGTACGGAATTAAGAACCGATGTAGTAAATATACGACGTAGGTAGTTAAATTCAAATATACCATAAATAACTACCGCAATCTGTAAAATATTGTTTGCATTACAAAGAAGACTATTTAAATTATAGTTTCACATCAAAAATACTATAGATTTGCATAAAATTTAAGGATTACTCACCACGTCGCCGCCGTTGTTCTGCCATCTTTCGCAACAAGTCGACTAATGTCAAAAAATATGACAAGTTGTAAAAAAATGGCTGCTTTAAATATTCAAGCAATATATTGTCTGTGGTCTAATTACGAAACTTTGATTATAATTCAACAGATGGAGGTGTAATGAATTTTTATTTTTTATGTTGTATATATACTACTCTAAGCCTCAGGAGGTTAATGGATTTTCAAAAGCTGACTTTTCTCTTACTGGCGGAAGCTGTAAGAGATCCCCAAAAACTGCAAGATGTTTTTTCCAAACCACCCGTTTTGATCGTCGCTTGTGTCGAATATCTCAGACAAGCGTAGATGAATATATGTTAAAGTAACATTGGATATCATCGACACTTCGTCTATGATAAACAACACTACTTCTATCACATCTGATGTCAGAACTTAGAGCACTTCATCAGAAAGTAGTAAGAAATAAAATAAAGTAGTAGAAAATAGTCTATGTCTAGTCGATGCTACTCCTATTGCAGCACTAACTGACACTTTGTTGTATGAGTACGTCTTAACCCAAACATTCAGAGATTTTATTAAAAAGGTCTTTCGAGTGCCACCAGTTCCACTCAAAAAATGGCATAAAAGGTCAGCGTTATTATCAGTTGTGTCCATTTAATTTGTGATCTAATCGAAGACTCTTTTGATCGGCATTAGGTTTTGCGATAATACTTTGAAGATCAGTCTGCTCTTCCTCTACCAGATTGATTCTCTGAAAGTCATACATTGCATTTGCAGCTTCCAAAGCTTCAAAGTCTAAAGGGTTTTAGGACCATCATCATCATCTACAATTTCCCTTTCTTCGTTTATCTCAGCAACTTATACCAGGATTGATTATATAACAAGATTCTATCGTTTCAAATACTTTTGTATCTTGTATCTTGACTCTTTCATTGAGTTGCCATAATCGAAGTCTTCTTTTAAATCTTTCGTCAAATTAAAGGCCTCCGGTTAAGTATCTGTCATTTTAAGTTCATCTAAGAAACATGGCTTGAGTAAAAGAAGTAAAGTGATGAAGTATTTCTCTGGTACTTTTTCCCCGTAGTATAAACAGTGATTGATCAAATATGGGTTAGCTCTACTTTTCAGGAACTTTACCGTCATTTATCTCGTAGCACTCGACTTTAGAGGAGTCTGGGTGTGTTTTAACAATATCGTAATTTTGGACAAAACTGTACAAGATAATATTCTCCAACTCTTTAGGTCGTTTAAAATAGTGGTCATCAATCCAAAACTAAATATCGGTGGACTCCGATTCTAGCAACATCATATCAAATTAAAATTTAACGTGCTGGTTGCAAAAGATGTTAACGTCCAGCCTTCGAATTGTACGTGTAAGTGTAAGTGTACCGTACAAAGTAATACCAAGTAGAGTGTCACTGGCTTCCAGAGTGCCGCACTCTCTACAGTATATAGTCTAATCTAATGCCAATGTTAAACAGGCGGCTTCTTTAAGGTTTTGTAGAGTTTATGTCTTAAAACAAATCAGCAACGTGAGTTTTCTTGGTTTTGGTGGTATACTTAATGAACACACACATATTGAATGTCTGTATTGCCATTCCATGCTAGCAAAACTGCGGGATTATAATCATTAACCATAATCCATTCTTTTTTGCGTACAAAGTATTAAAGTCTACTGTTAGGCGACAATGTTTCTCTTGCAGCTATTTATTCTACTATATCTCTAATAGTAAGTAACATTGTATAAATAACAACAAGTACTTCTATGACTGGGTGGGGAATCCGAAACGACGAACTTTTACGAAACCTCTTCTTGTTTTCTTTTGGCGCGTGTAATATTTATTATATTTCTGGGTCTAATATGACGTAACTCGTTGAAAGAGTGTTGGTGAAATATTCTTGTTAGGTATAGCACAAGTTACTTTGAAATGAATGATGCAACCTCATCAAGCGATGGCTCGTGAAGTATGGGGGCGTCTTTTACCCTTAACATTAAGTGACAGTGTTGCACTCCACGCGATTGATATTCTTGTCTCCGAACGTAATATATTACTTTTCCAAGAGCTCGTCGTGTGATATAATGAAGTCCAATATAGCTTTAAACTTATCAATAAATCGATAAACGTTTGATAATTTTTTCCAAAAAATATTATTTTTCAGCGTTTTATTCGTTTGAATCTCTGTTTTTTCTACTTATTTTAAACTAATTTCTGTACCATGGAAGAGGGTAATGAGGAAGAGAATAAGTAAGTTTGAGAATAGTGACCAAAGTGATTGTAAAGGTGTAAGCGATTGTGAACATGAGTGAGAAAATTCTAAAAATCTAGAGAAAAATAAAATGGAAACCCAACACAAAATTAGGTTAGCGGAAAAAAGAAAAAATGGAGAATAACGGAGAAGATAACAGTGAAGAGGGTTTTACAACAATTACAAGGAGAAAACAAAAATATCGTATATGGAGTGATTCAACAAAAAGCGCTGACAATCATTACCGCATTGACGCATTAATAACACCGTTAGAAGTGCAGCGCTTAGAAGAATATTATGAAATTTGATTATTTTTTTGCAATGCCTTCCTAAATAATTAGGTATAGCCAAACTACTGAATTCAAAAGGTCTACTTAGGTCATTATTGACATTATGAAAATTCCGTATAAAAGCCCATACAAGCTTATCGGTTAATAAACTGTAAAAACTGTAGAAACATTTCGTTTGACATTCAAAAGTGAGCAGCCGCCTTCATATGTGTATAGATATGGATGTAGATGCAAGGTCAAAATCTATCACTTCCCAGTCACGCAACATTTTGGATGCTGGAGTTTTGGACGTTACGTAAAATTTTGCCCGAATATAAAGATTTTATGTCCTAAGTGTGGAGACAGACATACAAATTGCGAAACTATAGAATACAAATGTGTAAACTATAAAGGCCCACATATGGCATTTGATAAAGCATGCCCAATTATTGTTAATGAAAAGAGTATGCCTAACATCATGAGTCAAGAAAATTTTATCTACAGAAAAGCACTGGAGATACACTCAAAACAGACAAAACAAACTATGGAAAGTCCAACATCTATGAACAAAGTACAAAAGGCTGCTATAGTACCAAGTGCTGATTATACAAAAATCGTATAGAGATATACTTCTAACAAATAACTACATAAATCAAAACTTATCAGATATCGAAAGTGGAGAAGAGGATACAAGTAAAGAACAAGCAACTTACAAAAACATTAAAACTAAACATATAAAAAAATACCTGATTATAACGTTAAACATACAAAGCAGAAAAAGTCCATTGTTGCAACCTAGTCAACTATATTAAATAATGAAGAAGTAGCAAGAATGGAAACTGACGCATGTACAGAACAACAAGAGGAGAAACGAAAGATGCCTAAAATATGGGTAATTATTAAAAGGGTAAAAGAAATTCTGTTCTCTGAAAGCAAAGTAGAAGAAAAGATTCTCGATATTTTTAAATTAGTAATTGAAGAGTTGAAAACAATCTTTATGAAACTTTAATGGAAGAAAGAATATTAAAGAAACTTTTAAATGCAGTTAATGGATAATACATCAAAGGATTTAACGCTGACTATACTCCAGTGGAATGCACAAAGTATTAAGCCCAAAATAGTTAATTTTGAATCCATGTTGATACAAGAAAAAAAAATACATATGTCAATTGTGAGTGAAACGTGATTGGCTAAGGGCTCACCCTAGGAATAAGTGAATATAAATTTTTTAGGAAAGATAGATGCATTAAATAATCACAATCAATAATACATCAAAG
Organism: Parnassius apollo; assembly: GCA_907164705.1. NCBI lineage: Eukaryota > Metazoa > Arthropoda > Insecta > Lepidoptera > Papilionidae > Parnassius > Parnassius apollo. Next base: position 9,347,868 of record CAJQZP010001576.1, read on the forward strand.
GATTTTATGCTGACTATACTCCAGTGGAATGCGCAAAGTATTAAGCCCAAAAGAGTCAATTTTGAATCCTTGTTCAAAATTGACATAAGAATCCTTGTTGATACAAGAAAAAATACATATATCAATTGTGAGTGAAACGTGATTGGCTGAGGTCTCGCCTCTAGGAATAAGTGAATATAAATTTTTTAGGAAAGATAGATGCGACTCATATGGCGGCGTGACTATAATGACACATAAATTAATTAAAGCGCATCAATATTCAATAAGTACAAGCAATACTGGTTCAGAAGTAGTTTATGTCAAAATCTTCAACTTGAATCTTGAAAATGTTTTACCTATTTACTATCCATCTTCTGTTAGAACATCTTCAACTGACTGGAATAACATATTTGCCCTTTGACCACGCAAATGTTCCATTGGAGGAGATTTTAATGGGCATCACACCAACTGGTTTAATAAAATTGACACCAAGGGGCACAATTATTAGACAGTTCCTTGGATTTCGATTTCATATCAATAAATAACGGAGAAGCTACCAAAATTAAACTTGTAAGTGGTTGTTTACAAATATCTTCACCTGATATAACATTTGTGTCTTCAGATATTGCTATATACTTTAAATGAAATATAACTAACGAAAATCTTGGTAGTGATCATTTGATTATTAAATCTTACATTAAATTCAAAGATGTCTTACGTTATGTACAGAACATATTTTTATTATTATATACATAACTTAAACAAGTTAGTAATTCTTACTGACTCCAAAAATGTTTTGTGACCAATTTTGTCAATCCAATTGCATTGTAAATATAAGATTCCCTTGATCCTCCAAATTAAACACACATTGCAGAGATGTCATCTCAAAGGCATTCAGGTTTCTTTAGCGTGGATTACAGGCCATAGTGGCATAAATGGCAATGAAACTGCTGATCTCATGGCTAAAAACTCATTTGAAAATGGTTTAACATGTTATACTTGTGTTACAAATAGAAACACAGATTGACTTTTTAAAAAGATTTTAATGGCCTTCGACCAAACAAATAATAACTAACTTAAAAGTTTAAAACAAGATAATAAAATGAACGATTTAAAATAATGACGCTAGGTGTTTGAGCAGGGCTTCTGCGCTCCGTGATGACCGATGTCAAAAAAGGGGTGAGCGTCGATAGCCGCCCCTCCTATATAGCCCGTCGCGGCTCTGCCACTCTTGATTTAGACCCTCTTTTAACACGGCCTCTCCTGACGGGGCTGCGTGCTCGAAGCCCTCAGCAGGAACTCGTGGATGGGTCAGCAACACTCACCGCGTCCAACGGCTGTTCGGCGTCACCATCGTCGATCTCTGAGAAGATACACACAATCTAAGTCACATATTCATTTATATCGCGTATGAACAGTTGATCAAAATTTATATAGTTCATAAAAGCGTCAGAATATGTACCAATTAGCCAAACAAGTCAATATGAGCAGTTATCAACGCTACACAAAAGTGCACAACTACAACAAATTACATACGAATCAGGAAAGCTCCCTTCGTAACACATTATCAATTCTATTTTGAAATTAATGTAAGCGACCTCCTCCTACTTCAATACATACAAGTCGTTACAATCACAAAATCAAACCTTTTACTTTATTTGATAAACATTTTACTTTATCCACTTAAAGACATTTAACATTAATTCATAAAAATAACACACCTCTTGACACATTTTTTCACCACACAAGCTCTACGATAACATGCCTCACTTAAGTGACCAGATAAGGTGGTTGGGCGGCGGGCCTAAAGCGGTCTACACACCAAAGCCGCTGACCCGGCGGCACAGCCCGGCGGCTTAGTGCCGGCGGGTTAACCCGGCGGCTTCAGAATGTCCAAGCCGAACGACTTTGCCGGCGGTAATGCCGGCGGCACGACAGCCGCGGCTAGTGGTGTTCTAGTAATTGCCAAATAGTCGTAGAGATTGGACGTGTGTGTTTCGAATAATTCAGAAGTAGTATTTTCAGATTGACATGGAGGAGGACGATAACAGTGATTTAATAATAGCAGTTTGTGGAGTTATTATCGGTGGATCCCTCAACACACGAAAGTGTTGGGTTAGGCCAAGTTTAATGAGTCGCAATAAATACAGTACTTGTCAAAGATTAAGTGATTTAAAGGAAGACGACTTGGTTCTATACAAACCCAATTCTTTTAAGACTTTCCTGTCATTAACCAGTACCGACTTTGAATATTTACTGAATATTGTTGGACACAAAATAGCTAAACAAGACACAAATTACAGAAAAGCAGTTTCACCAGTGGAAAGATTGTCAATAACGTTAAAATACCTAAGCTCAGGAAATTCTTTTAGTAGCCTGTGCGACGTCTTTAAAGTATCTCCTCAACTAATTTCAAGCATTATTCCTGAAGTATGTGATGCTTTAGTTGAAGGACTTTCAGATTATGTGAAAATTCCAAGGAGTCAGGAAGGATGGAGAGAAATTGCAGATGAATATTTAAAAAGATGGCAAATACCCAATTGTCTTGGGTCAATGGATGGGAAACACATAAAACTTCAATGTCCCCCAAAAAGTGGAAGTGATTATATAAACTATGTATAAAAAATATTTCAGTATTGTGCTCTTTGCTTTAGTAGATGCTGATTACAACTTTTTGTACGCTAATGTGGGATGTCAGGGTCGGATTTCAGATGGTGGGGTTTTTAATAATTCAGCATTAGGTCGATTGTTAAATGATAATGAATTGAATATACCACATAAAACCCCTTTACCCGGAAGGAATCTACCAGTACCGTATTTTTTTTGGGTGATGATGCGTTTCCTCTGCAACCCCATATTATAAAGGCTTATGATGGTAATCACACAATGGGATCATCTAAGAGGGTTTTTAACTATCGCGTATGTCGAGGGCGAAGAGTAGTTGAAAACGTGTTTGGGCAGTTAACACACAAATTTAAGATTTTTCAAAGACCTATTCAGCTAATCCCAGAAAAAGCTACTACTGTAACTTTGGCGTGTATACATTTATTTAATTATATCAAACGAACCGCTGCAACTCAGTAAAACGAATACGATACTGAAAATAATCAAGGAGAAGTCTTTCCCGGTGAATGGCGTAGACATCTTGAAAACGACAGTTGCTTAGATAATATGTCAGGAGAAGACAATCAAACCTCGGATACTACAGTGACCGCTGAGGATACAAGAGTGGAGTTGACTCATTATTTTCTTTCTAGTGGCGGAGGATTAGAATGGCAATATAACCAACAACTCAACTCATATAATCTGGTGGAGCGTCGAGCCTAAGGTTGCCGAAGTCTAATTCCCCGGTTGAACCTTAAAACCTATTACGCGAGCTATTAATCTAAATGGACTGTATCTACAAAATGTTTCTACACCTATATAAACGCCAACTATAGCATGCGGTACAATGCACTCGCTCTTCCCTAAAACGAACTATTATTTGCCAAATCGATGAAAGGAATCCTGCTTGATTAGGAGAAAACAAAATTGGAGCGGGTTAAAACACAATTATATCAAGCAGGCAATACAGGCAATATTATTAGGAATATTGACTCACCGGGGTGTCTCTTCTCTGCTGTTGGGCACTATAGCTGCGACTTCTGGAACTTCTTCTGGACAGACACTCTGGAGAGAGGCGGTGCGCGACTATATCTCACACGAGGTGAGGCGGGTTTCCTGGAGCTTGACTGCTTCCAGGCTAAAGCGGTTCTACTAGCGGTGTGGGTCCAACTACGAGCGCGGCGGGAAGAGCGCGCGTCGGTCGCGCGTGCCCTTTATACCTTCGGTTGCGATAATTACGTGATATTCTAGAATCATCTTCTTTCCCCTCCCACCCCACCACCCCGATGTGTCGATAGGAGGGTATGAATGATATCGTTTTGGAAAGGGATAACCGATTTGGCAGCCTACCGTCAAAATAAATAAATACGAATGGTTTTCCGCGCAACCATCTCTCCCGCCCTTGAAGGATTTCCTTCAAAAAATAACTAAAACAACTAGAGCTAAGATCAAACTAACAAAATAACTAACTAACGCTAAGATTACCTAAATTCAACTACAATTTCTAATCTAGAAAGCTAATTTAAATTATGGAAGAGGCAAGGGGCACAAACGGACAACAGGACGTAGGTAAGACCCAACCGTGGTTTTAACGCGAGCTATCCTAATTAATCCGTCGGAACCGGGAAAGACCTCTTCGACAATTCCTAACGGCCAGTGGAGAGGCGGCGTATTCTCTTTGGTGAGCACAACTACAGTTCCTACAGCTAAAGGCTCAGTTGCTGTGTTCCATTTTTGCCGAGACTGCAAAGTATGCAAGTATTCCATCCTCCATCGTTTCCAAAACGATTGCACTAACCGGTCTAATAATTTGTGGCGTGCGGAAATGCTAAGTCTGTTCTCATCCATATCTACGACGTGCAAATACTTTAAAGGCGTTAAATTTAAAAAATGTGCTGGAGTTAGAGCCAGCGGTTCCGAGGGGTCACTAGACAACGTACGACAAAGTGGGCGGCTATTCATTACGCATTCGATTTAAGCCAGCACCGTACTTAGCTCTTCGAAGGACAAAATTTGATCTCCTATTACTCGGTATAAGTGACTCTTTAGACTCTTAATATTAGTTTCCCAATTGCCCCCAAAATGACTCGCGGCTGGGACGTTCAGAGACCACTCAATGCGGTTCTCGGCTAGAATGTGAGCGAACTCCGAATTATAATACTTGCTAGCTAAGAGCTCATGTAGTTCTGATAAAATACGTTTTGCACCGACGTAGTTCGTACCGTTATCCGAATATAATTTACTTACAGGGCCACGGCGGGATATAAATCTTTTAAATGCACCCATAAAGCCTGCTGTGCTTAGATCACCAACGAGTTCTATATGCACCGCTCGAGTAGTTAGACATACGAAAATGCAGACGTAAGCCTTTGTGGATCTTGTACCACGCCCGCGAGTGAGCGTGACCTTAAACGGACCAGCGAAATCAGAGCCGGTGTGCGTAAAGGGCTTTACTGATTGTATTACTCTACAAGATCTAAGTTCCGCCATTTCCGGAAATAACGGCTTGGGGCGTGCCCGAAAGCAAGCTATACATCTGTGCACCCGATTGCGTATTAAACTACGTGCAGAAAGAATCCAATAATTCTGACGCAAGATCGACATCAGCCTGCCGAAGAAATCCTGCCGAAGTGACCATAAAATGGTGGAGCGTCGAGGCTAAGGTTGCCGAAGTCTAATTCCCCGGTTGAACCTTAAAACCTATTACGCGAGCTATTAATCTAAGTGGACTGTATCTACAAAATGTTTCTACACTTATATAAACGCCGACTATAGCATGCGGTACAATGCACTCGCTCTTCCCTAAAACGAACTATTATTTGCCAAATCGATGAAAGGAATCCTGCTTGATTAGGAGAAAACAAAATTGGAGCGGGTTAAAACACAATTATATCAAGCAGGCAATACAGGCAATATTATTAGGAATATTGACTCACCGGGGTGTCTCTTCTCTGCTGTTGGGCACTATAGCTGCGACTTCTGGAACTTCTTCTGGACAGACACTCTGGAGAGAGGCGGTGCGCGACTATATCTCACACGAGGTGAGGCGGGTTTCCTGGAGCTTGACTGCTTCCAGGCTAAAGCGGTTCTACTAACGGTGTGGTTCCAACTACGAGCGCGGCGGGAAGAGCGCGCGTCGGTCGCGCGTGCCCATTATACCTTCGGTTGCGATGATTACGTGATATTCTAGAATCATCTTCTTTCCCCTCCCACCCCACCACCCCGATGTGTCGATAGGAGGGTATGAATGATATCGTTTTGGAAAGGGATAACCGATTTAGCCTACCGTAAAAAAAATAAATACGAATGGTTTTCCGCGCAACCATAATCAATATTATTTTTAATCATTAAGTAGTTCCATGTATTATCCATTAAATCTAAAATCGTAAATTACACATAGTGAGATACACTTTTATTGTGATTCGTATAATAAAGTTTTAAACAAAATAAGAAATGTGTTTTTGTAAACCAATAACATGATATTAACTATTGGTAACAGTAGAAGTGTCACTAAACTAAAATTAAAACCTTGCTATTCCTTTCGCACATATGTCAAGCTCTACTCGTGTGAAGGGAATAGTCAACACTAATTTTAAATTTAACTTTAATGGGGCTACCTATAGCTACCTTTATTATACCAAAAAGAAAATTAAATATTTATAACATATTTTGAAGATTACTTTATAACACTATCAGAAGGATTTAGAGCTAGGTATTCTTCAGCAAATGTTTCTAGTGACGAAGGTTGAATTGTTTGTGGATCTGGGTTTGTTTGGGCAGAGTATTCAGAAGAAGTTAAGTTTTGTAGAAGGGCTTACAACCGTCTGTTGAAGTGAAGATGCTGTATAGTATCTTGGATGACTGTGTGAACTAGAAACACTACTTGGTCTTGCAAAATCCGTAAATGTATCGGATCTATATCCAGTTTCTGCTTCAAATATTATATTGTTGATCCGATGTCTCACAATAGCTTTCATTTGTCGATCCATTTGTCTTAACTGACCCGCAATATAATCTCCAAATAAACCATCCTCATCTTTTGTCACATTTGGTCGTTGGGAGACATTCTTCATATATTCAATGCTTCGGATATCAACTCTTTATTAGGGTTGATTTTAGGACGTTTATTTCGTTGCCAAGTTGTATTTTCTGGCGACATCTGTGGTAAATCATTTTGATTTGATTGTGACTCTCGTTGTGAATCGTGGCTCGTCGACGGTGTGTCCTGCGAAAAAAGACGAAAAAGACTGCCCGTTTAGCCGTTTTACTTTTATTTAATAAAAAATAAATAAGTATATCTAGTCAAAATCAACATTTATTGTGTATTTTTTTATTATGGATTTTATTAAAGGCACTGAATAAGTCTTCAACATTTCAATAATTTTTTTTACAAACACATTTTTTTTTACCTGAGTGGCAACTATTTTGCCAATGCACGGGAAAGGGTTAAAATGTAAATACAAAGATACACTAATAAATAAACTAAAATAATTATGTCTATGGGGCCCTAGTTGCCTGATTATAAATAAAAAAAAATTAAATCTTTACTTACAGTATCCAGTAGGCACATTTTTGTTCTGCAGAACATTTAGTGATTTATAGGCAAACCATTTACTATGATAAATATCATCAGTACCCGCACCAGACTTATTTGAATTATCTTCTTTTTTTCTCTCGGTAATAATGACTAGTTAAACAAAGAAAAAAAAAAAAAAAAAGAAAAAAATTTTTATCTTTCTCTCGATTTCCGGAACATCAGTAGCAAATTCACTGGCAATTTCATTAAATGCGTCGTAACGCTTTGGCCGGCTTTTGTAGTCACGGTTTTTTGGGTTCCATAATATTTCTGTATAAATGATAGAGGTCTATTAGTTTTATAACTGTTGCATCGTCCCACTCCATATTGGTTAGTTGATAAAAAATAAAAGTGCCGACACTTCACAACAACAGAGAATGAATAAGTGATACGTCACTACTCTATGAAAGCCGGCGGCCAACTGACTGAGTGAGTGGAGAGGGATGCCGTCGGCATCGGCATGCTGCCCCGCCGGCTTGCCCGCGCGGGCGCAAGCCGGCGGCATGATTGTACAAAATAAGGCCGGCGGGTTGGGCCGGCGATCCGTGCCGCCGGGTCAGCGGCTTTGGTGTGTAGACCGCTTTAGGGTTCCCGAGTTCGATTCCCAGGTTGAGCCTTGACCCTATTGTGCGTGATGTTATACTAGGTGGACTGTATACGCGATGGCTTCTTATACCTCAACAATATGGCGGATGTGGCACGCGGCACCTTGGACAATGCACTCGCTCTTCCAAAATCTATTGCTTGCCAAGGTTAGGAGGGAATTCTACTTGAGCACATTAGGAGAAAACAAAATGGGGCGGGTTAACTAACAAACAAAATGCTCAAGTAGGAATAAAATTACGGGAAGCACACTTTTACCGGGGTGTGATTCTGATGCGGCAGACGACGCTTCCGTTGCGGTGATGCGACGTGAGGTGGGTTCTTCTGGGGCGCCCCAGAGATGTGATCCAGGCCAGAGGTGCGAAGAAAAAGAGCGGTGCGCGACGATATCTCACACTATGTGAGGCGGTTACTTCTGGAGCGCGACTGCTCCAGGTAGTGCGGTTCAGACTAGCGGCGCGTGGCAAGAGGCCGCTCGAGGGCAGCGCGCGAGCCTATATTGCCTCGGCTTTCCCACCAATGCACTTCGGTCGGGCGCGCGTCTCATTGGTCGAAAAAATCGCGTCACCTTCTAGACTCCCCCCTTTTCCCCTTTCAGTGTGTACGGAAGGGATGTGAGGTCAAAGGATGGGTAAACACTTGGCAAATATACCCTCGAACAAAATTAAAATACACGGATCGTTTCCGCGTAACCATAAGGTAAGTTTAAAGTCAGTCGAGAATACTGCAAATTAAGTGGCTTATGTAATAATTTATGTCCCGTTTGGGTTCACATTCTTATCAAAAACAAAGTCTTAACTGTTAGATAAGCAATATAGCACATTGAAACGTGGGAGCCAATCGAGCTCCAGAAGGCACTTGACATAATATGCGCTTTTGTTTACCCCAACATTTCAGAGACCTGTTGACAGATGAGGGGTTAGTAGGTATGTAAAATAACCAGGAAAATATAACAGCTGTCGTATTATTAGTACCTTCAAAAATGTAGCACATGTTTCGGGTGATAATTGCTCTGTGACGGAGTATTGTAGCCAACACGAGATAGCTATATATTGGAGTTAAGTTTGTAATAAAACAGCATTATAATTAAGTTTAAACGAATTTACCTTAAGTGAAGTTCTATCTTAATTATACGAAGCTGCTAGTCCGAGACGATATTAACAAGTTATTTACACCAGGTCACAAGTCCTAAGCTGAAAAAAAATGTCTCTCGAATGGCAACACTACCGCTGAATGTCATTACGTTTAAAGGTATTATGGACAACCGTAGACAGAGAAACCTATAGACTAATGATCGGCGTGGCCTCGAGTGAGAAAGGACGATGACGAATTTTTAGGTTATACAATAATCTTTATGACTTTTAAACACATTTAAATAAAAATTGTAATTGTTCTAAGAACTGAACTGAACAAGACTCACCAATCTTAAGACCACAAAACACTTTTTTCTCACTTAAACCAACTTGTAAACTTTTTAAATCGCTACGCTGTCAAACTTTGACAGCGCAAAAAACCGGCACGGAGAAAGGGACAAACAATCACACCGCTCTATCTCATTTCTATGCAACACGTATGCATAAATCTATATTTTTCGTGTGCGAATGCGAAAGAAGGCGTCAATTTGTCTATAGGTTTCTCTGTCTACGTGGACAACCATGTTGTTTACATCACTACTTTTTGAAATTAAACACCGCACAATTTAAAATTTTCTTCATATTTTATTTGTTGAAAAACGTCACATTCTTTTTTATTTATTTGTCATAAAATTTAAACTAAATTGAAACTCTTGTGGCGCCAACTGTTGTTCATTATAAAAACTAAATTTAATCGTCTAAACATTCCGGAGCCCAAAGACTAACAGTCCTTAAAAAAATACAAGGAAATTAAGAAGTTCAGATAACATTAAAAACAATATACAATTTTATCATACTAAGACTAATTTAAATCTGTGGGAAGAGGACAGATTTTTGTGATAGGTCTTTTGAAAATATTATTCTCAAATTGCAATGTAACAATTCTAGTTAAACCATCTTTCCGCTAAAATACGACCTAATAGCCATTTTCCTGGAGGAAACCTTTCATCGTTAACTAAAACGACAGTACCAATTTCTGGTTCCTTATTTCGATTTGACCGTTTGTAACGATGCTGTAGAGTTTTAAGGTATTCTGAACTCCAACGAGTCCACAAATTTTGTAACATCCGTTGAAGTAGTTGCCATCGACTTAGATAAGATAATTTAACAGTTTCAAGGTTTTCCTCAGGGATCGTGATAGGTGCTTCACCAATCAAAAAATGTCCAGTTGTAAAAGGAGAAGCGACATCAGTTCAAGTACTTACAGGAGTTAATGGTCGTGAATTAACACAAGATTCTACTTGAGCCAAAAAAGTGGAATACTCTTCAAAAGTTAAAAGTGTCTGTCCAATAACACGTTTTAAGTGGCCTTTAACGGACTTTACACCAGCTTCCCATAATCCGCCAAAGTGGGGAGAACCTGGTGGGATAAAATGCTAGTTCGTGTTGTCATTAGCTAAAAGTTGAGTTATTTCTCCTACTACAGTAGACTTTCTATTTTTAAACATTAACATATATGCTGTAACTCGAATGAGCCTTTGTAATCTTGAATATTTGTTAATATGAGGAAGAGTTTCACACCTTGAGTTTTTATATCAATACATTCAGAATTTGTGTTAACATTAGTTTGTACTGTTAGTTTTATTTCAAGATTAGTATCTGGTATATCAACTAGTGGAGTGGAAATACTTTCCCTTTGACGTAGAAACTTTGGTCCGTGCCACCACAAATCTAAATCTTTAAAAGAACTCGGTCTAATGCCTCGCGAATCGCAATCAGCTGGGTTATCTCCAGACTTGATGTGGTGCCACCGATCACTACTTATTACATTTATTATCTCACTTGTTCTATTTTCTACAAAAGTTTTCCATGCATTAGGATTCTTCCTAAGCCAAGACAGAACAATAGTGTAATTAGTCCAAGCATATATAGATTCATCATTAATTTTATGGATTTACTTTTACATCTTTGATCAGTTTTAGGACTGCTCCACAAAGTTCCAGCCGTGGCAAAGAAACTTGTCGCACGGGTGCAACCTTTGTTTTTGCAGTGATAATTTAGACAAATACATTTTGTTTGGTTAAAACTCTCAAGTATAAAACAGCAGCATAAGCTAAACAAGAAGCGTCACTGAAACCATGAACTTCAAACTGTTCTGAACCGTCGATGGATTCATACAACAAAAGTAGTATGAATCCATCGTTCTAAGTTTATTTTTATTTTACCCATTTGCGACAACTCATTTCTGTAACTAACCCATTCACTTGCAAGTTCTTTTGGAAGTTCATCAATCTAACTAACACCGCTTAACCATAATTTTTGCAAAAAGATTTTTGCAGTTATTATAACAGATCCTAAAAATCCTAATGGGTCAAAACATCTTGCTATATCTGATAGTACTGTAGTTTTAGTGAATGGTTTTTTTCTGTTTAGTAATATCAATTCTTAGTTCAAAAACATCTTTGAGCATATTCCATTGTATTCCAAGAGCTTTGATAGTATTATCCACAGTTATTTCAACACTTTCATTAGTAACTTTATAGGAACTTGGAATTTCTTTTAAAACTGCAGCACTATTAGATGCCTATTTATGCATTTCAAATTTACCTTTAAACATGACTTGAGTAATTCTCCTCTGTAGACTCTTCGCCTGTTCCTCGTCATTCGCACAAGTTAGTAAGTCGTCCATATAGAAATCATTATTAATAACACCAACTAAATCTGGAAAACCCTGTTGTTCATCTTGTGCTAGTTGTTTAAGAGTACGAATGGCTAGAAACGGAGCACAAGAAGTGCCGTATGTAACTGTAAGCAACCGTTTTTCTACAATCTTGTCTACAGGTGACTTACGCCAAAGAATACGCTGATAGTGAGTGTCTTCTTTCGTAACTAATATTTGCCTATACATTATTTTATGTCAGCAGTAATAAACAGATTTTGTGAGTACGCCAACGAATAATTAAACCTCTTAAGTCTTGTTGTAAGGGTGGTCCAATCAGTAACTCATAATTTAATGCTGTTCCATTAGATGATTTTGCTGTGCTGGACTCCTTTATTACTGCATGATGAGGTAGATAATAGATTTTGTGTTTAGGCTTTTCGTAAGAATCTATATCTTCGAAATTCAGCAAACCAGCGATAAATTGTGGTTTTAGATGGGGCTTCATCACCAAATGCAGAAATCATCCGGTCAACACACTTTTTTGTGTTAAAACACTTCGAAAGTTATAATAATAAATCATCGCTCTTGAATTTTCTCGAGTCAATTCCATTTTCTCAACGACTAAACAAGTTTGACAAAATCTTGTGACAAGACCGAGAATCTTTTTTTAAATAAATAAATGGTATTCGATTTTTAAAACCAAGGAGTTTTCAATTAAAAAGATTTTAATATGAGAGGAACAGTGGAAATATTCCATTCCCGATACTTTTAGTGCAGCCTAGTAACAAGTAGATGTTTAGTCGTGAATAACTCGTAAATACTCAATATTGGAATAAAAAGGATAATATTTTTTTTGAACTAACTAACTAACTAACAAAAATTAAAAATCATAAAAAATATATTAATTGACAAATCAAGTAATCAAATTATATATGGCATTGCAGAAATCGTAGGATCTTTGATTATAGGTCTGTTATAATGTCTGGCAAATGTGGCTGAACCTTGAGACCAACCAGCGGCTTTACGTATCTGGTCAATACTGACACCCGATCTGCTAGCGGCAGATGTCGAAGCATGTCGGGTGCTGTGGCCTGTGAAAGTAGCAACGTTTATTCCAGCCTCCCCAAGTATAGATTTAATCCACCGAGTTATAGACTGAGTGGATGCCTATTTATATGGCCTTTTGAAGGTAAGAATAAGTCTTTTTCATCCCCTCTCAGAGATTTTGTCAAATTAAATATGACCTAAGAGTGGTGACATGACAAATTTCTTTCTTATCAGTAAATTCCTTGAAGTTTAATATTGGCTGCAAAGTGTCTCTCTTTGAAGTCTTGATAATATCTGGAATGTATATGCGGACTCCTTCACTTATAAATTTGATATTTTTAAGGTGATCTTGGACAATGTTTGTACTCTATGACCAGTTGTTAATGCCAGGATGGTGACAAGTTTCTTTGTTAGCTGCTCTAGAGATATTGTATCGTTAGGGTAGAAGTTAGTCAGATAATTTAACACAAGGCTTGTGTCCTACGTCACATTATATTTAGGTGCCGGAGGTTTTGTCCGGAATACCTCTTTTCATGAACTTTTTAATCTGATTATCTAAACCAATTCTAGGCCCATTATTAATGATAAGGCTGACCATACCATTATTAATGATATGGTTAAGAGTACCATATGATGAACCATTCTCAAAACATTCACTTAGAAATTGCATAATAAATGGGATAGAAGCCTAAAAGCATCTATTTTATGTTTTATGCAAAACTGCCACCAAGTTTTTAACCCTCCGTTGGTCGCGCTTTTAAACTTACGCGGTTGGTCGCGTGGGGTCTTTAAGGGCCCCAAAATTTAACAGCGTAGAAAACACCTTACAATTATTATTTTCTTATTTATTTTATTATATAATTGTTTATTTATATTACTTGAATAAAAAGACTATAATTTATTAGAAAATAAATGTTTATTAACTCCTTGAAACTTAAAATTAGAAAATAGGAACAACATTTTTAGTGTTTTTCATGACTTAGAGAAAAAAAAAATATATTTCTTGTAATAAAAATAAAAACAATCGTGTTAACCTTTTTTTTGGTATTTTAAGGCATTATTTAACAATATAAAAAGAAATGTAAGTAGATCCAACAAAAAAAAAATACTTTTGCGTTTCAAATTCACACTAATTTTCCGTTTAAACACAGTCAGTACATACTGATTTTGAATGTATTGGACATATATTTCCCTTACAAAAATGGCAGGTAGTTTTAAATTTTCTATCTGTTCCGCTAGTGCAGTGAATACATCGTTTCCTCATAGGTACGAAACCAGTATCTTCGTGAGGAACATCCACGGGACGAGGTACGAATCGCAGAATAAGCTGTTTCAATTCGCGTGGCAAAGTTGATATAGTGGCCCGCGATTCCAACTGAGGACGACATAGTTCGAATGCTAGCGTTTTCAAGAATAACTTGCGACCTATTCGGTTGTTAGGATTTACGGTATCCAATATTATGTGGGCATTTACCGCTCCAACATCGAGCATTGTAAAGAACAACCTCAATGGCCATCGGTAGCAAACGCGTGCAACAGTGTAAGTTCCGATAAGTTTATCCACCACGTCCACTCCACCTTTCGTTTCATTATAAAAAATTATGATTTCTGGAATCTTTTTCTCGGATGTCTCATCTATTATACCCTCATTATGCATAGTTGAAAGTAGTAACACTGTTTTATCCTTTTTTGGGCAGTATGAGAGCAAAGTCTCTGTCGGTTTATATCCAAACGCTGTGGAATGTACTTCCAAGCCTTTTCGTTTGAATTCACTTGGAATTTCTGGTTTATTTTTTCTCAATGTACCCACTACTGTCAAATTATGATTTGTCAATAGGTCCTCAGCTAATGGAACACTAGTAAACCAGTTATCCATGGTCACATTTCGTCCTGTACCTGATATTGGTTCAATCATTCGTTTGACAAGAGCTTTTGTTGAAGTATCTTGAAAGTAGGGACCTTCTGGCTGTTTTCCGACATATATTTCTAAGTTTTTTGTGTAGAATGTCATGGCATCCACTAGAGAAAACAACTTTATGCCATATTTAGCTGGTTTGCTTGGCATATATTGGCGAAATCCACACGAGCCTCTAAAACTCTCCAACATTTCATCTATAGTAACATATTCAGTGTTCTTGTAATTTGTCTGGCAATTTTTTACAAATTGCTCAAATATCTCTCTTATTGGCGCCAGTTTGTCAACGGCTTTGCGTTGTTTCCGTGTATGAATATTATCGAATCGGAGGACTCTTAATAAAAAACGAAAACGTTGCTTGGACATAGTAGCACGGCATTTATCTAACCCCGTACCATCAGCCATCCAAATATCATCAATCAAAGCATGTGACGATTTATGAATACCAATCAGATACATAATACCAATCAACGCTTTTAGCTCAATGATATTGGTCTCCTCACAGGCACGCCGCCTCTCGTAATTTGTCTGCATAGATGCTATCTTTATATTCGTGCACTCCACAATATGCAGCAACATATCAACGTCCAAAAACAAAAGCCAAGATTCAAAGGGGTTACTCACCGCCCGAGCTGTACCCTGTGGGCCTGGTTGCTCTGTAACTATATTCTGTCTCCTTGTTCTGATACCCTGTGGGTACGGTGTCTTCCTCCATTTGCAAATTGTTTTATAGTGGCCACTTTTATCTTTTTTTTGACAAAATAAAAGTTCTGTGATGACATGTGGATCAATGGCTCATTATCGTCACTATCCGAACTATCTACATCCATTTGTTGGTCTTCGGACGATTCTGACACATGATCCTGGGTTTCTGGATCACCATCATCACATTCTTGCTCTGAATCCGTGTTGTGTTCGCTTGTTTCGTCCGGGTATATATGATTTCCATCTTCATCATCCTCTCCACCAAGAATCTCCTCTTCCTCCTCCTCCAACCAGTGCAATATGCGTTCTTGTTGTCGAGCGTCCATTATAGTAACTAAAAAGCCTAAAACAACACAAAAATCATCAAAACATCATGTGCTACAAGTAAATAAAAAAATAAGTTCCAATCACTTTTTACTTACGCGGTTAGTCGCGTGGGGTCTTTGAAAGCCTACGCACAAAATAACCTTCCGTATCTCACGACGCCTGCGCGGGCACTGAACTTAGCAGCGATCAGCGGAAACTATAATCAAACTTAGGAGGGTACCTGGAATTTCAAGTTTCTATGATAGTATTAACAATAAAATATTTGCATTTTAAAAATACCTAGGCTTTTAAAGACCCCACGCGACCAACCGAGGGTTAAGGAAGAATCGTATTGTTTCATCGTGTTTTTGGCTAGAGAGTTTAACATTATTTTAAGTGCAGAGGATGGCGTTCCTCGCCTCGTATATGATTCGCCGGTAACAGACCTGCAGGCAGGATAAGCTGGTGCTGGAAAGGGTGGCTCAAACAATAGCAATTTACCAACTACTAACGATTTCAGTAACGGAAACCATGGTTGTGATGGCCAGTATGGAAATACCAAAATGCCTGTAGCCTTATCAGTTTTAATTTTATGTGCACATTTTAATATTAGAGTGAATGGTGGGAATGCGTAAAATCATTTCTTTCCAATTAAGAGTGAAAGCATCAATAGCTAAAGATTCTGGGTCACTATGCCATGAAACAAATTTTGCACATTTCCTATTTATTCGTGAAGCAAATAAATCTACTTCTGGAAAGCTAAACCTATGAACTATTTTATTATAAGCTGTTTGAGGGAGTTTTTTTTCCCTATTTTGTAATTTTGCAAAATAACTTTTTTGTTGGAACAATTTAATTTTCTCTAATATTTCTAACTGTTTTTTGTAGGGAACGGACAAAGAGAGATTTTTCTGAATTTAATATAAATCCTAAGTATTTACAGATCTGACTAAGTATCAATACACTTTTATCAAAGTTAATTATGAACCCTAAGTCTTGAAGTAGTTTACATGAAAACTCAACATCTTTTTGCATTTATTTTTATATTTATTAAAATATAAAATATCATCTAAATAGGATGTCAGGATAATATCTTGACTCCTTAAATAAGTTGTCACTGGTCTGAGTAATTTCGTGAAAACAAAGGGAGTTGTACATAACCCATAGGGTAAATCATTAAAACACAATGACACTAAATTTTCATCAAAAGAAAAAGGCAAAAAACTTTCTCCTATTTTCTGCTATGGGTAAGGAAAAATAAGCCTCCTTTAAGTCAATTGAAGCTATATAGCAATCTTTTGTCATAAGTTTGCAAGCTGTTCTTACATCTTCTAGCTTAAAATGTTCAGTATGAATATACTGGTTTAATTTTTTAATGTTCAATATAAATCTATAGGAGCCATTAAGTTTTGGTACTAAAAAACTGGAGAAAAAGATTGATTTAAACTATGAACATTTTGAGACTGCACCTAATTCAATAAGTTTTTGAATTTCTTTACCTATTCCCCCCTTAGGCCAATGTTGTGGTTCTGTTTTATAATATGGAGGTGTGATTTGAGTTACTACTATTAGAACTTGCTCAAATCGATTGGGACCTGTAGAAAACACTTTCTTATTATGGCTGTTAGAAGGTTTAACAAAGCACGATAAAAACTCCACTATAGAATCAGGTGATAATTTAACGTTAGTAGCCACAGCATGAATTTGTTGATCTGAAATTCCACGAATAATAATAGCGGTAGCAGCTTGCTACTGAGACTTTTAACTATGTGTAACCTTAAAAGTGATTTACGAGCATACTCGGCGTATGTGGAGTATTTATCGGACCCTGTCCGCATTACATCATAAAGGATGTTCGCGACATCGACAGAACGTAGGCATAGTGCTTTTAGTTCTAATTTGAAATTTAACCAGGTGCGAATAATGCTTGTCCATTGGCTAAGCCAGCTGCGAGATTCTCCTTTAAAACAATGTCCGACATGAGTAAGGCAATCTCTGTCGTCCCAATCTTTCGAAATACGGTCTCTTTCTACCTCATTACATCACGTGTCGAAGTCATAAACATCAGAGACAAAATATCGGATAGATCTGACCTGAGTACTGCCGATAGCGGTCAAAAGACGCTCTACGGCATTCGTCACCACGTTGCTAGTGTGTGGAGTCAGCGGCGGCATCCCCACTCGCGAAGGCATCACAGGATCCATCACCACGCGATCACAGGATCACGCGGCGTTGTAGGCGCCCCGAACACCGATGCCGATGGTGTCGTGTTTGACAGCTCGACGGATTTTATTATCTTGTTTTAAACTTAAAAGTTTAAAACAAGATAATAAAATGAACGATTTAAAGTAATGACGCTAGTAGTTCGAACAGGGCTTCTGCACTCCGTGATGACCGATGCCAAAAAAGGGGCGAGCGTCGATAGCCCCCCTCCTATTTAGCCCGCCGCGGCGCCGACACTCTTGATTCAGACCCTCTTCTAACACTTGTATAATTTATTCTTCAGACATAGTGTTACTTGCAAAGCAGAAGTTGAATAATTGGAATAGGTTATGGAAATTCACTCAAAATACAAAAGGTAAACACTATGCTGCGGGGTACAATGTTTCATCCCTCCAAAGCCGCGTGTAATATCAATTATTAATTTGTTGACTAAGAATTGGCCATGTTTGCACATAAGTACATTTAGCCAAATTGAGGATCGGGATGTGTGTGAATGTGGATTAGATTACAGAACCACCGACCATATTTTTTTAACCGTCCTAAATTATTTTGTTCACTCTGTGATCATCTCCCCTCCTGACATCCCTCATCCTATAAAGGGGATTGCCCACTCTTCATAGACACTTCGGCCATTGGTGCCCACATATAAAAGCATATAGATAATATGCAATTAAAGCAATAAAATGGTTAAGGAATTGCTTTAAAAAAAAGTCGGGGTTTTGAAGATATATAAGTTTTTATTTTCACAAATGCAGTTTTTTAACAACTATTTTTATCGATTTTATCGCGTTTTATTTCTTTGATTTTTAATTCCAGACGTTTCGGGTGCTTTCCAACACCCATGGTTACGGCGGACTGAGGTGACTGACGTCCCAATGTCAGTGTTAACCCGGAGTACCTTCAGATTTTTAATTTTTATTTATTGTCCGATCTACAGAATGAACTTACTGTGTCTTGAAGTCTTGCAATGGTATGCTTGGGTTTAATTTTAATTTCATTAATTACAGGGTCTTAAGCAGGTGGTAGTACCAAGCCTCTTTCTCTATTGAATTTTTTTTTATTTCAATAGTCTCAGGTATCGGTCCTTGATAGGAATTGATGTACCTTTTAGAGGATTTGTGGTCTATCAAATCTTTTTTATACGTCTACCTGGTTGGGGCCGGCCAGGATATGATCACAAATTGCAAACTTCCCTGAACCTTGATGCTTCATGTCAGCTCGCTTCAAGATGTAGCCAATCTTGTCTGTGACATCCCTGAGAAATGCTAGTAGTGCACATGCTTGACTGTGGCCGGCTTCACTCGGTCACTGTGACGTAAGCGCGGGCCTGAAGCTTGTTGACATGCAGAACCTGCTTGACGTGCTGAAGCTCGACGGCTCGATGTTTGCTGCCACAGATCCCTTGTACTCTCTGTAACAAATATTTGCTCACGGTAACTAACTGTGAAGGATAATGGCGAAATTCATTGTTTTCTATACACGGTGTGACCTATGGTGTTGTTAGAATTTTGGATGACTAACGCATCTAGGAAAGCTAAGGAATTATTTGCCTCTAATTTACACATCAATACATCATTCAGGAACTGAGCAGGAAGCAAAATATTAGTCTGATGCCGTGGCCAACCCAAATACCATATTACTGTCATAACATGGGCACAGCATCCAACAGTTCGATGGCCGACAGTACTTTTTAATTGCACTTCTACCAGAACCATTGCCACTAATTAAAATATACATAAAATACACTTTACGACTAATGGTGATGACTTGCATTTATTTATTTATTTAATGGGAAATCGCTCGGTTAACAAAAAACAGTAGGTAGAAAACAATTAAACAATAGGAAACCATTTATGGATTTCGCAAATAGTGGCACTATAAACACCGTGCATTAAATAACTAAACGTTACAGATTAACAAAAGCAAAAAATATAAAAAAAAATAAAATAAAAAGAAATGAAAAAGATCATCAGCTGGAATCGAAAAAAGGCTTACTCAGAACTCGTCTCGCCGAAATGATACTTGTGTTGAATAGGTCTAAGTTAAACAATTGGGATACAGTATTAAAATTCTTGCTCGCACGGTACATATAGCTATTCTGCCTATAATTAGTCTTTGCTGCGGGTAGTGATAGTGGGACCTTTCGTCTAACATTTTGTTATTGTTGTTGTGGCCTCACACATAACGAGTTATGTTGTGTCGCACCCGCGCACAACGTAGGAACTCATTCCGATCTGCACGCCCACTCATCCACACCACAATCTTGCGATATCCAGTATACATGAGTTTTTGAGCGCTATTGTTATTATAATAAGATGTACTCAAAAATTTAGCATAGTTATATTGTCCCTGACATGCAAACAGCACACAGCCCAGCGCCAACAAAAAAACACACAAAAAACAACACCACCACCCCACACCCCGCCCCGCCCCCCCCCCCCCCCCCCCCCACCAAATTCATTCATCTCATTCCTCATAGCGCTAAGCTCATTTCGAAAAAGAAGAATTTCTAAACCTATATTGATATCTTTATGGAGAGGACTACATTCACCCAACATCTTGGCATTTAACCGGTGCGTTGGAATGGTCTCCAGTGCGAAGAACCTTATTTTTACAAGCAGGGTACATCCATAAAGCTGATATCTTCGTCTTCTCAGAGGTTCAGACAGCCTCGATCATAGGCTACATCACATTTGCCACATATAATTCCGTCTGTCGCCGGCAGCTAGCGAGCACAGGTTCCACACTTGACCATGGTGAGTATTTATTTATTTCTTTCTACCTCTGTCTTTACAGGCATTCCTAATACGACAGTGTAGGCACATAAAACTGTATAATTTAATAAGTACAGAACACAACTTATCAACTATTATAACACAATACATATAATGTCACTTTTGTGAATTCACCCAAGGAACAGCAGAATAAATCTAACTGTGCTACTTTATTTAGAGTGTGCAGCACTCGGGTCAGTGGGGCCTCCTTTAGAAGGTTGGTGCGTGCGCGCGGTACCGCGAACAGCGGCGGCCGCTTCCGGCGCCACACGTACCTGTCCGGCACACACAACTTAGCCGTTCGCAATATCGCCTCGTTATACACTTTTCCACGCAGCAATTTAAACATATATGTTGCCAAACTTAGTTGTTTGAGATAGACTTAATTATATCGCGTTTATTTATTTATGTACGTTGCAGCCTCTTGTTTACTACCAGTATTCGGAGGGCAATAAACACAACTATTGATCACAACTACTGACCAGTTTTATGGTTAACACAACACACAATTATTGTCAATGTTTATAATTATTGTAAATAATCTAGAATTAAACTTTAATGGCCCTATTAATAAACACAGACTTGAGCAAGATTTACTTTACTCCTAGTTTAAAGCTTAAAATATCTAATTTCAGTATTAATAAACATAGAATAAAGAGGGAGTAAACTAATCCGAATCTACTCTCGAAATAAAAGTTAATCCTTGGCGGTACCTAGTTTAACGACTGAGTAAGCATAGACTAGTCACGTTATTTGACATTTTGTAAAACTTTACGTTTACGCGCGTTGTTACCCATGTTAAATTCATAAGTTGTAAGCACTAGTAACAAAAACAGCATAATGGATTAAAATGCCAAGAAGTGATGTGGATCAGAACAAAATGATTACAGATTTTCATTCATTATATGGATGTAGACAAGTAATTAGGGCTATTGATTGCTACATATTCTAATCCCGAAAGTCGCTGGAAACATCGGACAATACGGTACTACATAAACAGTAAAGGACAAAGTACAGTTCAATAAATGTACAAGTAAGTTTTATAGCACCTAGCTAGCCCATCTTTGCCATATAGGTACTTAGTTATTTTCTTAGATTCAATACAATCACCTCAACCCATTATTTCATATTAAAGAAGTTACGAGTGCTTTGTTCCAGGTTGTGTCAAATGCAAATTTAGAGTTCATGAATACAGTGGCACATTGGCAAGGTAGCATACATCACTCAAGAATATTTATTGAAAGTCGCATTAAAACAAACGTTTGAGCAGTCAAAATTTAAAGGCAGACTTCTCGGAGATTCTGGTTATGCTTGTACTCCTTATTTATTCCCTCCTATCCTGCGTCCTAATAAACAAAAGGAAGAAAAGTACAACCGGTCGCACATCTGGGCCCGTAACACTGTAGAACAATGCTTTGGAGTGAAACAAAGGTTTCGGTGTTTACTGCGAGAACTAAATACAAAAGCAAGATCTGCTTGAGGATGTAGTATAAGGAGATGATGAAAATATATCAGTCACACAATTAGTAAATAACTCCGTTAGAGGAAATTCTGTTCGGGCAGCATTTATTAACGATTTTTTTAAAAATAAATATACAATAATTATATTTACAAAAGATTTTAGTTATCCCCAAAAAACAAAACAAAAATGGTTATTTAATTAATTTTGCCCTTCACGCTCTTTTCTTAATTCTAAAATTTCGTTACAAATAATATTAAAAATGATTACTATATGAAGTTCTAAATATTAGTATATTTAGAACTTAGTTTTTCCACCGAGTCCGAAAACAACACGAGGAACAAGGAATGAAGGAACAACACGTAACACTTCTCTTGTCAAACTCAAAATATTGCCTGTCAATGTCATTAATGTCATCATCAAGCATTGAAGTCATTCACTAATCATTCACTGACTCACTCTTTTTTACTTTTAAAATAAGTGGGTTGCCATAGCGCAAGCGTTAATTCCGGCGTAAGGAATGTATTGTTAGTCCGAGGTTACTCCATGTTTATTAATAACATTGTAATAATGAAGTAAATAGTCAGTTACTCTGAGATTAGCTAGTCCTAGTGTAACTTCGTATTAAGCTTGGAATAAGCAATTTTTATTAATAAAGCAGTAAAAGTTCAATGTAAAGGTAAGCGTCCACCTATCGGCAGTGCACGCATCGCATCAAACGGACCAGTTTTGTACTATGCGTCCACTGTATCGGCACCGATCGCATTTTCTGACGCAACCTCTAGTAATCGGATTACCGACGTGATTTTCATACGGATTTTAGTGGCGAGTGGTACGTGTTGACGTGTTGTTTGTGAGATAATGGAGGAAAACGAAGAAGACACTATCGTAATTGCTTGTTTGTTAGCTGAAGAAGAGGAAGAAAAAGCTAAGAACTCTAGAAAAAGGAAACATAATATCTGGGTACGCGATATTTTCAAGAAAAGATCGCAACATGGAGATATCACTGTTTCCTGATTGACTGATTTGCTATTTCGCATGACTCAAGTTAAATTTAATTCTCTTATTGACATCCTGAAAAGACATTTATTAAGACAGAATACATCATACAGGGAGGCTATACGAACAGAAGAAAGGCTTGCTGTGTGTGTAAGGTAATTATTTATTAAAATTAAACATCGGTTACATATAGGTAGGTAGGCACTTATTTAAGACGTAAATATTGGCCGAGTGTCAGGCTCGACCGACACCCATACTCTTTGGCCTTTCTTTGGGTGTAAATGACCGAGAATACACTGTCGAAGGTTCCAGAGGCAGTATGTGAAGAGTTTCGTTCATAGCAGGTGCAGCGAACATCGTTGTATTTGAAGAAGCCGATTGAGGAAACATCGGAATCATCATGAATTCGAACCAGTCGGTGCCGGACTAAGCATTACATTTGAAACTATATACTCACGTTAGAACCAGATGTCGACGGGTCAGAAACACGATCTATTGGAGTAGTCGCAAGCCTCATCTCTACGTTGTTAACCATTTTAAATAATTGAGATTTAATGTTAACTTGATCTTGTAAAGGAAAAGTCTTTATTGTTTTTGCCATATTTATGAAAAAATCGAGAAGAGGATCGCTCTGGTTTCTGGTTTCGGCCGTCCTTGTTAAGTAATCTTGTAGAACGCTGGCTGCAGTTGGGCCTTGTGAAGCTTGTGAAGTTGCGAAGCTCGATTTCTTACGGATAATTCGTGATGATCCCAAGGATTGCATGGATTGTTGACTTTGTGCATAGTCATAGTCATAGTCTTTATTGCAATCAAATGGTTACAATAGATGTTATGTTTAAAAAAAAGTCCGCATTTGAACCCAGTTTGGGCGTAGCAATTATAAAAATATTAAATTATTATTTTTAAACTACAATATTAGATTTCATTAATACATTACATTATTAGATTATATTATTTTAAAATTCTGTAAATTTAATTTAATTCATAATCACAATGTCAAGTAAAAAGTAATTATTATTATTATAAGTAAAAATAAAATTAAGTAAAAAATAACAATTGAATAACAAAATTAAATTAAATTAGATAGGCACAGGCCGAAGTTGTCCACATAAATTAAATAATATTTGTATCAAAATATTCATTTAAATTATAGAAACATTTTTCAATTAAATATAACTTTAATTTGGATAAAAATAGTGTAGTATTCGTTAAATATTTGTCATTATATTTGTCATTAATGTCATTTGGAACGTTATTAAAAATTTTAACTGTCATACAGTAGGGACTAGAGCTATGCAAAGCAAGAGTAGATTTCGGCAAGAGTAGCCTATTCCTATTTGGTCTAATTGAGTATTTGTAATTTGTTTCACTTAATTTGGTAAATAGTTCTGGGTAGTTTTTTACAAATTTGCATGTTTCCCAAATATAAATAGACGTCAAAGTGAAAATTTTTAACTTTTTGAAGTGTGGCTTACAACTTTCTGGAATTTTTATGTTTGCCAAGATTCTTATAATTTTTTTTGCATTATAAATAATTGCTGTGCATCTTTACTATTTCCCCACAACATGACACCGTATGACAGCCACGAAGATGTGTATGCGTAATATGCTGACAGAGCGCTGGGGACATCTGTGGTTTTCTTTATTTCTCGTAATACGTAAGTGAATTTTGATTTTTATACCTATTTTTTACTTTATTTATATGGGCTTTCCAGTTTATATGACAGTCGATTTCCAGGCCTAACAATTTGAAGTTGTCATCAGTTCCTATAGGTATATTATTATAAGTAAAAGCGATATTTAGTGGTGGTTTTTGAACTGGTCGGAATCGCATAATTTTGGTTTTATTAAAATTAATCTCTAAGTTGTGATGTGTCAGCCAATTTGTAACTTGGTTCAATACTTGATTCAATGTATTATTTAAATTCTGGTCTTTTTTATGCGGAATAAGAATGGAAATGTCATCAGCAAATATAATAGATGTTTCATTCAATACCCTAGGTAGTTCGTTTATATAAATAATAAATAGCAAACATCCCAAAACGCTGCCCTGGGGGATGGAGCAAGTAGTGTTATTACTTCAAATCTAACGTTGCATATTTTGCCAGCGTCATGATTATAATGCACTATCTCTACGTATTGTTTACGGTTTTCTAGGTAAGATTTAAACCATTTGTATGCCGTATCTCGTATACCGATGTCATATAGCTTCTGTAACAGTATTGGGTATTGTACTCTATCATAGACTTTGGACATATCTAATAATATACCTACGGCGTATTTCTTTTTATTTAAAATATCAAGTACGTTTTGTATATATTTGTATACTGCCAGTGTCGTTGATCGTTTCTTCCTAAAGCCATTTTGTGAATTATCAAATAGTTTAAATTTTTCGCAGAAAGCGTAAACTCTATTCGACATTGCCTTTTCGAATATTTTCGAGGATGTAGGTAACATTGCGATCAGTCTATAATTTGTAGTGTTTGCTTTTGTACTCGTATCCTTTTTATGTATAGGTTTTACTATAGCAGTTATTAATAAATCTGAAAACGTTCCTTCCGTAAAAGATTTGTTGATTAAAATACTAAATGGAAGAGTTAATGAATCAACACATTCTTTTATTAATTTAGGTGGTAATTCATCTATTCCATAACTATTTTTATTTTTTAATTTTTGATAATGTTACTAGTTTCTTCCAAATTTATAGGACATATTAGCATAGTATTTAGTGTACTGGTATTTTTAAATAATTGTGTTTGTTGAGATGGTATGTTTGCTTGTGGCACGTGGCCAACTGATGCAAAGAAATTATTAAATATATTAGCTACCCTTTTCGGTTCTGATACTTGTTGTTTGTCCACTAAAATTTCAATATTTTCTTTTATTTTGTTCGTTGTTTTATTAGTACGTTCCTTTATAATGGCCCACATACATTTTACCTTATTATCAGACTTTTTTATTCTATTTGCATAATCTATTCGTTTGGCTTTATTTACTGCCTTTTTCAATATTTTTGCAAATATTTTATAGTGTTTTTTTTTAAATACGGGTGTATACGAAGTTAGGGCTTTTAAATATCTTTTATTTTGACATGAAATTTTGAGGCCTTTCGTTATCCAACGGTTCTTTTTTCTTGCTCTTAAAGTAACGGTTCTTTTAGGAATGCATACATTTAGCAAATTTTGTAATATTTCATTAAATATATTATAGTTTTCGTTAAGGCTTCTTTCGCTATTTAGAAGAGTACGCCAGATCTAAGCATGTGGCAGAGTTGCATGTAACACGAGTGGGTTTCTTTATTATTTGAATAAAATTATATTCTAGCATGAAATTTAACAGAAAGTTTGATTTTTGTGATTCCTCTAAAATATTCACGTTGAAGTCACCTCCAATTATAATTCGTTTTTTATCATGTTTTCTATTTAAATATTCTAATAACATTTTCATTTGTGTATAGAAAACTTCGCTCTCTCTATTATTCCAGTACAGACTAACTGGTGGAGCCACGTGTTTAAGGCTGCCGAAAATCTAGTTCCCCGGTCAAACCTCAAACCTATTACGCGAGATATTAACTAAAGTGGACTGTATTTGCGATTGCTTCTACGCTTACGTAAAAGCGACTACTATAGCATGCGGTACAATGCGCTCGCTCTTCCCTAAACTAAAACTATTACTTGCCAAATCGATGAAAGGAATCCTGCCTGATGAGGAGAACACAGAATTGGAACGGGTTAAAACAATTATTAAATATTAATCAGGCAGTAAATTAAGGAATACTGACTCACCGGGGTTTCTTCTATCCTGTCGATCACTGTAACTGCGACTTCTGGAACACTCCGGAGAGAGGCGGTGCGCGACGATATCTCACACGAGGTGAGGCGGGTTCCTGGAGCTCGACTGCTTCCAGGCCAAAGCGGTTTCTACTAGTGATGTGTTTCCAAACGAGCGCGCGGGAAGAGGAAGAGCGCGCGTCGGTCGCGCGTGTCTTATATATCCTCGGCTCCGATGATTACGCGATGTTCTAGAATCGTCTTCTTTCCCCTCCCACCCCATCACCCCGATGTGTCGATAGGAGGGTACGAATGATATCGTTTTGGAAATGAATAATGATTCAGCAAGTTCCTACCGTCATAAATAAAAAACGCGAATGGTTTTCCGCGCAACCACTAACAATAATAATATTTAATTTAGTGATTTCCACGGCCCAAAATTCCGTTACATACTCAATTGAGAAACTGCTTACATCTTTTAGTTCTATATACTCTAAATCATTTTTAGTATGATACATACATCACCTCCTGAGTAATTTTTTCGACAGAAATAGGTTGCCACATGATAGTTTTGAAATACAACTAATTCTAGTTTAGAATTAGACAGCCAAGATTCCGAAATGCAAACTTCTTATGGTAGATTTTTTTCTAAATAGGTTTCCAGAAGGTGGGTTTTATTGAATAAACTTTGCATATTTTGGAACAAAACATTCACATTATTAATCACGAAATAGTGTTGAGTTTATGGTGTGGCGTGTTTCAGATACATTGCACTTACAGGGCATTGTCTTTTTATTATTTGTCTTATTAATATCATACCATAATTGGTGTAATAATGATTTTAAATTTTGGAAAATTATTTTCATGCCAAGGTTATTCAACTTACCCAATGGTTTAGAGAACATCGTGTAATCATAACTTAGCTCAAGATTGGAATCTAATATAAATGCAAATTTATGAATTTGTACTTCTTTGTAGAGCAATGCATTAAATGTTTCGATCCTTTTATTATAAATTTGGTAGTATTTTCCTAATTTAAAGAGAGGTAAGCATAATATAACATTCGTATTTTTATTTTCAACAATGACTCTCTTAATTCTTGAACACATTTTTTATAATTTTCGCTTCGTTTAAAATCTTCTTCACCTATTAATAGTATACAGAAGTCATTTTTTGAAAGATTTTTTGCTTCACTACATAGATTGTCGAGAAGATTCATCATACCGACGTTAGATCTCAGGAAATGGCATATCTCATAGTTTTCATCAGCAAAAGTTGCTAATGCTATGTTAATGACTTTATTTACTTTTTCGCTAGAAAATATGCGTATTTTGCTGGTTTTATAATTTGTGTGCTCTTCATACTGATTGTTTATCGTTAGATCCGTAAGTCTATTGTTCAGTAAACAAATCTCTTCTCTTGCTTTTAGTAGTTGGTTTTGTAGTTCAATGCTCATGGTTTCAAGTTCTTTTATTTTAACAATATTTTCTTGATTACTTATCGTTGTCTTCGCCGGCGTTATATTTTTTTCGATAAAATTTAACTGTTTTCCTTTCATGCGCTTAGGGGCCTTATTTTCAGTATTTAATAGTGTGTTGGGTGAACTGCAAATTGTCTCTAGCTGCTTAATTTTTAATTCATAGTTTAAAACTTTTTTCTCCAACATACTATTTTCGGCAAGTAATTTTTCTATTTCAGCATCAGCAGATCCTAATTTTTTTCTAATTCTTTGTTTTTCTCTTTCAGTCATCATCATCATCATCATTACAGCCCTTCACAAGTCCACTGCTGAACATAGGCCTCCCCCAAGTAATGCCACAAAGCACGGTCCTGAGCCACCTGCATCCATCGACTTCCTGCATGTCTTACCAGGTCGTCACTCCATCTAGTGGGGGTCGCCCTACCCTGCGCCTACCGGTACGAGGCTGCCACTCGAGAACCTTTCTTCCCCATCGGTTATCGGTTCTTCGAGCTATATGGCCGGCCCATTGCCACTTCAGCTTACTAATCCGTTGGGCTATGTCGGTCACTCTGGTTTTACTGCGGATATCCTCATTTCTGAGTCTATCACGCAGAGAAACTCCGAGCATAGCCCTCTCCATAGCTCGCTGAGCGACCTTAAGCGTCCTCATACGGCCAGCTGTGAAGGACCACGTCTCAGATCCGTAAGTCATCACTGGCAACACGCACTGGTTGTACAATCTAGTTTTTAGAGATTGAGGTATACCTGACGAAAAGATATGCCGTAATTTCCCGAACGCTGCCCAGCCGAGTTGAATCCGTCGATTGACCTCTCGGTCGAAGTTGGACTTACCTAGTCGGACTATTTGTCCCAGGTAAACGTATTCGTCAACAACTTCGAGCATAGTGCTCCCAACAACTACCGGCATAGGTGTGACATGGACATTGAACATGATCTTTGTTTTGTCCATGTTCATCTTAAGACCTATCCGTTGGGAGGCACTATTGAGGTCATTGAGCATAGTGCTTAAGTCCTCCAGCGATTCTGCCATAAGGACTATATCGTCGGCAAATCGAAGGTGAGTGATGTACTCGCCATTGATGTCAATACCGTATCCTTTCCAGTCCAGTAGCTTGAAAACGTCTTCCAATGCAGCGGTGAAGAGTTTCGGGGATATAACGTCACCCTGTCTTACACCTCTCTGCAGTTGGATAGGTTTCGAGCTCTGGTTCTGTACTCGGATAGCCATCGTAGCCCTACTGTACAAACACTTCAGCACTTCGATATACCGACAGTCAACTTGGCACCGCTGAAGGGACTGTAGCACCGCCCAAATTTCGACGGAATCAAAGGCTTTCTCATAGTCCACATACGCCAGGCAAAGTGGCAGATTGTACTCTTCAGTCTTCTGTACAATCTGCCGCAGGGTATGTATGTGGTCTATGGTACTGAAGCCTTTTCGGAAACCGGCTTGTTCGGGAGGCTGGAAGTCGTCAAGTCTGCGTGCGAGACGATTCGTAATGACTCTCGAAAACAGCACGTAGACGCGGCTCAGAAGGGAAATCGGTCTGTAGTTCTTTAAGAGAGCGTTGTCGCCTTTCTTAAAGAACAAGACCACCGCACTTCTGCTCCACGCCTCTGGAGTAGTGCCACCATGGAGGACGGAATTGAAGAGCTTCTGAAGGACTTCAAGTACCGGTGTTCCACCCGCTTTCAGAAGCTCCGCTGTAATTCCATCCTCGCCAGGGGCCCTGCCGTTTTTAAGGTGCTGGAGAGCCATTCTAATCTCGCTTAGACTGACGTCCGGGATATCATCGGAATAGTGTCGGATAAGACTTGCTCTTGGATCGTTACTCACACTTGCGTGTGGCTCCAACGATGATGTGTACAGCTGCCCATAGAACCTCTCAATCTCACTCAAAATCTCAGGTGTCCCGGAAACGATGTTGCCACACTCAGTCTTCAGCCTTGACAGTTGGCTCTTTCTGGCAGACAGATCTCTGGCAAAGACTTTGGAGCCCTGGTTCCGCTCGATCGCTTCTTTAATACGAGAAGTATTAAAGTTGCGTAAGTCTCGCCGTATGCATTTGGAGATCTGTCTGTTCAGTTGCCTGTATGCTGTCAAATCTGTTGACGATTGCAGCCTCATCTCCCGTCTAACAGCCATGAGATTAAGAGTGTGATCGGAGAGTTTTTGTGTTCTTCTGCGGCGGGTCTTGCAGAACTTAGCTCCGACCGCATGGACAGTTTCCACGAGCTTGTCGTTCATATCGTCCACTGCATTGCAATCTTCTAGGCACTGGAAGCGGTTACGTAACTCGAGCTGAAAGGTTTCGGGATTCTGGATTAGAGCACGAGGGGGACGGAGCGTTGACTTCATTAGCCACTCAAGCGTCCAGCCCGCGCGATTGTTATACCCTTGTACGTCCGGATAAGCGCGGCCCTGATTCGGGTGCTACCGCGCTCGCATCTTGTAACAAAAAACCCTACATAGCTTCTTAACTATAATAGCTAGAGTAAAGAAAAAAACTACGAAAAATTGATAGAAGAATACAGATTAAACCTATGTATATTTTAAGATCTAAAAACTTAATTTAAGATATTAAAAACGAGTGTTAACATTGAATTCGGAGAAAAATAAACGTATAAATTTTATTAATTTACACCACAACGAAGAAATATTGTATTTTTTTACCAATAAAATAATGCAACAACAAACTAGACGTATTTTCCTTTCTTATAATGCATAGATGTTCATGTTTAATTAACGCTAAGTAGTTAAATAAATTGTAACAAAACACCTACTCCTCGTAATTTTACTGCGATGTCTTGAGCGCTTTCGACTCGCTTGCGAAGGCAAAATATAAGCAAGATGGCCGCCTATCTAAGGTCGACACTTTGTAATTTACGCAACTTAAAAAAAAGGTAGTTATGAGTTTTTTTAGTTGGGGTTTTAAATTAAACACAAATAATAAAATCAATGTACAGTATATTGACATAATAAATATATTTTTTTTCACAAACCTTTACTTACTATAATTATCATTGACTATTTCAAGTAAATTTATTGCTAATTAAATATTTTATTTAAAACTAGGAATTGATTACAAACTAAATATTTACAAAAAAAGGACTAAATTAAAACTAAAATAAATAAATAAAACAAAATAAATTATGTATGGTACTGCATAAAGCAACCATCAATGCATAGATTTATGTTGCATTCTAGGCACTTCCAAATAGTTCTGGCTGTGACTTTTCGCTGGGCGCACAACCAACAGCGACTTTGCTTAAAGCCAGTTTTAACTGGGAAATGTCGATGCTCGACTTTAGGTCTGCTGGTCGTGGTTGTCGTTGGCCTTTTCATCAGTCCGGTTCTCGAATTCATAAGTCGTGGTTCTGTCGTGAGGTCAATATGTCGGTGTAACTTTAGTAAGTCTTCCGCCAAAGTTGTCCTGAACTGTCTGTGTGATATATTTGGATTAGCCGTTTTAAATAAAACAAAACAATTAAAAATGGCACAGTTAAAAAGACGACGAAATACCTTTTTATACCAAATTTTATTTCGTACACGTTCCATGGGCTGAGCAGACAAGAACTGGTCTTTCCTGTCCACTCCTCCCATGGACTTATTGTAGTCCAGGACAACGCTTGGCTTGTATGTCAGTCGGTCATACTTTTGTCGCGTACCGATTTGGAGGGAATGGTATGTCGAGAGCATGCTAACTAGGTTAGCATCTCGCCATACGATTACCGACAAATCGGAACAGTAGCTTGCCAATACTTCACCTTGTCTTAGTTCTGTTTTTGTTATTGTCTTCAATGAATCGGGAACGAATTCCCGATTCAGTCGTAAGGTCCCAAAGCAGTCTGTCTGTTGTCGTTTCAGACACCGCGCTAATAATGGACAATTGTAAAAATTGTTCGAAGCTAACAAATGAACTTGTTCGACCATTCCAAATCTTTTTTTAAGGCCGTCCACTATCAAAGTTCGTGTTTTAGCACCAATATCGGTTGAATTTTCCATTGTATTATATGTTTCAGTCAGACAAGATACGATTGGTATAATTTTACTGGCTGTAACGTAGTTTTCTCCAGATATTTCCTTAGTTATTAATTCTAATGGTCTCAATATATTTATAAGATCTTTTATGAATTCTAACTGCTGTGCAGTAAGCATTGTTGGAGCTTTAGGATACTTGAGTAATATTGGCGCAATTATTTCGGATAACTCAACAAATCGTTATAATTGATAAAAAAATAGAATTCCATCTGGTACACACAGATTGAATAAGCCCCAAAGGCTTTGTTTGGTGATGCTGAGCTTTCTTTAAAGAGTCAGCAGCATTTGTATTTTGCTTAAAATATATAGTAATATCTTTAACAGCTGTTAATAAATTCTTGGCTTCGTCTAGTCCATCCTTATTGTCAAATGGTTGTGATGCTACTAGGTTTAATGTATGAGCAAAGCATGGCATGTTTTTATTTTTGCCATAAACATTTGTGATTGCTTTAACGATATTAGCGCCATTGTCCGTGATAAACGCTACCACTTTGTCACTTGTGATGTCCCATTTTTCTGTCATATTAATAATTACTTGTGCTAAGTAGTCAGCATTGTGCGGTTCTGTTAGAGCAGTTACACCGAAAATTATGCTCATTAATTTATTTTCATATATACAATGACCAGTTAAGCCTAAGTAGCTTTGACTATTATGCGTGTCGGTCCAAACATCTGCAGTCAAAGATAGTGCTTCTACTTCTTGTATTTTTAATTTCAGTTGTGCTGAAAGAACGTTATATTTATCGTCAATCATGTGGGTAATTGTTTTTCTGGCTGGAACTTTATATAGCGGTGCCACTACTTTCATCAAATATTGGAATCCTGTTTTTTCCACAGTATTTAGAGGCAAGCCATCCTTTGCTATCATGAAGACTATTGCATTGGCTAGTTCACCACTTTTAACACCATTATCTGAAAATTAAAAAAAAAGTTATAATTTTCGATCCTGTATATATATCTAAAGTGAGATGTATACATCTCACTTTCATGAAAATTTATTAAAAAAAATATTTCAGTTTCTTGTCTTACCTCGAAATGATTTTATATTTGTTAAGCAAGATGCCAATGTTGGCTGTTTTAAGACTGATACAGAGACAGAAGAAGAAGCCACGCTTTCAGTATCCGAATTATCAATATTTTGAGAATCTGGAACTGGCACGATGCCTAAATCCATGTCATCAAAAACCTAAAATAAGAAATATATTACTTTGATTTATTGAACATTAATTCTTATTTTGTTCAAACTCAGTGCATTGGAAAACAAAGGATGTGATATAAGAAATACAGGTTCCACTCCACTCACTTGTCCATCACCATTTCGTGCATTACCACAATTGCCACCACCACTTTCACTCTTCTTTTTGAGACTTACGGTCTGAATTGTTGGATGACGTCTTAATAAATGATTACGCAAGTTTGTTGTGTTTCCCTTAGTTTTTACTTCCTGGTGACAATATTTGCATTTGCCTCCTGAGTCTTTTTTTATGAAATGATTCCAAATATCACTTTTACCCGACATGCTGAAAAAATACATTTTTTCCTCATTAAATTTGATAAACAACGAAATTTTTAGTAATAAGTTACCTACTAGTTTTAAGTAATATTCAAAATCCTATTAGCATCAATTCCTAAACAATTTAAAAGAAGACTTTATATGAAAGGTTAGTAAAACATTTAAATAGTAAAACAATTAAATAGAAATAATAGTTTTTTTGTAAAAAAAAACTTTATAGAATTATCAGGTTATAATTCGATTTGATTTAAAAATCGATCTTTTTCGGAAAGAATTGCCCATCCATCCCTAGCCTGGCGTTCTTACCTACCAAATATGTATGTATTGTAGGTGACCGCAGACCGATTTTACTTGATAAAAATAAGATTAAAGTAATTTCGGTAGTTTATTTTTAAAAAGATAATCAGGGCTTTACTATTACTTTCTATGTAAACAAAATAAACAATTTGAGGTTATATAGATAAATGGACATAATAGTAGAAGTAAGTATGCACACTTCCTTAAGGAATTCCACATATGACTTACTTATTAGTTATTTCAATGCCCAATATTGATTATTCGTATCTAAACGTAAATGAATTACATACATGGTTAGATTTAATGATCACAACTAATAGATTAAACTGAAAATAATAGCACGAAAGTAAAAAACAAAATAAAGCGCTTTACTTACCTACTTAGTCTCAATTAGTTATTATTCCGCAACAAACACTACATAAAAATTAGTATTTATATTACTTTACGAGAATCACTCAATCAATCAACAATAAACAAATGAAATAAATACCAAAAATAAATTATGGCTGGCATGACACAACTCAGTCCAGTCACAGATACAAACAAAAACAAAAAAGTCAAAGACTACAAACGTAACTTTTTTATTCAAGAGATGCGAAGGAATCTAAACATACAGCCATCTCGCGAGTTTTTGAATAATTAATTCTTTAACTGGCAGCACTCTTATAATACGGATACATTCAATTAATTGTAAATAGTTTTATGGTTTATACCAAAAAAAAATCGAATGTCGATTTTCAAGGGTGAAATATCGATTCACCGAATCGATTCAGTACTACATATCGATTTAAAAAATTGATCTTGTTGTCCAAAAATCGATTCTTCGATTAATCGATTTCAGATGGCCATGCCTAGTCGGAAGTGACCTCCGTCCCTCATACAATTTTGTAATGTTTATAAAGAAAGATAGTCGAAAATGGCACTAAACTATATAAAACGTTAAAGTCTTCAAATATGTCATATTTTTGATACAAATGTTGTAAATTAATCTAAATTTTCTATAAACTAATATTACTTTTAATATACTTTATTACTTTTAATATACTTTATTCTATATTTTCATAATTGAAAATTAATCTTTTTACTAACATACTTCGTAAATGCAATTTTATTGTCATTTCGTTTCGGAGCAAAAAAAGAGTTGTCGATTGTATTGTTGTCACTTAGCTTAATAATCTTATTAGTTTGTGGTTGTCACTAAATTTAAATCTTTTTTTGTGTGATTTAAATAAAATAATATTGGAAATTCCTGTGGTGAGTGGAGCTATTCAAGTTATTTAATTGTTGCTCTTGATTTCTTTGATTTTAGTACCTAATAAGTTTGTTGATTATTAAAAATATATTCATACTTCTGTGAGCAAAGAAATTAAAAAAAAAACGATTGCAAATGTACATTAAAAGTTTTACCTATTTAGTCTAGTCTTCATTAAAACTAATTTTAGATATATTTTTCTGTGTTTCAGCAAAAAAAGATCACGTGTTTCCTACGAGCAGCGTGAAAAAATGTTTGAATTGCGGTGGCGCATCCCGACTTTGCCAGAAATCGGGTTGCAGGCGCAGATGCTGCCTGTAGGAAATTAAAACTGCAGACAGAACTAGCCACAATTTTGAACAGCTGTGCCACAGGAGCAACAAAAAGCTCCGAGAAATGGATAAAGGTATGTCTGTGTTTAGGTGCTACAAGTTCATACATATTGTAGTGCTAGTCTAGTGGATCGCTTAAATCCAACTTTGTTATGTATGCCTACAAATGTGCATTCTAACCTTTATTAATGCAAATATTTGATGATTTGATTGAGTGTTGGCAAGACTGGCGCAGCGTTGTTAAATCTAAAGCTGCCAAAATCCGCCGTGCTCAGCAGCAGACTGGTGGAGGGTCTGGACCTGCACCCTTATCTGCCATGGAGGAATCTCTAATGGCTTTTATTGGCCACGAAGCAGCAGAGGGCCTTGCCGTTGCTGATACCTTAGAGGTACTACAAATTCATATTTAATTTTTAGGATTCAATACTCTCCCTGCTTCCTTTCGATTTCTTAAAAAAATGGAGCTTTTTAGTGTAACTTGTATTTGTACCAAACAACAAATATTTATTACAAAGATTAATAAGTTGCTAAATGTATGTTCATAGTTATTCAAAATTTACTATTAAATATCTAGCAGTATGAGTCCACAATAGAATAAACTCATTCTAAAGAAAGGTGCATCTGCATATTCTTGTGTATATACAACTGATAGAGATCCCTAACCCCATTTATAGGTGAGAGAAGTAGGAAGGATATACAGTTTCATTTCGTTTTGTCTTTACAGATTCCTGAAGGTGATGTAGAAGTAGAAGCTGGTGGTGACGAAGATGTCCACAATCCGGTTGTGGATGATAGAAAAACAACGAAAAACGTAATTATATTGATTTCTTTTTATTTTTATTTATTATTTCATGTCTTAATATGTTGTATGTTGTTGTAGAAGATAGATTTGAAGAGTGTCTAGAAGTTCAGGCTGCAGTCATGAATACGCTCTCACAGTCTATGAATAATTTGGCTTGTGATGAATGAAATTTAATCTAAGGTAGGTCAATATAGTTAAATAATTTTGATTAGTATGAATTATTTAAGTTTAATTAAAAGAATAAAAGATAATAAACAGATAATTATTGATAAATTGTCATTAATAAAATAATCTTTCTATTAATTGTTGTCGCACATCAAGGCCCCGCACATATATTTTGTATCTCTCTATAATGATCTGCTGTACTCGCGTCTGGTGCTAAAGCCTCTTCATCAACTATGTCGGGAAAACTACGTTCTGCTGTTATGCACACATTGTGTGACAAAACTACACATGCATTTACAATGCAGCCTACTTTTGTTGGTTCATACTCCATTTTTCTTAGTAAGCATCGAAACCTTGACTTAAGAACACCGAAACACCTCTCAATACTGTTCCTTGACCTTATATGGGTGTTGGTATATCGACTTTGAGGTGTGTTTTCTTCAGCATTAAGGATCGGTGTGAGGAGCCATGGCTCCAAGGGATATCCGGAATCACCTGTAATTCAAATAAACAACTAGAACATTACAAATACTGTTTTAATTGAGATTGTTTGTTTCAGATTTATCGAAAATGTTGTTCATTGCAATATCTAGAAGCCAGCAAGCATTGCCTTCACAATTAAGGTTCATCATCACCTTACGTAGTGCAGTAAACCTCCATATAAAGGAATGCTTTCGTAGTGCACTAAACCTCCATATAAAAGAAAAGGTGTGTTGCACCAGGATATCGTGCACACACATTTAATATTTTTAAGGAACTGTCACAAACCTATGAAAAGCGAATTCAATTAGTACACAGTTTAGGTCACTTGCATAATTAATATACAGAAGTCATAATGATCTTATTTTCAAAATTCAAAATCAATGTCCTGAATTTTTGTAAGGTATTTGTACTTAAATATAAATGACACAGTTCGGAGGGATCAACAAAACAGAGTGTAGCCATTTGGTGAAATCTAATTTATTTACTATTTGTGCATTAAGGGTGTGTTCACCCTTTCTATTTACATAAAGTTCTTCATGTTGTGTTGGCTTCTTAAGTTTTATATGAGTGCCATCAATATAGCCCAATACTCCAGGAATACCGAATTTTTGGTAATTTCTGCAAATGAAAATAAGACTGATTGTGATACTAGAGCTTCTTAGACATTCGAAGGATAAAACTATGTGTGTCAAGGTAATTAGGTTTCTACTTAGAAGATAATTGTTATTTTTTTTAAATGATTATAGTTATAGTTTTTAAAATTTTAATAATTTGTTGTAATTTCTTATTTAAATGTTGACATGTTAAAATAATAAACCATTTATGTAATGTGAAAGTAAAGGGTGTCTCAGCGCTGATTTTAAACTTTAAATACCAATTTCTCGGCAACCGGCGGGGTTAGCGGGAGGGGGAGAGGTAGCGTTCGGTAGGTGATTAGTGCGGGCTTTTTAGTCGCTATGTCCCAGTGGTCTGGCGCGCACCGCGCGTACGCAGTAGAGGCGTATTTTTGCAACGAGTTTTCGCTGAGGGAAGCACAGCGCAAGTTTTGTAATCGCTATGAAATCCGCCGTTTAAGTGATGCCCCGAGTATTCAGTTAATTAAGTCGTGGGTAAAAAAGTTCAGAGCGACAGGATGTTTAATGAAACATTCAATTGGCCCTCGAATTAGACCTGTTCGATCGATTGAAAACATCGACCGCGTCGCCGCTGCGGTCGCGGAGCATCCACGACGATCAGTTAGAAAACATGCTGCCTCTTTGAATCTTCATCGTTCAAGTATTCAACGAATTTTGGCCTTAGACTTAAAATTACATCCCTATAAAATCCAAATAGTTCAAAAAATCAAACCAGAAGACTATAAGAAGCGAAAAATTTTCTGTCAGAAGATGTTAGGGATTTTTTCAGAGGAAAATGGGATGTCCAATGTTTATTTTAGCGATGAGTCACACTTTCACCTCGAAGGGTACGTCAATCGCCAAAATTGCCGTTACTGGTCACCCAGCAATCCAAAACAAAAACATCAGAAGGCATTACACAGCCCCAAAGTTACTGTATGGTGCGCAATATCGGCGAAGAAAATCATCGGGCCATTTTTCTTCGAGAATGATCGAGGTGCAACGGTTACAGTGACGAGCGAGCGGTATATCGACATGATTAATAACTTTTTTGGACCGCAGCTGCAAGAAGAGGATGTTGATGAGTCCGGTGTATGGTTTCAGCAAGATGGGGCCACAGCCCACACAGCTAGGGTCTCCGTGGACACACTAAAAGCGTTGTTTCCGGGAAAAATCATAAGCCGCTTTGGAGACATATTGTGGCCACCCAGATCTCCCGACTTAACCCCAGCTGACTTTTTTTATGGGGTTATCTTAAAGCAAGAGTTTTTGATACCCCTCTTATGAATTTAGAGCAGCTGAAGACTAAAATAACGACAGAAGTGAGGGCCATATCAATTGACGTTCTGCAGCGTGTTTCTGCAAATTCGTTAGTCCGCTTTGAAGAGTGCATTCGTCGTGATGGAAGACATCTTGACGATGTAATATTCCGTACATAAAATTCGCACTAATGTACTATAATTTACTACAATTAAAATATTATAAACACAATTGTTTTTTTTTAATATAAATATTCAAAGTTTAAAATCGGCGCTGAGACACCCTTTATTTATTATTTATGAAGTTTTCTGACAAACTACTTGTAAACATATTTATATCCCACTGCTACTTATGTGCACAAACTTCTCATAAGGGGTCTAGCCTTATATCTCACTCTTAGCTGCTTTGGGTATTTTAGGAAGACGGCACATACTGCTGCTGTCTGTAACCTGGTCAATCCCTTAGTTGCCTACTGAATGAAAACCACATGGATTACTTCGAGATGGTAGCAGGTTTGTTATGTTGTAGCCACGCTGCAGCTACATTATAGTTGTAGCATGAATGGGTCGGCTCGACCAGAGGAAGGATACTCATAGAATACCAGCATAATGCTGTTGTGTTTTGTATGGTGAGTGTAGAAAATTGGAGACCCTTTTTACTGGAATTAAGGCATTCCAACTTAGTCCTCAGGGGTGACAACACATTTACATTTTGATACCTAATTGATAATAAATGTGGATGTCTATGAGCCACGGAATCCACTTACCATTACATAGACTGTGCTCGTTTGTCACCCAATGCAATGAAAATAAAGGTACCTAATTTAAATTTGCATCGGGAAAGATCACCATAATTTTTGTATTTTAGTTTCTTATTGATACAGATATTATACATGATAATACCTACCTACAGATTCATATGAATAAGTATGCTATAGGTACCTATGTCATTCAAATCTTGAGATTTACCTTAAAATAGTTGCTTCCATTTGAGGACGATTTGGAAAATTAATCCATTTTTTTGATAATTTGAGGTTGATTTAGTGCGACTACTGCCTCTCTAATGGCTCTACTGGAAGTAGGCTGGCTAACTTTGAAGTCCACATCCTTTGTTAGACTTTTTTGATAGGAGCCTTGTGCGAAAAAATGTAACGCGCAGAGGAACTAAATACCAAAAGAGAATTAAAATAAGTAACAACTTAGGTACGGTACTGAGTTTACTGTCTAGATACCTATTTACCTTTAGTTCTACAGGAAGTGAGCTTGAATATTGATGTTGTTGCCAAACAGGCTTTAAATTGTTCACAATAGCCAAGGCCAAGTGCGGGGTGAGTCGGTAAGTCGAATGGAAGTTTGGGTCCTCATATGGATACGACAAATCGCGAAACCGTTTGTTTCAGATCATTGTTTGCATCCGTAGCTTCTCTTTTTCGTGGTTGCGGACTCTCCTATGAAGAATTAATGCTACTATGCCTGACATTGCTTATATCTGTAAAATTAGAGATAGAAAACTTATAAAAACACACCTTTCTTCCAAATATTCACAAAAATACAGTTTTGCAAATTAAGTGCAAATATTGAAGTAATTATATAGAAATATGTTTTATACATAATTGCAATTAATTTATGTTACGTGCCTTATACTTAGAAAAGCTTATTTATCTCTTATAATTATCAATATTTAAGTTTTCGCCAGCCTCAGGGGTCTCGTAAAGTTTCCGATGCGAACTGTCACAATTCCCGAAAACGAATGTCAAATTCATCCGAACGGCGAATGTGAATAGCGTTTCATTGATTCCGTTCGAAAAGTTATCGAATCCGAGTCGATTTCCCTTCCCGAGACGATTGTGAATAGCCCTACTGATCACCAGAATTCCACCTAATGCCCCACGCAGTATAACCGATTATGCAAATGACTTGCGAAACAAAAGGAATGACATTTATGAGCAGGTTAGACAATCGGGCTAGCAAATGTCTGAAAAGATGAAAACCCGGTATGACTGCAAAATGAACAACAAAGGATTCGACGAAGGTTCACTCGTGTGGTTGCACAGTCCAGTCAGCAGCAAAGGGAAATCTCCTAAATGTTAAATATTGTGTTGCGGGGATACGTGTGAAACGTTCTGTGGCTGGTGACACCTGCTGTATTTATAATAGCGGTCGCATCTTACATGCATAACATTCCTCCCTAATATTTAAGACTAATAAAATATTTTATAATTAATTTAGGGGCGCTGACGAGTCACCCTGCGATGTGCTGGAACCTCGCCTTGGTTACTCTCTTCGGCCTCATAAAACTCGTCATTGTCGTTGGAAGAAACAGGTCTTCGGACTCCTCTTGTTATCGTCACCTTTGACGGCGTCTGGTCATACTCGGAGTCAGTAGGAGTGTGTGTGAGTGGCGCAAATTGTTCATTGTCCCCATCTCTCTCCAAGACGTCGTGGAGCATTTTCTCAGATGGCACGTCTGGTGGCAAGTGTAGCGCTGACGTCTGTGCGTACGGCTCAGACACAGGTGATTGCGGAAGAGACCGTGGAGGTGGTGGCAAAGGTGTGGCATCATTTTTTTCTATTATGACTAGGTCTTTTATATCGCAAGGGTGATCCCAACGTTGCTTATTATAATTGTTATTGTAATTTGTTTTAAGATCCCTACTGAAATTAATGTTTGTTTTAATAATTTGATCTACATGTTTTCGAACTAGGTTTAAAGTTACATCATCTTGTACAATAAACAACATGTTAGCAATTTTTTTGACAATTGTTCCTTTAGCCCATGAAAACTTATTATTATTACAAAATATATAATATATATAATACACACTCTCCTGCTGAAAATGATTTTTTTATTTTGGCAAGTTCTGCAGACGAGGGGGTCGGCTGTATCGGATTAATTAGGTCTAACAGCGATCTTAATAGAAGAATAATTATTATATATATATATATATATATATATATATATATATATATATATATATATATTTTTTAATATATTTTTTTTGAAGAGCTAATGCTCAGCGGCGATGCTTTTGGTGGCGGCGCCGACGCCAGCGCTGCTCGCGACTTTTTTTACTTTCAGCCATATCAACCGCATTCACTAAGGTCAATGTCGTGATATCTTGTGCGTATACGTGTTCCTTTGCTACTCCCTTGCTCAGCATCCCTTTAGTAAAACGATCACGTAGCGCCTTCTCCACGTTCAAAAATTGGCAGTTAGCGGTAAGTCCACGTAACCTCGCGGCCCCCTGCGATGATCGAAAACAAACAAAATACCGAAATTTCCGATCGACATTTTTTTAATACGAGGGTAAGCTCGTCGCCACTGTAAAATATTGTGTTGCGGGGGAATACGAATGAAACGCTCTGTGGCTGGTGACACACTGCTGTATTTCTAATGGCGGTCGCATCATACATACGTAATACTAAGCTTCAAGCTAAGTGGGACGGACCGTACCGGATTGTTACAAGGATCAATGACGTAACCTACCGGATACAGAAAGGTGCAAGAGGTACTCCTAAGATCGTCCATGTGGATCGACTGGAGCCTTATTATAGGGCCGATAATACCCGGGACGAGCATATTTTATGGGCAGTGTTGCGCGCCATAACTAATGCCTGGTACATTGCAAGTACCCACTAACGCCCTCTAGTATCGAGTAGCAGAACTAGGAGAGCTTTCTAGAAAATTCCATACTAGAACTTTCTACAACTAGTCAGTCGGAAACGGTATGTGCTTGAACACTTTAGATGTTTCAGTAGAAAAGGCCCAATATAAAGTCGGTAAGGACAGCGACCGACTCAGTATTGAATTGGCGATTCAAGCGAATACTTCGAAGCGATACAACTGTGAATTGTGTTACAATTGTGTTTTATTATTAGTGTGTTTTAAATTGTAGTTTAAGTTTTTAAAAACTTAATGTACACCAAAGGAGTCGTAAATTTTATGCAAGGAAGCTTATCTGACAGCCGTCACTTGAATGGCAAAATAATAAAGATGGCTGACTATGAGCGCGTTCTCTGTTACAATCTCTGCGATCAGCCCGTTTTAGCGTGGTTTCATAGACAATGGGCACCTTTTTACTCGGTATGAAATGCAATGAGGGCGTTTTATATTTTCCATGTTCCCGACGGTTCTTTATGTTTGCTTAACATCAATGGCTTCCTGCTAACAGCAACTGTACAACAAAAAAAAAAATTGCGGGTGCCAACTCGCTTGCCAAGCGTGGCAACTACTATAGCTATATATCTCCCA
The DNA here is from genome assembly GCA_907164705.1 of Parnassius apollo. Lineage (NCBI taxonomy): Eukaryota > Metazoa > Arthropoda > Insecta > Lepidoptera > Papilionidae > Parnassius > Parnassius apollo. The sequence goes on from CAJQZP010001576.1 coordinate 9,391,057, forward strand.
TGAAGAATTACACAAATATACGGCCCCCAGTTCCCCGGCGGCCCCGCTATTCCTGGCTACGGTGGCGACCATAGTAACGGCGGGGCAGGGGGTGCTAAGAATCTCTGGTGGAGGTTCGGTTGCCACCTATGACGACTCGACCTGGCAACATTTAACGCACGCATCCTAATGACTGACGAGAAGATCCTGGAGCTGGAAGAAGAGATAGACAAGTTGCGCTGGAATATTATAGGATTATCCGAGGTCCGAAGAGATAGGGAGGACACGGTGATTCTCGAATCCGGCAACTTGTTCTAACACCGGAAGGGCGACCATCTGTCCCAAGGAGGTGTTGGATTTATCGCCCACAAGTCTCTCGTTAACAACGTTTTAAAGATTGGGAGTGTATCGACGAGGGTTGCGTACCTTATACTCAGAATCACCAAACGGTATTCGCTGAAAGTCATACAGGTTTACGCGCCACCGTCGGAACACCCCGATGAGGAGGTGGAGGAAATTTATGAGGATATTTCTAGAGCCATGCATTCCTCCAAAAATCACTATACGGTGGGAGACTTCAACGCAAAACAGAGCACAAGAACGAACGGTGAGCTGAAGGTATAGCCAGCAGCTGTCCGACTTCATGAAGAAAGAGGGACTTTTTATGATGAATTCTTTCTTCCAGAAGCGGCCCCACAGAAAGTGGACCTGGTTGAGCCCCGACGGTTCGACAAAAAATGAGATTAACTTCATTATGATGACCAGAGGCCAACTGTTCAGTGATGTCTCAGTGATCGCAAGGGTGAAAACTGGCAGCGATCACCGAATGGTTAGAGGCACACTGAACCTAAACGTTAAGTTGGAGAGGTCTCGTCTAATGAAGTCAACGCTCCGTCCCCCTCGTGCTCTAATCCAGAATCTGAAACCTTTCAGGTCGAGTTAGGTAACCGCTTTCAGTGCCTAGAAGATTGCAATGCAGTGGACGATATGAATGACAAGCTCGTGGAAACTGTCCATGCGGTCGGAGCTAAGTTCTGCAAGACCCGCCGCAGAAGAACACAAATACTCTCCGATCACACTCTTAATCTCATGGGAGATGAGGCTGCAATCGTCTACAGATTTGACAGCATACAGGCAACTGAACAGACAGATCTCCAAATGCATGCGGCGAGACTTATGTATTAAAGAAGCGATCGAGCGAAACCAGGGCTCCAAAGTCTTTGCTAGAGATCTGTCTGCCAGAAAGAGCCAACTGTCAAAGCTGAAGACTGACTGTGGCAGCATCGTTTCCGGGACACCTGAGGTTTTGAGTGAGATTGAGAGGTTCTATAGGCAGCTGTACACATCATCGTTGGAGCCACACGCAAATGTGAGTAACGATCCAAGAGCAAGTCTTATCCGACACTATTCCGATGATATCCCGGACGTCAGTCTGAGCGAGATTAGAATGGCTCTCCACCACCTTAAAAACGGCAAGACCCCGGGCGAAGATGGAATTACAGCGGAGCTTCTGAAAGCGGGTGGAACACCGGTACTTGAAGTCCTTCAGAAGCTCTTCAATTCCGTCCTCCATGGTGGCACTACTCCGGAGGCGTGGAGCAGAAGTGCGGTGGTCTTGTTCTTCAAGAAAGGCGACAACGCTTTCTTGAAGAACTACAGACCGATTTCTGTTCTGAGCCGCGTCTACGTGCTGTTTTCGAGAGTCATTACGAATTGTCTCGCTCGCAGACTCGACGACTTCTAGCGTCCCTAACAAGCCGGTTTCCGAATAGGCTTCAGTACCATAGACCACATACATACACTGCGGCACATTGTACAGAAGACCGAAGAGTACAATCTGCCACTTTGCCTGGCGTATGTGGACTATGAGAAAGCCTTTGATTCCGTCGAAATTTGGGCGGTGTCACAGTCCCTTCAGCGGTGCCAAGTTGACTGTCCGTATATCGAAGTGCTGAAGTGTTTGTACAGTAGGGTTACGATGGCTATCCGAGTACAGAACCAGAGTTCGAAACCTATCCAACTGCAGAGAGGTCTCGCTACTGGACTCGAAAGGATACGGTATCAACATCAATGGCGAGTACATCACTTACCTTCGATTTGCCGACGATATAGTCCTTATGGCAGAATCGCTGGAGGACCTAAACACTATGCTCAATGACCTCAATGGTGTCTCCCAACGGAGAGGCCTTAAGATGAATATGGACAAAACAAAGATCATGTTTAATGTCCATGTCACTCACACCTATGCCGGTAGTTGTTGGGAGCACTATGCTCGAAGTTGTTGACGAGTACGTTTACCTGGGACAAAGATAGACAATCCGACTAGGTAAGTCCAACTTCGCGTTCGGGAAATTACGACACATCTTCTCGTCAGGAATACCTCAAACTCTGAAAACTAGATTGTACAACCAGTGCGTGTTGCCAGTAATGACTTACGGACTTGAGACGTGGTCCTTCACTGCTGGCCGTATGAGGACGCTCAAGGTAGCTCAGCTAGCTATGGAGAGGGCTATGCTCGGAGTTTCTGTGCGTGATAGACTCAGAAATTATCCGCAGTAAAACCTGAGTGACCGACATAGCCCAACGGATTAGTAAGCTGAAATGGCAACGGGCCGGCCATATAGCTCGAAGAACCGATAACCGATGGGGAAGAAAGGTTCTCGAGTGGCAGTCTCGTACCGGTAGGCGTAGAGTAGGGCGACCCCACACTAGATGGAGTGACGACCTGGTAAGACATATAGGAAGGCGATGGATGCAGGTGGCTCAGGACCGTGCTATGTGGCATTACTTGGGGGAGGCCTATGTTCAGCAGCGGACTTGTGAAGGGCTGTAATGATGAATGAGCAGTAGATCTTCTGCGAAAAAATATCAATAGGATCGATTGCGTGAGTTGGTGACTTTAAATATTCGTCTATGATATCATCCTGCAACATTTGGAAAAGAGACCTTTACTCTATCACTTAGAATATAATTTTTTATGGTTACTTCTGCGACATCACCTTCCAAAAGATCTTTCCAAGTCTGTAATATCTTTTCCAATTCGTCTACAGAACCAGAAGTAGAGGGGATGAGATTTGAAATGGATCCATTGTTCCTAAAAAAGAAACATAAGTACTTTACTATTGAAATCGCAATTATAACATTTATAAGCGCGCCTAAATCATAAAAAAACTGTAAATCTTTTAATAATACTAAAACATGTGCGTTAGAATGGCGGCAAGTGTGAAGCACCAATTCGAATGAAGAATAATCAAAAGGTACCAGTTGTGTACCTAACTTAAAATCTGTATAACTTTTGACCATAATTCTATGTCGAAAATAAAGTGCATTCACTATCCTGACCTCTCCAGTATGCGGTTATAATAAACTCGCGAGGGGAGTCCGTGGCAACGAATGTGTTACTGAAGAAAATTCTTCCATCGCATTTTACAAAAATATGCTTTGTTAATCATATATTTGTGTAATGTTGTCTATAATATTAGCCGATGCAGTGGAGTTAGAAATGAATTTTGAAATGGCCTTCGACATTATTACAGGTGCTGCAGTGGAGTTTGGACTGCGATTAATATCCAGTTCGTAATACTATTGTATCTTTCAGTATATTTGCAATGTCGACTCCTGGAAGCAGTGTTCATTTTGATTTGTCAACATCCTCATCTCATATTTTAGCACAGTAAAAAATATTTCTGACTGAGCCAAATGAAAATATTATTGATTCTAATTCTTTAGTGAGGGTGCAATGCCATTTTAAAAAGCATCAACTGGGTGCTGTGGGAGTTCTTCATTGGCTTGGTTTTTTTGTAGAACATAATTTGTGAGTTGGCTTCTTCATTTTCAGCTATTTGTGATTCAGAATCTTATTCTAGGCCCACAATTTGTATTGTTTGTTGTTTTTCGAAATATTTTTTCAAGAAATTTAATTGTACATAGTAGTTGTGTAATTTAAAATCGCTTTTCTTTAACGACATTCGATAGTTATCTCTTATGGTATTCTACCGAGCTTGGCATGTTGTGCCACCTACAATGGGAATATAATAAAGTTTAGTCATTCCATATTTTAAACTTAAAAAATTACAGATGTTCTTGTAGTAGTTTTAAATATATTAACCCTTTAAGGGGCAGAAGCTCCTGGCTGGGGGAATGAAAAAATAACACTTGTATGTGAAAAATGTATTTTTTTTTATTAATTTTAAGATATTTTTTTATTTAAAAAAAAAAAAAACGTGGTGTCGACATATTCGACACTACCCTTCAGGGTGTATGGAACTGAGCAAAGCACTGTATTTTGGATGTTTTGTTAAGGTTTTTGCTGCTGCATTCTCTGCACCTTCTGTATTTGGGTAGTTCCATTGGCATGTGAGACCCCACATCATTCAACCTCAGTTCATCAGGTATTCTGTGAATGGCCTTCTGTCTACTTGTTGGCCCTTTTGGTTTTTTAGTTACAAAGTTGGGTGGTTGTGCCACAGTCCTTTTCCTGGAGCTGAAGTTGTCTATCAGGTTACGTGCGAGCACGGTGCGGAAATGCAAGGAGGTCATAGGGTTGTGCACTCTGTCATTTTGGGTGTATATTATATAGGCATTTGTAATGGCAGAATCAACCAAAAAGTAAAATATTCGCATCCACCTTCTCTTACTACGTCTTGAGATGGAGTATGTACCTCTCTTCTGGTCAAATCTATCAACTCCTCCCATTCTTTTGGTATACTCCAGGATTCCTATGGGACAAGAAACGTCAGACTTCGAACCATCCTTCTGCGTTCTTCTACATGTTGTTTTCTGACGGGGATGATAAGCAGTACTCAATACATACACCAATTTAGTGTCTTTCCATACAAAAACTGCGACGTTCTGGTTGACTCGCCATTTGTACTCTCCTTTAGCCAGTACCAGAGGAGGCGGTTTAGGTTCATCTTTCTTTTTTTTTTGGTTTTTTATAAGTTTGCGCAAGTTTGTACGATCTGCGCGTACAGTTGCAGTTGCATAAATATTATCAAATAGGTACTGTAATAGCTCATGGGACGCAAAAAAATTATCAAAAGCGATGTGAGTATTCTCAACCTTTTCATCAATAAGATTTTTTGATAGATCTCTTACCACACTGGCTCCTAATCCAACCTCTGTAGTGGCGTCATCTTTTTTTCCAGTATAAATCTCGAACTGATACAAATATCCAGTCAGACTGTCACAGCGCGACCACACTTTGAAGCTCCGTTTTACTGGTTTTTTGGCATATACTGCTTCAGAGTGCTACGCCCTTTGAATTTAATCATGCACTCATCTATGCTTTGCGATGATGAGCACACTCCACCACTTTGGAAAGCACTATTCAAAATTTTGATCATAGGTCTTATTTTGTAAAGTTTATCATACCCTTCTTCACCTCTCTTGGGCATTTGACTGTTGTCGTTTAGGTGTAAATTTGCTAAAATCTTTTTAAATCTCTTCACTGTCATAACATTAGCAATCTCTGCAACACGGAACATAGGATCGGAAGACCAGTAGAGAGATATATTTGGAAGTACGTGAATGCACATAAGTATCAAAATACCAAAAAAAGCTTTTAGTTCCTGCAATGTTACAATATCCCAATCTTTCTGTCGGTTTTGGGCTGCGTATAAATTTGTCTGATCAACTATGTTCAATAGGACTTCATCATTGAAAAAAACATTGAAATATGTCCGAGGAGAACTTCGATTAGGAAAAAACTGTGATGGTCGCAGTAAAATTTCATCAAATTTCTCAGTAGGCGGAATGTGTGGAAACTGCACTTTTTTCCACTCTTCATCGCCATCATCTTCCGAGTTATCTTCTGAACTGTCTTCCGAGTTATCCGTGTCATCAGCTTGTGTAACCACAGGTGTAACAGGTCTTGTGATTGAAGACATTCTAGAATTAGAGGGAGTAGGTTGAGTACTACCTGTAATACTATCATGTGTGGCAGATATATCCATATTAGAAGATGACGAAAGAATCGAAACTGTTGATGTTGTTGGCTGTGATTCATTCAGACCAGATCCAACTAAAATATCCTCAGGTTCTGTACTGGTAAATGATGAGAAAACTGCTTCATTCTCGTCTTCATCACTCTCATTGCCGTTTTCGGAGTTTTCGCCGTCTGACAGAGCAAATAAGTCTGCGAGAGTATCTTCCAACTTCTCTAATGGGATCACCTATAATAAGGAAATATTAAATTATACTACCTAATATTTAATTGTAAGAATTCTATATAATTACAATATAAATCCTAGCCCAGCCCTGGGCGGGCAGTGTCGAATATATCGAAGTCATAATTTTTCGTTGAATATGTATGTAAAAACGTAATAATTTCTGAAATACTGAGTAAGCTGCAATATTTATAATATTTAGAACAAATCATAAAAGAAAACTTACCTTTTTACTCATTTTTCACGAAGTTGTTCTTGGATGAAATTTGCACTTCAGAAAACAGCCAAATAATGACATAAGATGTCATCAGTTGTCAATGTCAGCCATACTTTTTTTTCTTTTTGCGTTTTGTTTTTGCTATGACCCGCCCGAATCGAATACAGACTATCGCAGTACTAAACTCCTAGCAGTTTAAAAATAAATCAATAAAAAGTATGGTGTCGAATATATCGACAGAGCCCCATAAAGGGTTAAAAGAAAGCTTACAAATTGGGAATTTATTAATAAAAATTACATCATCATGATATTTTGTATCACATGCTTCAATAAATCGCTGAGTAGAGAGTTTATCTCTTCAGTTATTTTAGCCTTCTGGTTTTCGATATCGGCAAGCGGTTCAGTAAAAAATCTGTTATTAAAATATTAGATGGGGTTATTAAAAGACCGGGCGATCTGGGAGGCCAGGGTATGTCTCTAAATTGGATGATGAGTTTTCCACGAAAAGTGCTCTAACTGTATTCATTGAGGCTCTGGCGGTGTGCGCAGTTGCCCAATATTATTTAAACCATAAAAGTTTAAAGTTAAAATTAACAGTCTATATACGTCCAACTGCTGGGCACAGGCCTCCTTTCAGTTCTGAGAGGGTTTTAGGGCAAGGAATTGTCCGCCGCGCTACCCCAAAGCATGTTGGCGAACTTCACATGTCTTCGAAATATATATATTTTTTATTTCTCAATCATACAGGTTTACTCACGATATTTTCCTTCACCGTGCTCGGCGTGGTAAATCAGTGTAATCAGTCAATTTGACTTTAGTGGATGACGCTTACTCCGTCCCCGGGGACATTAATATGCTCATTGGGGCATCTATTTTCCCTGCCCTGTTGTTATATAACAAGGTTAAGAGTAACTTCTCGTGTTTCGCACCATACGCATAGGAAATCGTTTTTGGTTATGTTATTTTCTTACAGTAAGAAGAAGGAGGAAGAGAATATCACTTCCTGATTTATCCAATTCGTTTTTATCGATTTTAGCACAAATTCACAAACTTTCACAAAACAAGGTACAGATATTGATAATCTTAAAAGGACTGCTAGCAAAATAGAAAATAAAAACTTACAACAGCTACAAATAACGAATAATATGACAAACCAAGTAACAAACAAAAATAAATTGTAAATAGAAATAAAGAAACAGTTAAGAAGCAGAATCAGCAAAGAAATGAAAAACCAATTATAAATACGAGTAATAGGCCTCAAAAAGAAAATACTAAAGTGTGTATTATTAGCAGTGCCGAGCGGGATAAAGCGGCGAGTACAAAAAGGAACAACTTTGCGGAGACTATTATGTGTCACTATCGCATATCTGGAGGTAGTATACATTAAATGTTACATGGATTACATAACAAACTTAAAAACTATACTTTTAATGACTATTGTGTATTTTTCTTAGAGTAGGCTGATTTTTACGTATCCAAAATTTATAAAAGTTTAGTTATGCACATAAGACAAGTATATATCATATATGATGTATCATGTATATGATGTAGGTTGGACACATAAAATTAATTAAATTAGAGAATCGAAATGTTTAATGATATAATTTGCAATGATAATTTAAAATATGAATATTGTTATTTGCTTGACTCAAACAAAAACTTGTATTACTCATATGACATGTTTTTAAAATATAACAAAAAAATAAATATTCTTGGCATAAGTACTATTTTGAATGAAATTAATGATATGTTCATTAATGTCAAGTTCAAACTCTCGGTACCGGGACTAGTGGTGACGGGATTGGTGCATGCAATTGAGGGAGGGCGGGAGGTGCTCTTCAATCCTGGTAAAACACATCATTGTATTTAATTAAGCGGATGGTTACGCATTAACTATTAATATCTTTGTTAAAATAAATAATTGTTAGTTGCTCTGAAAAAAATTAACAATGGGTTTTTTATTAGAACTAATTCTGTCATCTAAAAACTATTTAACGCAGTGGACACCTTGTATGCCGGGCGACAATGCGCACCGAAGGCGCTGTTTGCCGCGGAAAATAGTACGCGCGTAGTAAGGCAGTCCGTGTTAATATTTCAAAAATATATTTTAAAGTAACAACGTAACTTACATAGTTTTTTTGTTATTATTCCATATAAATTGATACTTAAACTTTATTTCATTGTAGTTTACAACAAAAAATTATGAGTTATTTATTATTTATGAATGGTTTTTTTCGGCATGAAGAAAGTATCAAATAATAAACAGTTACAATAAAATTAAATCAATTTTATTTTTTCCTTTTCTAAAGCACATGAATTATAACACATAAAATATAGAATAAACATGGTTTTAAAAAATGTGGTTTGAAAGTAGTCATCACTATCAATTGAACGTAGATATTCGTTCCGGCGTAAGGATAAATAGCGCATATCTACGTTCCAGCCTATAACATACAGGTTGTTTCATTTTTCGTTCCATATCAACTGTTAATTTTGACTTGACCTGACAGACCGCACCTAACGTTGTTGTAGGCATAGGAAATAAAATTGTGTTACATTATGATATGTTTATTTTAACACGTGATATGAATCAAACAATTTTAGAATGAACATAGAGCGACGGGGACGGAATACTGGACTACTGGAGGATCGTATTTTAGGGTTTGACGCAGATTGTGCACTTCTCAAATTGAGTGTGAATTTTATCAAAATTTATCAAGATAAAAACAGACTGCAAACACTATGCTTTTTATTATTTTATAACGGTATTAGTAGTTTCTTTGTGACTGTTATAAAATTCACACACATTTTGAGAAGTTCACATTTTTCGAAATGCACAATCTGCGTCAAGTTGACAATTTGAGGAGGGCAATCTGCGTCAAACCCGTATTTTACACATCATCCAGCGTTTCATGTAGAAAGCATTTCTTGTGTATGATAATCACGCCAGCATTTACCGATACACAAAAACACTCGACATTTTGAGCACTTTACATTGCTCTCTGTCCGCTTTTTATTTGCGAGAGCCAGGCATCGCACACAGCGTCCCCTTTTATAGCGAACACGACCTTTCGATATGCGATCATCAATTTCTTCGTGTTCTGGAAAGTGTTCAATTCCATTTAACCTTTCCCCTCTTGAAAGTTGTATGGCAGGTCTGATGCGGGTTGTAAGAATATGTCGCCGCGACAACGCTTTAGCTAGGGCATAGCGATATTCTCGATGTGTCAGTTTGCGCGAGAGATCTTGGGAGTTTGCGCGATATATTATAAAAGTGTTCAGAATACTAATATTTAGTAGTCTTCTGAAAACCTTAACGTACCACTTTAGGCCCCTTTTCCGTTCCAATAAGTACATGGATAGTTTCTGGTCTTTCAAGTCGACCCCACCCATGTACTTATTGTAACTATGGACCACAAGCGGTTTATTGCACGCTACACCTGCTCGCTGCCCTGGTGCCGTATCAGCATTATGATAAGTAAATATCATAGTCACTAATTTGACGTCCTTTCACGACAAGACAGTAATTTTTGAGCAATGTCTAGCGACTATTTCATCCTTCTTTATTCGTCGTTCAACTAGAGATTTTATGTCAGGAGGAGTGTCTTTTCGCCGCCGATTTAGCGTACCAAGTAATTCAGTACCACATTGCTCTTTTAAAAATCGAGTAAGAGTCACACTATTATAGAAATTATCCATAACAAGACAGTGTCCTTTATGAAAATACTCATTAATTAGCTGTATAACGATCTTACTCGATGCTCCTGTAAATCCATGTATTGCTTGGTTTTCTGAGTTTGTACCTTTCTTTCCGGAATAAATGGCCATTGTCAATAAATATCCTGTTCTAGCTTCGCACAGCTCGTAGCTCTTGATGCCAAATCGTGCTGCTTTGGAACGGATACATTGTATCCAGCTTAACCTCCCTTTCCAAAGCAGCGGCGATTCATCAAAGCTTAAGTGCTGCTCAGGAACATACATCTCCTTAAATTTGCGGTTGCAATGGTCGAGAATAGGAGCTATTTTAGATGTTTTACGATCATTTCCATGTAAGGTTAAATCTAAATAATCGTTATCTACGAAATGCAAAAATCGTAGTATGAGAAGGAAACGATTTTTTGACATAATTTGGCGAAATTGGGGCATTTCTAACGTATACGTAGTCCAGTATTCGTCTATTCGTCCATCTGTCAATGCTGGCGGAAATTCTTCTTCTTCAATGTCATCGTCATTTGACTCCAAAATTTGACGAATAGTCTCTTCAGTGTATTCTTCAACGTCGCTTTCCTCGCTACCCGAATCAATGGCCAGTGCCTCAGTAAGACCCGTGGGTAAAATATCAGCGAAAGAGACGTCATTAGCCTAAAAATATAAGTACATTATAAATTATATAAATGTAGGTAAAGTACATATCTACCAGTACATATATGCGGTTAGTGAAACCCACAGGCGGCCTAGGTGGAGCAGATTCTAATAAGAAATTCACTTCATCAATACTTCGACTAGGCTCATGGAAGGCGGAATAGAAATTTTGCCTTGAACATCATACTGAAAAGAAAAAGAACTATTAAATTGTCAAGATTCTTGTTATTAATATACTAGGTATAGTACATGTATCGAAATTTAATAAGTACATACAACAGAGGACCTAGGTACATTCTCGGATAGCTCTTCATTAAATGCAGCACCATCTAGCAATTTAAATGGCAATAACCTTCCTGATTCTGTCCTTTTCAAAATAACTCTGTCATTTGATAGCACTTTTATTCTTCCACTGGGAGATTTTTCAACTATGAGTGCTGTATTAAGATTATCTTGATATGGTGGATTATTGTTAGAATTATTGTCTTTTGATTGCATCTACAACAAAACAAAAACTAGGTATCAATAATTACCTGCAGCATATGTTTTCGGTTTTGATATCAAAATACACTTCTTTACGTTAGAATTTGGTAAATACTAACATGAAAACTAGGCATGTAGGTGCGTAGACTACCCATACTCAAAACGATTGGAAAAATAATCACACAAGATATTGTTACATATTTATGTTATAAGTTGCAATCATCTTTTTCAATCATTTCTATAATTGTGCTTGATTTTGTTTTTTTTTATATAAAGATAATTAATATAAATTATGCACAAAAGTCGCACTCATCACTTGTGAAGTGATCGTAAACGGCGAAATTACAATATTTACACCAAAACCAACTGATGCTTATCAATCGTCGTATATTTTGAATACTGTTAGTATTCAGGGTAAAATGAGGTGGTGCATAAACGTTGGGCTTCATATTGCACACGAAACATTTACTTTGCTTGATATAATGAGTTATGCTCCATGGCCATTTGCATTTATATATGCATAACGCGTAGTCATCTTTATTCAGATGATGATCAACATCCATAGTAACTACCATGTTCCTACAACAAATCAACAAAGTCAATTATTTTGCAGATACGAATGTAAGTCAGTAGGTATATTGTGCTTTTTTTATAAATGCTTACCATAGTTAAATAACATTGTTGTTAACATAAATAAACAACATTTTTGAACACCATGTAGAAACGATTTTTGTAGGGGATTTGCTAGTCAGTAAATATAAAAACTAATTGCCGACACTGTAAATGTTTTGTGAATTATAATGAAATATTCCAATCACGAGTAAACTGTTGAACAATTTGATGTATATAACATAAATCATAAATTTATAGTGACAAATCGTCAGTTTAACTTTACTCAACCGTCGTAGTTTGTAGGTATCTATTTTCTTCTGTAAAATTTATCAAAATCTTTAGTATTTGATACATCTTTATACTTTGACTTCTATATAGTATATTAGGACTAACAAAAACAAAAATAAACACGTAAATACTTACTTTAACACGAAAAAACACTTCCGTAAATCACGACACTTTCACTCGTTATTTTGAACTAAAACGGAACTAACTTCACAGATAAAAAATTCTTTTCGATTGGTTCATTCGGTCGTAATCTCATTCATATGGGTTCTAAGTGATTCAAACTCTCGGTCACACGTACAAAATTCATTTTTCGATGTCACGTAATTACGCGTAGATATACGCTCCGGCAGACAAACACTGACTTATTTTGAGCGTTGATCTACGTTCCGGCACACGAGGGTTTAAACTATCTCAGTAGTGGGACATATAAAGGCTGGAACTTTACTTACTTAAAAGTATTGCGTAAACGCATTTTTAACGTATTTTAATCCTTAACCACTGGAGGTTAACACGCTTCCCCTATACAATGAAGCAGCACCGCAACTTGAACATTTTGATCATTTGTAAATATATTCTGGACTACGTTTTTTAACGTCTGGAAAAAATTGGATGTAACATGTGAACTGAGTAGATTCCATTAGCACTGATATTTTACAAAAAATCAAAAGAAAAGTTTTGAAATAAATAAATTTAAATCTATCGAAAATTCAAATCATATCCATCCTAGCCTGTGACCCTGTAAAGTGACAAGGTCAAAGATGCCAACTAAATTTATTATTTTGTTGCTTTTCATAAAGTAGGGTGGATATGATTTGAATTTCGATAGATTTTAATTAATTAATTTATTTAATTCAATTTTTTTGTTTTTATTTTTTGTAAAATATCAGTGCCATAGGGTCTACTCCGTTCACATGTTACACCCTATTTTTTCCAGACTATAAAAAATGTTATCCAGTATACCCGACGCTGTTCTGTAGACTTCAAATCCTTTCATTCTCTTTCTAAAACCGCTGAAATATTTATCGCCAAAGTCGCCAATGATCACCAATCAACGCTTCAAAAATCACTAGATAACTTTTTCAAGTTATTAAAACTCCATGGTTCTCGCATCTACTTATCACTTTTATGGCATTGTTTCCTTTACAAATCCTGTCTGCAGCGTCATGTTATGTTTGTTAATGAATAAAAAAATTATGTTAATGTGATGGGTCTTTATTAGGTATTTTCAACTACATCTACAACCTTCTTTCTACAATTTCATCAACTAGGTATATATACTACACCATCGAACTTACTATTTACGTGATAGCAGGTGGCTACTACAGTAAATATACTTCAGATCGGAACACACTAGTGAATCCACTGCTCATTAGCAGTAGTGAAAAGTACGAGGGCGATTCTTACACAAACGAACTCCTAGACAGAAAAGAAGTCCAACCATGAAAAACAATAGAACTGGAAACATCATCAGCCTACGGCAGTCTACTGCTGGATATAAGCCTTTTCCAAAGCGTGCAATTAAACCCGGTGTTCAACTAAAAGCATCCAATTCATACCAGCCACCTTGCGCAGGTCGTCGCTCCATCTAGTTAGGGGGCGTCCCAAACTACGGTCACCTAGACGCGGTCTCCACTCCATAATACGCTTACTTCATGGAACGTCATTTCTACGACAAATGTGACCAGCCCATTGCCACTACAGTTTACAAACATAGATTCTCCAATGCCTTTCTTCATTACAAATTTTATATACCAGAAAAATTCCAAGCATAGCACTTTCCATCGCTAAGTACCATCGAGCTTGTGGAGAAGCCGTATTGTCAATATCTACGTTACGGCACCATAGATGAGTACAGGAAAAATACACCAGTTGAAGACTTTTATCTTCATTTTGTGGTATAGGCGACGAGAAAACCTGACGGAGCGTTCAAAATCTTGCCTATCCTTACTCAATCCTCCTTTTGGACTCCTTGTGGAAGTTATTCTTACCTATTTGCAAAATCTGCCCGACGTAGGTATATCCCTACGAGGTTAGCAAAGATGATTTTCTACGATCGGTAATGATATAGAGAAATATAAAAATGAATGGCGATGACATATCTGGAGGTTAAGTCACGTGATTTAGTTTTAATGTCATTCATTTGTATAGTTTTCTATAGCGTTAACGATCGTAGAAAGTCATGGTTTGTACGTAGTATAGCCAAGGTTCAACTATGATATGGTTGCAGCACGAATAGGTTGGCTCGATCGGGGAAGGAACACACTCTAACAGTATACCAACGTAAAATAGCAGCAAAAAACCACAGCATTAAGCTGTGGTTTTTCGTATGTTGAGAGTGGGGAACCGGAGACCCTTTTTGCTGGAAACGAGGCATTCCATCATAGTCCTCAGGGGTAACCACGCATCTGCATTTTGATGTTTAATCGAGGATAAATGTGGATGCTTATGAGCCAGCATCCACTAACCAACAAATTGAATGTGTGCTCGTTTGTCATCCTTATTCTATAAAAAATCTTGGCTAAACCCACAAACAACTTTGGGAATCTCACGACGACGATATCATCAGCAAAGCGTAAGCAAAGTGTGAGATGTACTCACTGTACATGGAATAGGACTATTCTAGACAATTTTATATTTCATGGAAGCTTTTAATACTAAATTAATACAAATACTAAGAGCTTTTAATAATAATTATGTTAATAGCTAACTTTAACACTATATTTTATTAAAATTTTTACATTCTTATGATTCTCTTAGCATTTCTTTTCATTAATTGATAAGCCACTTTTCGTTTTATCGTTATTTTTAAATAAAAGACATTTTAAATTTAATTGGTGTTTTATTAACAATTTATTACTTCCACAACAATAATAACTTTGGAATTTGAAAAACTATATTAAATGTACCATCAAATAACACAGACACAAGGAAAAAAATCAAGAGAGAGTAAACGCGAGTTATCTATATGGATCTTTAGTGGGTTCATTAGTTTCTAAGAAATATCTACTCACATTATAAATTTCCTAACTGTATTTGAATAAATAATTGTTTTGCGTCGCAGTGGCGATTTAATTTATGCTACCTATTTCACCGTTCCGTCCACACTTCACTGCCTATTATAAGCCTTTGTCATAGTTGGGAGGATTTACCTTAATTAACAGTTTGACAGGTGATAGCAGACGTTATACGCACCTTACTGCTTTCCGTCGTCGGCCTGGAGATTTTATAAATAAGAGATAGTTATATCGTCATCTATCAAAAGCCATGAAATTTTCTGGGATTTCCCCTAAGTCGCCTCCTACGACATTTCCAATAATATAAAATAATTTTTCTGGTTTCTAATGCAATTGATGTCGATAATATAAAATAATGAACTCAAAAAAACTAAACACAACGAAACTAACAACTATCCCAATTGGTTGGTTCGTAGTTAAAATATTCACCATAGTTGCCACGCTTGGTAGGCGGGCTGCCTACCGTAGTTTTATTATCATTAAGATGAAGATGAAGAAGATGCTGCTGCCCACGGTATGATGTGAGGTATATCATATTTTCACGCCGACATTAAAAACACATTATTTATTGTGGTTCAAGTTTTTAAGACTATAATGTGTGTATGACCTGCCATAGACATAGAGGACTTTTTTTCGAGAAGAAAATCAAGATGTATTATTTAAAAAATCCGAAAGGGACGTCATTTTATGATTGGATTTAAAGTAGTTAAAGTCAGTTATAATGGCAAATAATTTTGAACTGATTTTTTGCTTTGAAACAACAAAAACAATTTAGCAGTTGTTTGAATAAAATCGACTCACGTGTAGCCGTTATACATCCCAACCAAAGAGTACTAGTATTTCAATATCTACAAATATTTGTTTTGGGTTTGTTCAAATGTTTGTCTATGTGCACTCACCGTAGGTATGTAAATTTTATATAAAATTAATTATATTATTAATATCATCATGTTTACCGAAATTAAATCATTAATTTAAATTTGATTTTAAATTTAAATTCTTTTAACACATTACATAAAATGTTAAAACGGTTCTATGTAAAGCAGGCAGCAAAACAGTAAATCACATCTGTATAAAAATTAAGTAAGCTTAGAGTTAGAAAAGTAACACACATGTTATAAAAGGGTGATATAAAATTAAACCGCGCTATGGTTTTGTATAAAACTTCTGGCAGCGACCGTGGCGTTCAAAAGACATGGCGACGAAAATGTTGCGGAAGATATCGCTTCTGCCCAACTGGAATAAGTGGCCACTATCGTCGCAGACATTCCTAATAACATTACAAGACATGCAAACATCACGTCATACCATTTCACATCATACTCATCAATAAATTGTCGATGTATTCTTTCATAGTTATTAAACGTTTGATATTGCATCGGAAATGTAATTTTAGGGATAAGCGGTATATTCGACAGATCTGCTCCATTTTGTAAACCACTTCCGCCGTTTTGAGAACCGTTATCTGCCATGTTTAATACTTTCGGCTTATAACTCTTTGAAAATTGTTTTACATTATTTGATTTGAGGTAACAAAGTTTTATAAAAAATAAAGGTGGGAATATGAACATTAAGGGGCCAGTTAGTGTGGAGCCTACGAGCCCCATTACTAAATCAAATCGTGGTACAGATTCTCCGAGGAAAACAGCAAGGGCGACGATACTGGACCGTAGTAAGCAGCGTTGCAAGCAGAAACCTGAAATAAGCAGAACAATAAAAATTGTAAAAAAGCCATGGTGTTGTAGCTCAGGTGAAAGTTTTCCATAAAAACGAGTAGTAGAAACAACCAACTCAATTCTCAATTTTATCGATTTGAAAATATACCAAAATTTGACCTGCCCAAAATCCAAAAAGTTTATTAAATGAAGTTTGTGTAAAAAGGGCTAATATTAAGGAATTTATGGATGATAATAACCCCTGGGAAGGGATCGCTACCAATCTATTTCTAATTTGTTTCGTGTTGTTAATTGTGTAACTTACATGATCGAAAATGTAAATTTAAATATTCCGCTAGATATCTTTCTGAGTCTTCCCAGGACAGAGGTTCTTTCAAACCGGTGGTACTTTATACTAAAGAGTAGCTTTCAATAAGTATTTTTCATAATGTATATTGAATTTAGAAAAAATGTTTCTGTTTCTGATCATTTGAGCTATTGTACATGTGCTCGATGGTAAAGGAAACTTGAATGTTTGCAAAATTGTATATTTCTAGAACATATAAGGTTCAGTAATGCGCACTAGAGTAGCTTTGGGGACAAATTTACCTTTCATAACCCCAGAATTGAGAGGAGATCTTTGCTTGGCTGTGGGAACTCATATGGGCTGTAACTTTATTGATAATAATATAATATAGAAATAAAATAGTAATAATGGAGATGGCAATATTAAATAGTAAATAATAAAGGAAGGTGAGAGCGAAGTAAGAATACCCACTACCCTATGCCATTCCATGGATATCGTAAGATACGAACAAAGCAAATATAAACAGGATAGGGGCCAGCATCTTCTTGAAAACAATCCGATAATGATAAAATACTATGGTTGCTAATCCGTCTGCCAAGCTAGCAATTGCAACAAGTATTCTCCCTATGAGTCAATCTATTGGTTAGGCCTACGTTCAGTAGTAGACTTTTAACGGGTAGTGAATGATTGAATTAAAATAAAGGACATAATTGTATGTGGCTAATCAGCCCATGAAGCTGGCAGAAAGCATTTGTTATTACTTACACCTTTTTATAGGAGAGGGGTCAAGCGGGCATGCGGCTCACCTGATGGTAAGTGATTTCCGCTGCCCATGAACAACTACAATACCAGGGGATTTGCAGATGCGTTGCCGGCGTTTTAAAAAAGAGTAGGCTCTTTTCTTAAAGATCCCTAAGTCGTATGAGTCCGAAAAAATCTCTTGTGGTAGTCGAATCCACAAGGAAGTTGTGTGAGGAAGAAAACTTATTTTAAATCGTAGTAGTGGACCTTCAGTCATCCAGATGGTATGGATGGTACCGCGAGTTATGTCGCGATGTGCGATGGTGAACAGTTCCTCAGAGTTCTCCCCGTGATAAATGCGATAAATACGCAAAGAAATGCAACATATCGTGGCAGTTCCAATGAGACAAGACGATCGTAAAGAGCTCGGTAGCCGACGATTCGAATGGCTCTGTGTTGGATGCGATTATATGGATGGAGCTGGCACTGGGGAGCCCCAGCCCAAAGATGGGAACAGTATTCCATGTGAGGCCAAACCTATGCCCTGTAAAGCTACAAGTGGTGTGCTGGCATGAAATATTGTCCCGATCTTCTGAGCACAGCTTCTGAGAAAGCTTTTTAGAGGTCAATTTAGCTTTCTCTTCCAAGTGACCACTAAACTGCACGTCACTCGATATGTCGACGCCGAGGATTCCGATACTGGTTAAGGCAACAAGAGGAGTACGCTAAAACTGAGGAGATACGACGTTTTTTAGCGGTAAACGCGCAAACTTGTGTCTTTTGGGGATTGAACTGGACTAGATTTAGTCGCCCTCAGTCGGAGACTTTGTTCAGATATTGGGGAGTGTATGGATCATATAAGTTTGAAAAACTAAAACCATTACCGTTATGGGACCTATAAATGCACCCGTAAACGCGGTGATGGTCGTCGCTGTCTACGCGCAGCCATAGGATGGACGGGTCCGTACCTTCAAGACTATCGAGGCGTTGAATATAGATGTCCTCTCTGACATACGGAATCTCCCTAAAATCTAAACACTTAAGCACGGAACACCATATTTGAATCACTGTACCTACTCAAGCAAACTCTTAAACAGAAAATGAGCTTTAGTAACACTTAATACAGTCAAGAAAAATATACTTAAACGAGATTCTTACAGTATTTTGCTTGTTTTAAGACTTGTATTTGTCATATGGTGCCGGTGTTAGATAATCCATTACTCCATTTCGATTTAAGTCAACTGATAGTAAAAGTCATCTATGAAAATGCCAAAAAAATGTAGGGATTGGTGATAGGCTAGAGATGTCTATATACCATCTCGTTTACGCCAGACATAAATTACCCAAACTGACGGGCAACAGTGTTAAATATGTGAGACTTGTATTCTTGTGCTGCAATCGTCCATCGGCCAATTAAGCAAAACTATTAAGGCTTGTTATTAGGCCTTAGTATTACGGGAGGGGCCCATGTTTAGCAGTGGACTTTCACGATCAGATCAAGAAGAGTTTTTTTTAAATACATGATCATAGTGTTATAAAATATGTACTTCGAGGTATCTTGAGCAAGTCTTCTAAATGCTGAAACAACGCTGAATTCCCGATGGCGCTCGAAAGACAAAGCTGTAGAGTGACGAGTAACACCACTATATATAGCGGAATCGAAGGCGGCATGCCTGGAAATAATATGAATGATGAGATTCATGTCAATCGTGTTAATCATGTCATTCGTGTCAATATTTTTTGAAGCACCACAACATTGAACAAATTTTAAGGTTTTACGGAACGCAAAATTTCAAAAGTTTCGAGTTTGAATTCACCATTCGTCTGTGTTGCGCTACTATTTCTAACTGGCATATTAAGGCCGGTATTTAGAGACAATCTCGAGTGTAAACTTAAACTCTGCAATGTCAAAATTTAAATCTAGACTTTCCGACACACATACATATACACTCACTTCTGTCATCGGAAACGGGTAGGCAGTGACTTCGGACTTCCATTTGGCATAATCCTGACACACCACTCTCGCTTTCGCTACATCCCTATTCCTACGCATCGCATACATGCACGTCGATTAAGAATACTCTTAATCTGAATTTAGTTAAAAACGGAACGTAAGCATCTCACGCTGGCAACACTGAGTCAGTGCCACGCTAGACACCAAGCAAAAATCAAATCAAGACAGTGTACAGTAACCTCCAGCGACGCAGTATTGGCCAACGTTTACGCTAAGATTTTAGATTTAAGAATTGAAATAATACTCTCGTTTTGAATTCAAAGATGTGTCGAGTTATATTTAAAAAGTGTATTAAACAAAATAAAATGCCAGCATCGAGAACTACATGAAATTCTACTGACTAACAGGTACACCTTCCTATTTCCTACCCATAACGCCCTAAACGCAGCCATGTAATTGCATTGCTGAGTTTTATCTTTCAAGGCAATTAAATAGGTGTTTCTTTTCGATCCATTCAATTTTTGTTTGAAACTGATTGAACAATATCATTAACGGATAGCCCATTTTATTTCAAAAACAGCTTGAATGCTATAATTCTCTTTTCATCTCTCACAATGGCACACTTAAAATTATTCCTGTTTTGTTACCACATTTGTATCTGTATTTTAAATGCTTTGCTTCTCTTAGACTTTCATAGGCCTGTCTTATTTTTATTTTGCTATAATGATTAGAGCCTTCTCCGTATAATTTTTTATTTTTCTTTGCAAACCAGTTATTACTTTTATTTACTTGAGATCGTCTTTTTCTGCATTTACTCTTATTGGGCATTTAGTTATCGCTATAATTTCCTGAAATTAATAAGCATGGAGCTAATTTAAGACGGCCAATTTGCAACTGACTAAAAAAATTATATTAGAAGTGTTATCATTTTTTTCTGGAATCCGTGCATCTTGAACTAAAATATCAGCATTCATTCCTAATGAATTTCTATGGCAATCATGATTGCGTCCTCCCTAGGTGTATCAAACGGAGAAAAAAAAATCAGGAACATCAATTATTGTTATTTTTATTTATTCATTCATTTTAATTTTATTTCTTCTTTTCAATCTGTGCATTCTTTACTAAGGAGTAAACTTCAATATTATCTTTCAAAGATACAGTTAAACTAGATCCGTAGGAAGTTCATATATTGATAGCATTGTTTTATGTGTTAGTGTATCTACTATTGTTATCAACATCAAATTTATTGTGAATAAGGGATTTTCCCATATTAGACAATATTTTTTCCCGCTTTGTAAAAAAATCACTATGTTGTTCTGTACTATGAGCTAAACGGATAAGCTTCCTAGGATGTTGGTGGTCGGTCACCTTTGAGAATTAGATGGTATGCCATGTTACCAGTAAAAAGGGTCTCGGGCTCTCGTAACCATACAAAAATACTACACAACTAGTTCTGATAACAATCCATACTTTCGCTATGACTATGTTGGCGATGATTGAGATTTGAGGCAAGAATAACTATAAGAAACGTACTATACGTTTCTGGGGCAGGCGGAAAAAAGTACATTGACCTTTGACGACATCATCGGGGTAGACAATCAAAAAATTTTTTGTTTAGGTTCATTTTTTTATCCTTTTATCATTACATACATCAACAGAGTCAAAGATAAAGGTGCCGAGTGCGAATTCTTTACAGGCTCTACGTCTATTATTATATAATAAAAAAGAAGATTATGTACCTAAACGAATTAAAAAGCAAATTAATATTAATTTAAGTTTATTATTTATAAATCTTGAGTTATTACAATTTTCATCATTACGTTAATAGTAGGTAAGTACTTTAATAAGTAGTTAGGTAGGTAGTTGTATAAAACATAACCACTTCTTGGCAGTCAGGTAAAAAGACGAACTTTTAATGCTAAGCATTCTTAAGCAGCCAACCTTGAAGCATGAATAAAACTTCTCATAATAGATTGTCAGAGACACTTGACAGACTATTCATCTGTATCTATTTCAGAATCATTTTATGATGATGAAGACGTAGAAGAGTCCGTCACATTGATTATAACCTAAAATATCGGCAGTCTTCTTTTTCATATCCGTTTTGTATGGATATACGTTACGAGACCACGTTTCTTTAACATATTTATAGATGTTTACAATCATTATTTTTTCGGTTTCCGAAATATGCGACACTTTCCGCTTCTTTCGTGGTGACGTAAAGTCTTTATGAGATTTTCATGTCAATGGACTCAATTTCATACTAGTGATAATATACAAAACGTCACAAAACAGTAACAAAAACTTTAATACAAAACATAATAACACAACTAATAATACAAACTTATTAAAAATTAAAACAACTACTATAACCGAGAATTTTAAATCTCAAACTATCTACACGCAAGCGCATCCCAAAGCAGAATAAGGAATGAGTTCTGCTCCACCCGTTTTCTCAAATACGCACGGCATGAGACCAATCGCAAATCGGGTCGACACAGGTTTATTATCTCTGAATGACCGCTTCCTTCACCCTACCCCGTACCATGAGACACGCTTAGCGCATAACGATACGTAATCTATAAAGAAATGTATGGAAGCAATAACTGTAGTTTTGTTTCGATGCTAACATAATACTTGAGGTCAATGTACTTTTTTGCGCCTGCCCTAGAAACGTACTATACTAACTAAAATTGTACTGACTAAAATGATAGCTACTAACCTTGCAGTATATTATTTTCGACGCTGTTTCCGTACCGATTGGCGGCGAGCAGTGACGTGACCATAAACATGAGGCCAGTGATTATGAAGGCACCGAGAACGGCGACATTGATACGCCTACTGTCCTTCATGTCTACTTGCAGCGTTAGCAGCATCGGGTGTATGTCAAACTGAAAAGTTAAAATATATTTTACGTTAAGGGCACAGCTTCTTCTTTATCAGTTACTTACAGTTGGTATTGATCTCTATCTGTTCGAAAAGTTTCATCACAATTGGTTCCGCCATTCCAAAGATTAGCACAGACAGACAGACAGCCAAGCTTTTAAAAATGGTTGTTTATATATTAATAGCAATCAAATAACCCCTTGAGCTTAATATTATTTATTACAGACAGACATTTTATTTATATGTATATATAAAAAATAAAGCAATGTTACAGCCTCCATACGTCGCACGGCTGGTCGCAGGCCTCCTCCCATTTTTGAGAGCATTATTTTGGGCAAGGAAATATCCGCTGCGCTGCCTAAGTGCATGTCGGTAGACAAACGAAATATTTTTTTCATTTTCCTCACGAAGTTTTCCTTCAACACTGAACACGTGGTATATCAGCACTCAAAAGATATTCTATAAAAACTAAAATTTATTTTTATACTGCTACCTTTGGTTCGGACATCAACTGTCCTCGAAAGAACCAGCAAGAAACGGAAACAGAAATAGAATCCTTTTTATTCAATTTAGATTATAAACAATACTTATTAAAAGTCAATTTTTTCATTTACCACTGGTTCGCAAAAAAAAACCTCTGTCCTGGGAAGAACCAGCAAGAAACCCAGCGGGACTATTTTTTTTCAAATAATAGCTTACAATCATGTTTCCAATTAACAATACAAGACATTTTAGAAATAGCTTTGTAGCGATCACCCATCCCAGGGGTTATTATCATCCATAAATTCATTAATATTATAATAACCCTTTTTATACAAACATAGTTTAATAAAATTTTTGAACTTTGCGTATGACAAATTTTGTATATTTTATTTGGAATTTGTTTTAAAAGCGTATATACATCGCCCCAAGAGTGAATTACTGACTCGGTGGAGTCGAGTAACTGGTACTACTAGCTCAAACTCAGCGGGACTACTTTTACAAAATAAAATAATACAAGAAAGAAAACACAATCTATACAATTACGTACAATACTTATTTAAAAAAAAACAGCTAGAAAGCCATCACCCAATCCCAAGGGGTTATCAGCTACGAAGCTACCACGTTTTCATTTATATTATAATAACCTCTTTTATATAGTCATTCTATAATAAAAACTTAATGTAATAGAGACCACGTATATGTTATTGTATTTGAATTTTGTTAAAACAGCATTTTTCTTGTAATATCGTTGCCCAATCAATGAATTACTAGATTGTGTTAGTTCCTTGTGTAATTTATACAATATTTATCATTTGTTTTTATGAAAATTTATTTAAAAAATTAAGAGAAACAAAACATTTGTGAATAATACCTGGAAAGCAAGAATTCCGTAAGCTACAAGAAAATCTGAAGTTTTAGGTATATAATCCAGTACACCCCCTAAGCTGGTCGGCGACTCATCGTCCGTAACTATACAGGCCCAAGTGGTTGCTGCTACTGTAGATACGATGCACACCGATGTTAAGGATAAGGTCCTAAAAATCAAACAATTGACAAAAACTGTATTTTATCATATTCTGATGATGATTCTATTTTCCTAATTCGTAAGAAGAAAACTCGAAAATAACCAGAAGATGTTGTGACTTCTGGTAGATGACAGTATAACCTAATATTTAAACCAGACAATACATTCATAGACAGGCGGCAGGAACAAGCTGAAAAGATGGGAGGTGAATATCTGGTAGTGTGATCGTCAATCTCTCGTGAATCACCTGCAAAGCTTGACAATAACGGAAGATTTTCTCTACTATCTGAAGGGCCAGTGTTCAACGGTGGGCTTTTAATATGATGTACTTTGGGAGGGTATTTCTTTCTTAAAGAAGTAACTTGACCTATTCACAGAACCGCTGTGCGCATTCCCGCCGAGTTTCTCGCCGATGGTTCTTCCCAGAACAATGAATTTTTCCAAACCAATTGTAAAAGCTTAAAACTTTCAATACGTATTCTTGAATAACAATTATTCTGTTCTATTCCAACCTGAGAGTAAGCAGATGCTGTGACCTATAGTCTACATCAATGAAATTAATATTATTTATAGAATAATTAGAATCAAAATGTAGATGCTTTATCAATTCCGAGGGCTGAGATTGAATAATTTTTCACCTTTAAAAAGGGTCTCCGGGTTTCGAAAACTCAACCTACGAAACACAGCGGCATTATGCGGCTATTACATGCTTGTATTAGAAGTGTACTCCTTCTCAAATTCAGGGCAAACAAAAAAATTATTAGAACCCGCGTGAAAGAACATATAGCTGACGTTCCGGGAAGTCTGCAGTTTGTGATCATATCCTAGATGGCCCCAACCATTACATCAGATTTGATGGAACATAAATCCTCGCGAAAGAACATCGATTCCTACCAAGGATGATACGTGAGGCTATTGAATATAAAAAAAAAATCCTAATTTCAATAGAGAAGGAGGCTGGGTACTACCACCTGCTTGGGGCTTTGTAATAAAAAAAATTAAAACTAAATCCAAGCATACCACCGCCAGACTTCAAGACACAGTAAGAGTGTTCTGCTTAGATGGGACCATAAATAATAATTAAAAAGCTGAAGGTACTCCGGGTTAACATTGACATCGGGACGTCAGTCTTCTCAGTCCCCCGTGACCATGGGAAAGCACCCGAAATGTCGGGAATTAAAAATCATATAAATTAAACGCGATAAAACCCGTAAAAGTAGTTTTAATCAATGTGTAGTGTTCGCGTAAACATAGGAAATTTTGTCTTACTTCATATCCTTGGGCGATCCAAGCCACATAACGGGACACAGCAGCAGCCCGATAAGGATCATCCACACGCAGTAAGTTATTCCGATGCTCCCGCCCGTGATCTTCCACCAGAACAGCTGCAGGCTTTGCGACGCTGGCGGAATAAAAACACAACACGCATTTAAAATGTATCCATTTCTGTGATCATAAAAGATATAAAGATATGACGTTCTATTCTGTAAATCTGGTGGGAATTGTTTGCGTATGAGTATCACTTCTATTATCACTTCGCCGCTGTGTTATTTTTAACATTGTGATACCATTGTGTAAACTAAAATGATATATTTATAACTTCTTGATAACAACTCAAAGTAAAAAAAACCATGCTTGCCAGGTGTGCCAACTATTTTGAATGTAGGAAATCATTATACTCTTGTATCACTGAGTCAGTTTTATACCGTATTGTAATGATTTGTTTAAAAATGTGCATGTTATTTGATCCATCTGGTGGCTAGTCATGCATGTACCAAGTTTAGTGATCCGCTAGAAGATTCGTGCCACAATGTGTACAATCACGCGAGAAGCCTTTAAAATATTGCTGCTTTTAAAGATTTTCAATTTTAGAACAGTGGGATTCATTGACAGATTATTGGAAATTATTCTTAATCAATCAATAATATGCCACGCGTGTCTTACGTTCCGCACATACAATATTGAAGCGAAAAATGAGCTAACAATGGACTTGATAGTAATACTGCTGTTGCAATTCCCAGACATATAAAACCAAATTCGAATAACGAAATATTATTTGGATGGAAGAGGTAATGTTGGGTTCACTTTTATTTAATAAAATGACTAACGAGCCAGCAGTCCACCTCTTGGTAAGGCAAGTGACTAAAAATGCTACCATACCAATTGATCGATCGTCTATCGATGTCGATGATCGACGTTCAACAATGTCGATCGATTGGGTTCGTAGCTTTACCTGGTCGATGAATACTGGTCGATAAAACATTGTTCAATCATCGATCGACAATTAATCGATGTGGTTGTGGGCTCATCATCAGTATTTTTCAAAGTTTTATTCAGAATAGAGCACGTTATTGTTGGCCAGTACACTGTTGCCTGTATTATTATTATGAAGATGCAAACGCAGAAGACTCCGAATGCGACCGTTTTTTAATGCGACAGATAACTTATTACATCTAGACGACATTTGAAATAATTCTCTCTCTCTCTCTCTCTCTCTCTATGACCACCACACCGAAAAACATCAGTGGTTGCACCATTGCTTGGCAGCACAAATAAGTAAGTGTGATACCTAACTCATAGAGAAAAGGAGTCCCCAAATAGTTGCATTGTACGTGTTGTCATTTTGTACATAAACACTTGCATATTCGACGTGAACGTACACAAGTGGGTTCTTATACTTGATGCAGCTGAGAGCGTGCAACGCGTTAATTTTATATGATAGATATCTAGCTTTTACCTGTAACTTTGATCGAGTAGAAATTGAGTAAAAAACCTGCAGATCGAAGGACTAGCTATAGCTATAGGCTTCGGGAGTGTATTTTACACTTACGGTAGATTTTATATCGTAACACTAGAAACACTAGAAACGGTGTTTTAACCTTTGGTTCAATATAATTTTTGTTCTTTCGGTAGCAGTTAGTATCATGTTATTAATATTTTTGTGTTGGCATTGTAAATAAATGCTTAGAACTCCAAAAAGCAAAGGTTTGAGGTGCGTTGTAATTCCTGGAGAACTAGATGGAATGGAAATAGCTTACAGACCGTAAATATGTTATTTACAAACCGAATATAAAATTTGGTACAGCGGCTCCGAAGACTGTAGCGTCGATGAAGAATATGACCAACCTTCTCGCGTTGTTACCGAACGCAAGCTCAGCCACTGCTGCATATGGTGACCTGGTAATATAAGTTTATTTTAATCTTTATTCATTACAGCCCACTAAAAATCTGCTGCAGTTTCTCTACCAAAGATTGCGTCATAAGGCCATTGTTGCCCCACCTGGGTTGGTAATCGCAGTTTAACATTATTATAATTATTGTAGTATGAATATACCTCTAGTATTCCCATCTGGTTTAGCCGAATGAATATATAAACGTTACTGATAAATATATTTAAATATGCATTCAATATAATGAGAGCCAGTTTAAACGGCGTGATGAGTTGCGTTGCGGTGACGCAACGCAACGCGACGTATGAGATATATTGACGCATTGCCGGCGCAGCGTCATAGTAGCGTTGCGACGACGCAGTCGTAACGTACTGTCGTGGCAGGGGTGACGCACAGTTGCGGCGAGTGTTGTGTATTCTGTGAGAGCGTGGCCCTTCCCCGGTCGAGCCGAACCAGTCGTGCTACAACTATACTACCAATATAACTGCAGCATGGCTCTACCACATTTAAAACTAGACGGGCAGGCTGGCAACCGTAGTGTGTTATTTTTTTAGTTTTTATTAGGAAGACGCTGCTGTTCATCGCCTGATTTTATTTCCTTCTGTCGCCTCTTACGTTACCCACGAGATGCTATGAGGGCAGTGAATGTTCTTATATGCTGCCACCACACGGTGATAATTATAACAACCGCAGTATTTTTAAATATTTTGAGCTCTTAACTGGAAGATACTGCTGCCGCTGTGCTGCTGTGCGTCAGCAGTGAACTTTTACGGGATAATAAAGAAAGAAAGAAGAAAGATGTGCACGTGAGCGCAAGTCAAGAAAGCCACAAGCGTAAAATAGTAGCTTAATGCTACTGTGTTTCGTATGGTTAGTGTATAGAACCGGAGACCCTTTTTACTGGAAAAGAGGCATTCCATCTTAGTCCTCACGGGTGACAACGCATCTGCATTTTGATTCGTAATCGAGGATAGATGTGGATGTCTATGAGCCACAGCAATCACTTACCATCAGGTGGACTGTGTGCTCGTTTGTCACCCTATCCTATCGAAAAATGTGATAATTATGGGAAATATGACACCTTTTAATAATGTGCAATAAATGAATAAATGAAAAATATTCCGCGCTTAATAGTAATACAGAAAAGAGATTATCTATTATTAAGTACCTATTTTTTTCTCTTATATTTGGCGACAGTTCATAAGCTAGCAGCCAACTCTTGCCGAGTAGTACAGCTGTGTATAGTTGTAGAGAAAAAACAACTATCACCAACGGAATGCCGTACAAACCTGGACAGAAATTTTACCAGTTAATGGTTGTTCATACATCAATCAATCAATCGGTATATATTGTATACCATACCAATACACCCATATACCAATACACATTAATATAACACATAAACTAATACAATATACATATAAAGTAATATTGCGCTCTATCACTAGCCTGTATGTTAGACATTTAGATGAAATTTCCGTCATCAGTTGGTCGCCAGATCCTCGTTAGTCAATTAGGAAGGTACATGCGTGCTAAGTGCAGGTAAGATTGGTACGTACATAAGTAGTAGAGCCAGGCTTCAGCGTATTATAGTTGCAGGAATGGGTCGGCTCGACCGGAGAAGGATCACGCTTGTACATGACGCCAACGTGCGTACTCAGAAACAAGTGGTAAAATTAAAAATGTAAAACGTGTATGTAAAACCTACATCAATATAAATAAAGTAAGAACATCGTCCATGTAGTCGAAAATTAAATACGTCTTATTTAGGATAACTCTAAAACTACTGGTCACATCTTGATCAAATGTATATGGGACCACGTGAGAAGCACCAGCAACAAATAAAAAAAGAATCATCAAAATCGCTTTACCAAGAAAAAAGTTTTGAGGTAACAGACATAAAAATACAGTCTAATTGAGAACCTCTCTCTTTTTTAAAATCGGTTGAAAAACAGTGTTTCGTATTATGAGTGTTAAGACCCAAAGACCTTTTTACTAGCGACGGGATATTCCATATTAGTTCCCAGGGGTGAAAACGAATTTGCATTTTGATTTTAATCGAGGATAGATTAAAAAAAGTGTTTATGGACAATAGAATTCACTTAACATCAGATGGACTGTGTGTTCGCTTATCATCCTTACTTTTGTAAAAAAATAAAATTTGGAAAAAAGAATGTGAAAAGGTGACATAGTCCCTCAGACACGACATAAGTGTTTCAAAAGACATACAGCACTGATTCAAAACATTTCTAATGATATAAAACATGCAAAATCTGTCGTCGTCGCTTTTCGTTTAAATATCGTTAAAAAAAGGTTTTATACGAGTATACTTAAAAAGGACGTATAAAATCAACAAACGACAATATGTTACCAATAAAAGGAAAAACCCACTAGCCCATATCTTCCCGTGGGTGTCGTAAGAGGCGACAGAGGGAAACAAACCAGGAGATGGGCAGCAGCATCTTTCTAAAACGACTATAAGTCACCAAATAACCTACAAGGTAAACAAAAAAAAAAGTATCTCAAATTACAAACCGCAAGCGATGACGCATTTAGGCAAAGCCACGATTGGGAAAACTCCAAAGAGGTCCACTATACATAGCATTGTGAACAGTACGCTCAAGCCGCCGGTGGTCTCTCCTGAAGTCTCCTGACCATGGTGGATCACCGTGACAGGCTTCGAAGCCATACTAGGGGATTGCACGTTATCGAACATTCGAAGAATTTTAATGATAATGAGGATCTGAAAAAAGAAAACACTACACTTTTATACACATAACATTTTCTAGGTTTATTTCAAGTACAAAGACATCTTTGTAATTCTATCAGAAATTAACTTAAACCTACCTTCACTGACTATACTTATTTGTGACTAGATTCACACCTCATCACCATTTACCATCCTAAATTGTAATGAATCGAAATGTCTTAGCGTAACAAGTCTTTCCACTCCTATTCTATTTATCATGGCTTGAAGACACACAGATTTTAATCAGATAGAAAGATAGACGCCGGCAAAACAAACTAAACTAACTTTGTTAAAGCAAACCGTATGGTTAGGTCTTAAGACGGATTTTTTACCAATAACTGGATGCCAGAGCCTCGTCAGTCAGTGAACAGGGTGTCAGTTACAAACACTTATATTATTTTATTTACTATATCCCATCATTTACATAAACAATTCTTGTATATAATATGCATTTACGAGTATGTATTTGGTGTCTCGAAAACGGTCAGCGTCAAGCGTGCGAACGCGGATTTGGTTAATTTTTATTTATTTATATATTCTTTATTGCAACACACCTTCAACTAGATGTCATAAAGGAAGAATTTAATGCCTATATATATATATATACATACCCACTTATTTACATATATTTATTTTTATAATAATGTATTACTTTTCAATATTATCTAGGTATGTCATCAATGTAAATAAATAAAAGTAAATTCTGATTTTTGGCTAACGCCGAGCAAAGCTCGATTGCCCAAAAATAATATTTTAATCAACAAAGTAATATTACAGATAGCAACAATACAAATATTGGCATAGAGCGTTATAAGTTCAATCAAATACACTCCTTAATTTTAATATGAAATTACATTTTTACATAAATTTAAATACATTGTAATGATTATAAGAGTCATGGTCGGATAAATTATACCTTTCAGAAGATAAAATTCTTCTTCTGTCACGACTAAAATTAAAAATGTTATTTTTTATTTATTTTTTGTTATTGCGAAATGATTTTTTACCCATTTTTAGTCCATAAACAGTTTATTTCAACCTGTGGGATTTTTATAGAAGGAATAATTTGCCGTAATTACAAGGTTTTTATGCTTTAATTGTTATTCCGTTTCATATCTTTGACTCTACTCATTATTATTATTGTAGGTTTTAACCCTTCTTGCTTGCGAACGTATTTTATGAATGGTCCCCAATCGAGGTGAACTTCGGCTATGGTCAACTCTTTAAAGTTGTTTATGCATACTTGTTTACACAATTTCATAACGAAATTGTGAACAAAAAAACTTTATAGTGAAAACAAACAGCCGGGTTCAATACGACGAAAGATTAGGGACATTATATAATAGAATTCGTCGAAGACGCAAGACGGCTTTTGACCATATTGGCATATCATGCTCTTGAATTAAAAATGCAAATTAAGTCACGAGTCGAAACCTTAAACTAAACAGTGTAAAAACTAGTTATGTTAGATTATTGTGTAACTGATTACTAGAACTTGTACAACAGTAGGTCATTTACATTTACATAAATCTGCGGCATTTAAAATGGTGATTGTATTACTATTTAAATTGACGTGTCTGCTTTAATAACCATACCAGAAATTATTATAATTAAATTATTTTGTCGAGTGGTGACGGCATTTAAGATAACCATAACCTCAAATAGTACTTTGAAAGGAGTCAATAGAAAGTGACAAAATCATCTGAAGTTTTCCGATAGATGACAGTCTAACTATGAGTAGTTAACTTAGTATCTTTTGTAATTATGTTTGTGAAGTTTTTTTGTGTATTTAAATAACGCAATACTTCATTAAAAGTATTTAACATAACGTAATTAAGTACTCTTATGTTTATAGCTGTTGCTGTTCCAAATAAAGAATATTAAAAAAAACAATTAATTTTAATTTTTTATATACCTGATATACGAAACCTAAACAAAAGACGGCGGGCAGCGTCCAAGGTCTGGTACTGCTAACTAGGTTTGTCAGATCGAAAGACTAAAATATCCAGATAAATTTCGAAAAGTCGGGATTTTGGGGTTGTTGTCGGGAGAAATAAATATTAAAAAATAAAAGTTTATTTTTTAATTAAGAAACTACAAATAGAACTTTAAACAAAACTAATTTAAGTACACTTAATTTGTACGTTGCCACATGTATTTGGTATTAGACTTTTTACTAGAGCCCACCAATTTGGATCCTTTTGTAGTATTCAGAAAATATTTAAAATTAAAAAAATTCATTTCAAAGTACAGGTTCATGTAACTCAGCTTTTATTAAATCAAAGGCCATACGTTTACTTTCGGAGGAGCTGTTCGATTGGAGATTTTGTGTTTTGTCTGGAGTCTGGAAATCATTTAAAATGTCGGGAGAGTTAAGGTGAATCCCGACCATCTGGCAACCCTACTGCTAACACCAATCCACCGGACAGACGTGGAATTTGGACAAATTTTTCTACAATATTAGTAGTAACGCCAGTCCAGTAGTGCATTATTAAAGGCTAATGAAGGAAACAAAGAGTTTTTTTTGTGAATTTTTAACAGTTTTCCGGCAGTTTGTAGATGTGTGTTTACGTGGTTCGTATATTTTTTATTACCTTATAGTGTTTAAAGAATTTATTTATTTAACATTTATTAATAACTTGTATAATTAGGACTATTAAAATAGAACTGATGCCTTACGGTATTCTCCACCAGTCAGTCACAATTAAGGCGCTGTATCTATCTATTTTCTGGATGTTATCCCTGTTAGTCTATGCGACTCTTATAGCTTCATCTGACTCAGCACTGGATACCCTTTTTACTGGAAACAAGGCCATATTAGGCCTCTGGGGTGACAACGCATCTGCATTTTGATTCTTATTCGTAGTTAGATATAGATGTTTATGGACCACAGCATCCATTTGCCATTGGGTGGCTTGTGTGAGCGTATGTCACTCTTATTCTATAAAAAATCATAAGTTGAAAATATTTTAAGTGGTCCTCAGAGTAATTTTAGTGTAGAAGTTATATGATATGATTTGTTTTTTTTTAATTTATGAATGTTTAGGCTAACAACGTAAATTAGTATGGACTTATTACAACGTTCCCTTAGCTATGGCGCTACATTCTTTGCGAAATTTGACATTTGCTATCAAATCCTATACTTTGTATTTAAGATATTTGCCATGGTACTTCTTTATTGATGCGGAGTCTAGTTTAAAACTAAATGAAATGCTACTAACAACCCAGTCCCGCATATACGCGATAAATTCCGTAAAATTAGTATTATTTCAATCTAATTGGATACTTTGTAGCAATATCGTTGCAACCGAAGACCAGGCTATGATTGTTACCTACATTGCGATAGCATTAAAACATGTTATTAATAAATCATTATGAACTGTTACTTATTTCTGTAAGAGAATATTTTGACAAATGTTGTAAGATTTTTATTTATTTACAAACATACAACATACACAGTCATTATAGATTGACCACCCTAATTCGTCAGTGTAGCCAACTATACAATACGATAAATTAGTTCGTTCCGATATGGTGTTGATCACACGCAAAAACGGCGCTTGTTGCGACTGTGTCGGGCGCTTTCAGTGGCACTCGAAAATCTCCTACACTTTCAGGCTGTCTATCCTACCCCTCATCACCTTCAACACGTACATAGCGAGAGCGACTTCCTTTCTAATTTCGAGCATGTAGTATCCAACCATACCTAGCAAAAATAGAGTAGCATACAACAAGGTATAGGCCGGGTACACTCCAAATTGTTTCAAGTACATAATCTAAAAAAATTATTTCAGATACGCTCTAACATACATTTGTATATGTCTTCATGAGAAGCCAAAATGACGGCGTTACACTCTAAGTGGCTCCTTACGAGTGCATCATATAGCGCTCTCAAACGGTATGCCTTTATACAAACATTACTGACTTACATGTTACATGCAATCTAAAATTTAAGTCTACAGTGAAACGTACATCTAGATCTCTAAGCTTCTAGCTGGATATATATTAACACAACACAAAGTAGAAAGCGCAAATGGATGCATCATATCGTTCATATTACTTTTTGTAAAGTAGTAATAAATTGACAAAGGTATTTACGTACCGGAGACTATCAGTAAACAACGTTTTGTAATTAGGTCGGTAGGGTTATTAAAATATTTCTTAAAATACGATATTCTTTTATATGTATTAAATATATATAAAATAAGAAGATATATTTTGTGTTTCTAGGGGGCATCGGCCTACCAAACTTAGGTTTTGCTATGTGCATGTGAAGGGCTTAATGATGACAATATTGACTGACATAATGAGTGATTTCGATAAATTTATCAATAAAGCTGTCATTTTTACGTCATGTGTAAACCCTTTAAACTTTAAAACTGTTCAATGTTTTCAAAAAAAAAAATAGAAAAAGAAATAGAAATAGAAATGTACTTTGACGCGGTTTTCACCATAATTTAAAGAATTTCTTGAGAATGGTTCTCGTACATACATTCATGTATAATATATTATATTATACGTTAGAATGGTAGAGAAATGTGAGCGTGTTGTCGTCAAAATGTAAAGAAAAACCACACTGGTTAACCGCATCCATGCGCAGTTGGAACAAGTCGCTTGCTTTAACTTTAAGTCGTTTGTTGTCATTTTTTTTTAAAGAATGGGGTTGATAAACAAGCACACAGGCCACCTGATGGTAAGTGGATGTTGTGACCAACAGACATCTACAGTTCTTTTCGATTAATAATCAAAATGCAGATGTTTATCACCCTTTAGGACTAAGATGGAATGCCTCGTTTCCAGTTAAAAGGGTCTCCGCTTCTCTACACTCATCATAAGAAACACAGTAGCATCAAGGATTTTAATAATTAACTTGAAAATCATAAGTTAAGTAGATTGTATGTTCTAAGACGCGCTGGAACAAAATAGATTAGAATATTTTTTATAAAAATCTTATTGAAAGTAATTTATGATTTTATTAGTCGTTCGGAAAAGGAAGATGTCCTTGGCAGAACCAGTTTTAATCAGAAACGGTTTGATTATAAAAAATATTTTGACAACTTTATCAGAAGAAAATGAAGTGGTTTCGATTAAAACCCGAGTGACCGCCTCTTTAGTCTAGTGGTCGAAAGTGCGATTGCTGATTATGTGGTCCGGGTTTCAAATCTCGGGTCATCCCAAAAATTAATTATTGAATACTACTTTTAAGAAACGAAAACTCCATTAGCAAGGCTCTTCTTAAACCATAGTTTAAGCGAAAGACTATCAATAAACCAAGTTTTATAATAAGCCGGATTGAATATGTTAAAAACGTTATACAATACAACATCAAGAAAAGAGAAGGATAAAAAGTATTCGGGCAGTAGCACCTTCGTGATAATAACTCAAATTTTAAAAAAACTGCGCTTACCAACCCGTCTGGCAAGCAATAGCAAAATCAGGGGCGATACAATAAATAGTTGTGTTAAATTTTTTTAATTAAAAAAAAGAAACATTACTCCCACAGTAGGAATCTCTCATGTATCGTGGAAGCAGTTTACGTACAAAAATTGCACGTGAACAAATCCAGACCCGGAATAATAACCTGTAGGCCATGTTCCGTGTAGGATTCGAAGCAGCGGTCTTCAACGCCGTAATCAATTGGACAGTCACTGTGATTTGAAGCCGTCACTAAAAGTCAAGCCAAGTAAAACAAATGTGACCCATTACAACCTACATTGTTTTTACGAGGTTATCAAAGAGTATATTACAACCTTTGTCTTAAGCTACTGTTTTATGGAGCAGCACAAAAAGATCGGCTTTATCCGAGAAGCACTGTGCTCTTAAATGCTGCATGTACTGCATGTACTACATATTATGTATGTTATTGCCCTAAGGCATGTACGAAAAGAATGAGCCCAAAGAGTATATATTTTTTATAGGTTAAGGGTGAAAAACGAGCACACAGGCCACCTGATGGTAAGTGGATGCTGTGGCCCATAGACATCTACATTTAACTTCGATTAAGAAAAAAATGCGGATGCGTTGTCACCCTTTAGGACTAAAATGGAATGCCTTAATTCGAAACACAGCAGCATTAAGCTATATAACCACTACGTTTTAAATGATCCTATCAAACAGTAATTACGCACGAATTCTAAATACTTAGTGTAGGCTGTGCAAAAAAAATCAAATATTTATTAAGCTATTAATTAAATACCCATTATTTTACTATCACACAACACAATGCTGCTGTGTTTGGTGTGAGTGACAAGAATTGAACACCTTTTTATTGGTTACAAAGTATTCCATTACAATCCTCAGACGTGATAACGCATTTAGTATTTCTCTTCATTTAATAGTTGAGGATAAACATAGGTGTCTAAGGGTCACACCAATCACTTACAATCAGGTGGAATATGCATCCGTTAGTTACCCATACTTGTATAAAACATTTGATAAGTGGTAGAGCCATGCTGCAGTTATATTAGAAGTATAGTTGTAGCACGAATGGGTCAGCTCGACCGGGGAAGGACCACGCTCTCACAGAATACCAGCGTGAAATAGTAGCTTAATGCTGCTGTGTTTCGCATGGTGAGTGTAGAGAACTGGAGACCCTTTTTACTGGAAACGAGGCATTTCATCTTAGTCCTCACGGGTGACAACGCATCTGCATTTTGATTTGTAATCGAGGATAGATGTAGATGTCTACACGCAGCGACCACTTACCATCAGGTGGACTGTGTGCTCGTTTGTCACCTTATCCTATAAAAAATATTGTTAAATGACATGGAAAGAATGTGCTTAAAGCATTCACTACATTGAGGAATACAAGCGTCTTACATACATCTGAAAACATAATACTTCTTTTTGAAAATAATGAAATAAAATAGATAACCGTGTAGAGGCGGTGAAAGAATATACACTACCCTATGTCAGATATCATACAAACGGATGTGCAGCGGCAACCTCTTGATACAACTTAAAATAATAAATAACTGCGGTTGGCAATCTGTCAGCCGAGGACACCAACTATGTTAACTGGGAGGCCTATGTTCAGCAGTGGTATTTTATAAGCTATTGACTTAGGTATATCCAGATCAATAATACCCAATCTACCTGCCGGATGTGATGATTATGGCCAATTAAATTTAAATTTTCTATCCACGTTCTTACAGAGGAGTGCTACAGGCTTATGAAATAGAAAGGTCTTATTTGTATCTTAATTTAAGGCTTTTCAATCTCCTTGAGCATAGACGCCTCCAACAGATCACTTAGCATTAGTTCAACTTAGTAACCTGTGTAATTATTTGCAGATATTAATGCTAAGCCGTGGTAGCTCAGATGGTTAGTGCTCGCTGTAAATTTCACAGTACGCGAGCAAACCGGGTTCGATCCCCGCCGGCCAATGAAATTGTTAATGGCAATTTTAAGTGCTGATTTACCACGTGCTCGGCGGTGAAAGAAACATCAGGAAACCTGCATGTCGGAGATATAAGATCAAAAAAAAATATTTCGAAAACATGTGAAGTTCGCCAACACGCATTGGGGCAGCGCGGCGGACAATTCTTTGCCCCAAAACTCTCTTAGAAATGATCGGATCGGCCTGTGCCTAGGAAGGGGACGTATATATATAATATAGGCTGTAACTTTAACTTTAATAATGCTGCCCTCAATTCTTAGGCCTTTTATTGGGTTAAAATATATTCGTCATTTAACCGTTTAGTGTAGTAACGGATGAGATTCTATCGCCAAATCGTTTCTTGATTGGTGTAACAAGGGGTTTAGATCAATAAATAAGGCCGAGGATCGAGAGCAGCATCCTATTGTACATTGTTCAACTAATCATACTATGGTTACAACTACTACAGCCGTGTGCATGTGAAGTTTGAATTAAATTAATAATCAATATCAACTCTATTAACCACTATATGTTACGTAGAAGGGAAATATGCAATGAAAAGGAAATACGTACTTAAATTATTTTGCTTCGTTAACTAAGCGGTGGCGGTGTTCTTATATCCAATTAGTGCGTACGGGATATAGTCCTACATTTATAAGGAGTCCTTTGACTTAAAGCCGCATAATTACAAGAAAAGTATAAAGACTACTCTTTAGAATACGAATGCTGAATATGTGTTTTCCTTTAAAAGCCAAAAGTATCGTTAATAATTTACTTTATCTTTTTTATATGTAATTTTTCTGCACGTGTGTTTGACACTAAAATTCGCCTAAACGTATGGCCCGAATTTGATGCTTTTTTTGTGTTTGATTGGGTACCTCCTAAAAACCCTCTCACAAGTGAGAGGAGGCTTGGGCCCAGCTGTAGGACGTATATAGGTCTTTTAACTTTTGAAAAACCCTGGATGGTCTAGACCCGATAGGTGGCGCTGTGGTCGAGATCCAGAAATCACTAGTGCAGGCCCGGAAAGGATCGTTAGTACATAAAAAAGTAAATTCTTGGCAAAATGCTTTTTTGAAACTTACCTTATTTTGGTAACTTTTTTAATTTATTTGTATTTTAATATCCACTTTATAAACACATTATTTATTGTAATTTATTGCACATCACCTTTGAAACTTCACCATTACAGGAGATTTTCACAGATATTTTTAATTACTTCAAAATTTAGTGACACTGCGATGCACTTTACGTGGTAATTAAAATAACATATTGTGAAAAGTTTATAAAATTGTCAGCAAATATCTTTTCAATCGGAAATGTTATGCTATACGAGTTACATTTATCAATCAAAAAGTAAATCTGTTTAAAAAAATTAATAGCTAATTTATTGTGTTAAGTTACCAATAAAACTGGTTCTGCCGGCGACCGCACCACGACTAAATAAAACTCTGCAATACATGTTGTAAGTTGTAACGAACATTGGTCTCACATACGAGTACGTACATAATATTACAAGTATAGGGCAATATAATATACCGCAAACTTGAAGCGGGATCAAGTATTAATAAGTAAAAGATTTTTCTTTCTTTCATATATATATATATATATATATATATATATATATATATATATACTGTTATTACTGCTATTATTATATATAATATATAACTTTATTGGGAATTTCTCCTAAATCGTTTAAACACTAAATAAATATAATTATTTAAAAGAAAATGACGCCTATAATACGCATAATTTTCTTCTATATCATGTTGGCATCTTACTGTTATTGTGAGAGGATAAAATAGTATAAAAATGTAATAAAATATTATTATATAATAAAATAATAAATAGGATAAAATATATTATGTTAAATTTAATACTTATACCTATAAATAAACTAATATAAATAAATTAAAACCCTACCATACGGAAGCCCTTAGAAGGGGAGACTAAACGGCCGAGGGTGAGAGGGAAAGGGAGAGAAA
The DNA here is from genome assembly GCA_907164705.1 of Parnassius apollo. Lineage (NCBI taxonomy): Eukaryota > Metazoa > Arthropoda > Insecta > Lepidoptera > Papilionidae > Parnassius > Parnassius apollo. Next base: position 9,430,514 of record CAJQZP010001576.1, read on the forward strand.
CCGTCGTGCATTGATTTATATATAATATTCAGGATTGTCAACTCTACGTCTTTTTACGTAGATCTACGTTTTTTTGGCCTTTACTGCAATCCTACAAACTTCAGTCCTAGAATCTACGTATTTATATCAAATTTTACAAACCAAATAACATGACTCATTAGGCCGAAAGGGCATTATTTCTAGTATTCGAGAAAAAAAAATGGGTGGTATCGAGAAGCACCGGCCTTTGTATTTGAGCTATTACTATTATGTATTGTGTATCGTTATGAATTATTATTGAGCTATCATCGGTATTTTCTGTCATTTTTATTAGATAGATACAAGTTTTAAATGTTAGTACTTACGCGGTTTCAATCCCCTATTTTTTCTATTCACATGTAAGGGTGAATTTATATATACGGGACAGCCCTTGAATTATAACTTATTAAATTTAAGATAAAATTATCAAACTCTGTTCACAATTGGCGAAAATATCCTGAAAAGAAAAACAAAGTCAAATTTCAGCCGCCTCCTTTTTCAAAAAGAAAGCAAGTGAGGATATTCTTGTATTAGTTAGATACAAAAATAAAAGATATCACGTTTATAAATTTTCCCATGCCTTTTCCTCCACATCTATAAACCGTAAACAGTCGACCCATGTATGTACATCGTAATACTACGGAGAATTTCATGTCCAGTGGAAAATGTACCTAAGCCTACCAAAGATTTTTTTAACATTATAATTGCAGTATTTAACATTTCAGCTTTACACTTTACATATTCATTATTAAATAAATATATATAAACAAAAAATTTAAATATTGAAACATAACATTGTTATTGTTTAATTTTTCGGTAGCTTTAAAATTTAAATCGAAGACAATCACTATATGTATGTATAACGATCCTTATGTAATGGATTATTTATTATGGTTTATTAACGATTTCAGACTGTTTTTAACATTATTTTATTTTGTCACTTAAAGAATATAAATGTTTTAATGCATTTTATATGCGTCTGTTATGGATATAGTAGGAAGATTCTATGTACATTTGCGGACAGACAGCTCTCAATTTACTATAATATTATGGTGTCAATTGAAGAAGCGTAATTGCAAATGTTGGAACCAACTGTTTGCTGTACTTATAGTCGTTCGTGTTGGCACTGATTGGTTCAATAAAGGAAGGCTACAACGAAAGAGAAAAAAGTAAATCTATTTAAAGTTAGTGACACACTAAAATCGGAATCAGAAATTACATTATCCGTCACAACCTCACATTCACAACAAAATAACATAATGAATCCTTTCAAGCATGCATGTGGACGATCAACAACAGAAAAAATTATATAAAACGGAAATATTATAATTCTACAATATTAATCCCGTACGCAGGTATTTGTGGTGTTGAAGATTGACGTGCTATTTAATAATGACTTTAAAACGATACGAAATTGACTTTAAAAATGGGTTACATAAACCATTACGCTTAGGTGTTTTAACTTTACAAAGCAATAGGTCTTTAGAATTTTCAAATTATGTTCATCTCTATAAACTTAAGATACAGTTTTTGAATGATTCCTTGTATAATAAGTCGCACGTTATAAAATACCATTGAACATAATATAATTTTGGCGCTTTCAACTAGGTAATGATAATGATCAGCTCCGCAAGGCAGCAATTATAAATCAATCTTACATTTTTTATAACTTAATATGTTTAAAACAGACGAGATAAGGTATTATAAAATATCAGCAAAAATATTGAAAACTTTTATAGTGATGTTAAAGTTATTTTAATAACCATTAAATATAACTTCCTCAATTAAATTACATTATTTTTTAGTCTTATTTTGGTTTGGACCACTTTAAAGTTATATATTATATACCTATACTGTCCAATTTTCTCTACGTTTTTCTGTCGTCGCTGTACCTAACTTTAGCCCTGCTGGAGCTCCTGTTTTCAGATGTCCCACGCAAAAGCGTTAATATTTTTGCCTATCTTTCTTTATGCATACTCTGGCTGTGTCCGGGAATCTCCATTTTACGCTAAGTGCTTGCTATAGTGCGTCTGTTACATTCGATTTGATACGTACGTTGACATTTATCTTGTCAAACAATCCTATTTTTAAATACTTCTCTATACTGCCACAATATATGGGCTATCTATTACGATGTGTTAAATATGGGTAGATTTATTCCTAGTTTGAATCCTTGTGCCCGAGAATGTGACGTTTAGGGGATTTCGTGTTCTATCTTTTTAATTAATGTAAAGAATAGACTTTTTTACACAACAGTACTCTGTAAGGTATGTAGCACTCGGTAATTGAATACTTTTAGCTAACGTCTGCGGATATCGCGGACGTTGACATGTGATTGGAGTCTGATCTAAAGGTAATGTTACGATGTAGAGATAAGTCAATTAGTGTTTCAGTCCAGTAATTATACATCTTGGCAATTGTACCTTAATCCATGAATAACGTTCATATTGGTTACGAAGTCTGTCCTAACCCTTTGATGATGATATCTAGATACCTTTATAAATAAAGTGCGCGTGGTGGTATTATAATACAATCGATCACCGCCTTTTGTCTTTTGGGCATTCGTAAGAATCAACAAACAAAAATGCCAAGAAGATTTAGTGACTCGCTAGCGTGGAGATTGGTACGCAAACCTAAACATAAAAGCTATCTGCAGTATATAGTTAGCTGTGATTTCTAGTGAAATGAAACGTAGCTGCTATAACAATTGAGTACTATAGAACTCTCTGTCACACTGATTGATATATTTGTAGTGGGAGTGAAGAGCCATCAATTGTATTCTAGGCGTGCAACGTATATTTATTAATTTAAGGTATTCAAGGTTTCTTTATTAATTAAATAAATATATATGAATTCATATTTAATTTAAAATCTTTACAAAGCCTTTGGCTGTTATAGCTATTCACTACAAATATATAATTTGTGTGACAGAAAATTCTATAGTACTCGATTGTTATAGAAGCCGCATCTCATTTTACTACGAATCACAGTTAACTATATACTAAACAGATACCACAAATACATTATTCAGTGTGTCATCGAATTCTATAATACCCAATTGCGACAGCAGCCGCATTCACCACAAATATATCATTCAGCGTGACAGCATTCTTAAAAATGGTAGAGCCACGCCGCAGCTATATTATGGTTGTAAGTTGAATGGGTCTCCTCGGCCAGGGTAGGACTACGCTCTCACAGAATAAAAACAAATAGCAGCTTAATGCTACTGTGTTTCGTATAGTGAGTGTAGAGAACCGGAGACCCTTTTTACTGGAAACGAGGCGTTCCATCTAAGTTCTTAAGAGTGCAAACGCATCTGCATTCATAATCGAGGATAAATGTAGATGTCTATGGGCCACGGCATTCACTTACCATCGGAAGGACTGTGTGCTCGTCCGTCACACTAATTCTATTAATAAAACAGGGAATGCTATAGCACTCTATTACTATACTACTGGGTCCTATTAAATACCTATGGTTTCAAATGCTTACACCCATAGAACGACACTCGAGGGCCCAGAGCTGTCTTTAGCATTTTTTCAAGTGATGTAGCATAAAAAAATCAATTTTATTATACTTATAGCATATTTTCTGCCATTTTTGATAAGTTAACAATTAGTATGTTTTATATTAAAAAAAATTATATTTGCTTTATAACACAAATTCTAGATAAACATTTTCCACCTCAGACGAATTAATACGTCTATGATTTCTACTTTTCACCACACTACCGATGCCGCACTGCATTATTGGCAGTCACAAGTGTCAGAATATCAAACTTGTTAGTTATCTCACGTTTACGTTGTTTTTATTTGTGGCTTCAGGATACAAGCAAGAACGTAGAGTAGAGTAATATATGTATTCATCGTTTAAATTTTTTTCAATTTTTGTTTATTTTGCTGTTCGTTGACAACTAATACATGTGTGACTGTTATTTCGGATTTGCAATAATACATCCAATAGTATAAGTGTGATAAACGAGCACAGAGTCCACCTGATGGTAAGTGGTTGCTGTGGCCCATAGACATATACATCTATCCTCGATTAAAAATCAGAACGCAAATGTGCTGCCACCCGTGAGCTTGAACGTCTTGTTTCCATTAAAATGGTTCTTTGGTTCTCTGTACTTACCACACGAAACATAAATAGAAGCGTTGAGCTGCATTTTAAGCTGGTTTTCCGTAATAGTGTGGCAGGACCATGACGTGTTTAGAAGATGAAAGATCTGTTTAAAACAGCATTTTTCAACTTCCAAACATGTCAACGATTTGGAACCGTTAAAAATTCAAACAAAAATTGAGTTTCCGTATATATAAAAATAAAAACTTGAACGAGCTAAAAGGTGAAAGTCTAATAGTTTTATTTACATGTACATACTTCAATTTTTTATGAATTGTTAATTTACGTCGCTATATATCAAAGCGTTATAATAATAATAAAATGGCGTAGGGAAGTGACGAGCCCATCGCCCGCTGACGTAACGGTTATGTGACAAAACTGCTACGTCAGCGATTACAAATTCGACATAATATGATAAACGGACATCAACATTTTTAAATTTATTTTGACTCGTGTATTTAATAATAGTAATAATAATTTCGCCGTGTAGTGGCGGTTGAGAAAATCCAATACCCCATATCTTCCCGTGGGTATCGTAAGAGGCGACAGAGGGAGGCAGGCAAGAGATGGGCAGCAGCATCTTCCTGATAAGATCCCCCCATGAGCAACGACACAATCGGCCCCCAGTCCCCGGCGGTCCCGCTATTCCTGGCTACGGCGACCATGGTAACGGCGGTGCAGGGGGTGCTAAGAATTTCCGGTGGAGGTTCGGTTGCCACCTCCGACAACTCGACCTGGCAATATATAACGCACGCAATCTGAGAACTGACGAGAAGATACTGGAGCTGGAAGAAGAGGTACACAAGTTGCGCTAACATATAATATGATTATCCGAGGTCCGAAGGGAGGGGGAAGACACGGTAATCCTCAAGTCCGGCAACTTGTTATATCATCGGGAGGGCGATCATCTCGCAGGCCCGAGAAGCTGACTGGGATTAGCCCGTTCGCAGAAAGAATTACAGGAATAATTTCAGACCACTCCACATGTCGGTTACTTCGTGAACCAAGTTCAGATATTTTGTTTGCTTATCTGTTTCGGCTTTCATGAGTCTCTCGGTTAATCAACACACTATTAGCCCTATTTATTGTAATGCTACGAATATAATAGATACGTCGGATTACAATTTTAAAACACAACTAATACGCTTAAAGCAACTAGCGATCTAATCAAAAAATACTCCGAGAAATTGAATCTAGACGTTAGTTCGATAATAACTGCGTGTGCCAAACCACCGAAGTTGTATGGGTTACCAAAAATATACAAACGCTCCATTACGTCCAATAGTGAGTCAGATCGATTCTCCAACTTACATATTGTCTCAACACCTAGCTAAAATATTATCACCACTATGACGACACACAAAAGCACTCACTAAGGTTTCATACCATTTTGTCAGTGAGTTAAAAGACCTACGTCTTACTGACAATGAAACCATGGTCAGTTTTGATGTTCAGTCTCTATTTACATGCCTATCTGTTGAAGACCGCATCTAATGATGTCTTATATTTACACGAACACCACACATTGATTAAATACACTTTTACGGATTTTATCGCGTTTAATTTTTAATTACCAGATAGACCTAAATCAGATATGATAGACCACAAATCCTCTTGAAGGAACATCAATTTCTATAATGGATGATACGTGAGACTATTGAAATAAAAAAATCCTAATTTCAATAGAGAAGGAGGTTTGGTACTACCACCTGCTTCATCATCATCATCATCATCCCAGCCCTTCACCAGTCCACTGCTGAACATATGCCTCCCCCAAGTAATGCCACAAAGCACGGTCCTGAGCCACCTGCATCCATCGACTTCCTGCATATATTACCAGGTCGTCACTCCATCTAGTGGGGGGTCGCCCTATACTACGCCTACCGGTACGAGGCTGCCACTCGAGAACCTTTCTTCCCCATCGGTTATCGGTTCTTCGAGCTATATGGCCGGCCCATTGCCACTTCAGCTTACTAATCCGTTGGGCTATGTCGGTCACTCTGGTTCTACTGCGGATATCCTCATTTCTGAGTCTATCACGCAGAGAAACTCCGAGCATAGCCCTCTCCATAGCTCGCTGAGCGACCTTGAGCGTCCTCATACGGCCAGCAGTGAAGGACCACGTCTCTGATCCGTAAGTTATCACTGGCAACACGCACTGGTTGTACACTTTAGTTTTCAGAGATTGAGGTATACCTGACGAGAAGATATGTCGTAATTTCCCGAACGCTGCCCAGCCGAGTTGAATCCGTCGATTGACCTCTCGGTCGAAGTTGGACTTACCTAGTCGGAATATTTGTCCCAGGTAAACGTACTCCTCAACAACTTCGAGCATAGTGCTCCCAACAACTACCGGCATAGGTGTGACATGGACATTAAACATAATCTTTGTTTTGTCCATGTTCATCTTAAGACCTATCCGTTGGGAGGCACTATTGAGGTCATTGAGCATAGTGCTTAAGTCCTCCAGCGATTCTGCCATAAGGACTATATCGTCGGCAAATCGAAGGTGAGTGATGTACTCGCCATTGATGTTAATACCGTATCCTTTCCAGTCCAGTAGCTTGAAAACGTCTTCCAAAGCAGCGGTGAAGAGTTTCGGGGATATAACGTCACCCTGTCTTACACCTCTCTGCAGTTGGATAGGTTTCGAGCTCTGGTTCTGTACTCGGATAGCCATCGTAGCCCTACTGTACAAACAACTTGGCACCGCTGAAGGGACTGCAGCACCGCCCAAATTTCGACGGAATCAAAGGCTTTCTCATAGTCCACATACGCCAGGCAAAGTGGCAAATTGTTCTCTTCAGTCTTCTGTACTATCTGCCGCAGGGTATGTATGTGGTCTATGGTACTGAAGCCTTTTCGGAAACCGGCTTGTTCGGGAGGCTGGAAGTCGTCGAGTCTGCGTGCGAGACGATTCGTAATGACTCTCGAAAACAGCACGTAGACGCGGCTCAGAAGGGAAATCGGTCTGTAGTTCTTCAAGAGAGCGTTGTCGCCTTTCTTAAAGAACAAGACCACCGCACTTCTGCTCCACGCCTCTGGAGTAGTGCCACCATGGAGAACGGAATTGAAGAGCTTCTGAAGGACTTCAAGTACCGGTGTTCCACCCGCTTTCAGAAGCTCCGCTGTAATTCCATCCTCGCCTGGGGCCCTGCCGTTTTTAAGGTGCTGGAGAGCCATTCTAATCTCGCTTAGACTGACGTCCGGGATATCATCGGAATAGAATAATCTATTCCGATGATATACCACCTGCTTGGGACCCTGTAATTAATGAAAATATTTTTTTTTAATATAATAGGGTGACAAACGAGCACACAGTCCACTGGATAGTAAGTGGTTGCTGCGGCCCATAGACATCTACATCTATCTTCCATTACAAATCAAAATGCAGATGCGTTGTCACCCGCGAGGACTGAGATGGAATGCCTCATTTCCAGTAACAAGGGTCTCCGGTTCTCTACACTCACCATACGAAATACAGCAGCATTAAGCTACTATTTCACGCTGGTATTCTGTGAGAGCGTGGTCCTTCCCCGGTCGAGCCGACCCATTCGTGCTACAACTATACTACTAATATAACTGCAGCATGGCTCTACCACATAAAAAATAAAACTAAACCCAAGCATACAACTGGAAGACATCAAGACACAATAAATTAATACTGTAAACTTTATTTTAATTTGTTATATTATGTTAGAGTAAAGTTATATTATGTTTCGCTTCATAAGTTTTCATATGAGTGTTCCTGTATAGTGATTTATTTGTATTACGTTTTGAGGTATTCCAACCCCTTCGAGTCAGACGCTGAAGTACAGTCGACTTCGCAAAAGAAGAAAGCGGTTAAGAAACTAGCTAATGTATTAAGGACTAAAACAAAAGTTCCTAAGTCCAAGAAACGAGTTGAATTATTCGGAAGCGAGTCGGAATCTGAGGCTGATACATCACTCACCCCGGCTTCGACCAGCAGGAAACGTAAATTAAACCTTTTTCCAAATTCTGAGGTAAACAAATCTTATTTCATTTTAATAGTTTGAGTTACCATTTGCATGATGAAAAGTTAGTTTCTATTTGATTGGATGTTATGAAGAAATTATCAGTCATAGGTTAATTTTATAGGATCAGACCATAAACAAAAATTAAAAATCTGAAGGTTAACACTGACATAGGGACATCAGTAACCTCAGTCCCCCGTGACCATGAGTGCTGGAAAGCACCCGAAACGTCGGGAATTAAAAATAAAAATAATTAAAAGTAAAATTAAACGCGATAAAACCCGTAAAAATGGTTTTAATCAAGACTGCATCTAAATTATAACTAGGAAACTAGAGGAAAATAACATGTCAGCAGAATATGCAGTACTACTCAGAGATTGCCTTGCATATAACTATCTATTGTGGAAGGAAGAGTTTTACAAGCAAGTACATGTTGCGGTTGGTTCACATGTATCTCCCATTGTCGCCGATATATTCATGTAGGACTTTGAGGAGAAAACTTACTGCACCTGTAACTCTGAGGTTCTACAAGCGGTACGTAGACGATCTTTCACAATTTTACCATCAGACAAAGTAACTGCGTTAATTTTTTTATAGGATAGGGTGACAAACGAGCACACAGTCCACCTGATGGTAAGTAGTTGCAGTGGCCCGTAGATATCTACATCTACCCTCGATTACGAATCAAAATGCAGATGCGTTGTCACCCATGAGGACTAAGATGGAATGCCTCGTTTCCAGAAAAAAGGGTCTCCAGTTCTATACACTCACCATACGAAATACAGCAGCATTAAGCTACTATTTCACGCTGGTATTCTGTGAGAGCGTGGTCCTTCCCCGGTCGAGCCGAACCATTCGTGCTACAACTACATCTACTTTATAACATCTTGATTCCATAAATTATAAAATTCAATTTACTAAACGTCAAGGTCAAGCAGGTTCTGCACGACAACAGGCTTCGCGTCCCGCGCCTAAGTCATAGTGACCGTTTGAAGCCGGCCACGGTCGAACGTGTGCCTGTTGAACTAAAATATGTCAGGAGTATCACATACAAAATTGGCTATATCTTAAAGCGAGTTTCTATAAGAACATTCTACAAGCCGCCGAAGAAGATTAGTCAGTTCTTACCGTCCGTCAAGTGTCATATAACTCTACAAGATGTAGGATTGTACAAGCTGGTTTGTGAATGTGATCTCTCATATATAGGGTAAACAAAAATATCAATTAGAACCCATTTAAAAGAACATATATCTGACGCGAAGCATCAACGTTCCGGAAAGTGCAGTTTGTGATCATATCCTAGACGGCCCCCACCCATACATCAGATTTGATAGATTCATATATTGTAGCAGCATATTTTGCAGCATATATAGCATTCATAGTATAGCATTCATATTTTGGCACAATGTTAATGATTATATTAGCTCAAGTAGGATGTCGGGCGTTCTTGAAATCGTAGTACCCTTGTTCGAGTTTTGTCCTCGATCCGACTTTTTTTTCAAGTTCCCTTCTTTTGCAAGAAAATTTATTATTTCAAGCAATTTTTTGTATTTTAAAAATATTGAAAATTTAAATTAAACTAATTGCACTCATTGATTAAAACTACTTTTACGGATTTTATCGCGTTTAATTTTACTTTTAATTATTTTTATTTTTAATTCCCGACGTTTCTGGCGCTTTCCAGCACCCATGGTCACGGGGGACTGAGGTGACTGACATCTCGATGTCATTGTTAAACCCGGAGTATCTTCAGCTTTTTAAATTATTGTTTATGGTCCGATCCATGCAAAATGAACTGATTATGTCCTGAGGTCTTGCGGTGGTATGCTTGGGTTTAGTTTTAATTTTATTGATTATAGGGTCCCAAGCAGGTGGTAGTACCCAGCCTCCTTCTCTATTGAAATTAGGATGTTTTTTAATTTCAATGGCCTCACGTATCATCCTTGGTAGGAATCGTTGTTCTTTCACGAGGATTTGTGGTCTATCAAATCTGATGTAATGGTTGGGGCCGTCTAGGATGTGATCACAAACTGCATACTTCCCGGAAAGCTGATGCTTCACATCAGCTGTAAGTTCTTTTACGCGGGTTCTAATTGATCTTTTTGTTTGTCCTATATAAGAGACATACATTCACAATCAAGCTTGTACACTCCTGCATTTTGTAGAGGAATATGACACTTGACGGATGGTAGGAACTGACTAATCTTCTTCGGCGGCTTGTAGAATGTTCTAATAGAAGCTCGCTTCAAGATGTAGGCAATCTTGTCTGTGACACCTCTGACATATGGTAGTACAGCAGGCACACGCTCGACTGTGGCCGGCTTCACTCGGTCACTGTGACGTAGGCGCGGGACCCGAAGCTTGTTGTCGTGCAGAACTTGCTTAACGTGCTGAAGCTCGACGGCCAGGTGTTTGCTGTCACAGATCCCTCGTGCTCTCTGTAACAAAGATTTGCACACGGTAGTAAATGCAGCATGGCTCTACCACATATAGAATTCTATTTCATCTTCAGAAAATAGGTCATATTTACAGTTAACACAAAGTTTATATTTAGTTTCATTGTAATTGGCGTGAGGTTTATTTCAAATTTTTTTGTGAAATCAAATGTGCAGGTTGACGATGCCTCTAAGTTTTCATTAACGATGAGAGTGTGCACAGCATTACAATAATCTAGCTCGCAGATTTTACCATGAGTGTTGACACTACTGTAATGGTGGAGAAGAGCGGTCCACTATTAACAGACTCCGAGTAGTTTAAGGTGGAGAAATGAAACTACTGTTTATGTAAAGCCGATTGGAGTATGAATATGGAATGGAATGGAATATATTTTCGTTAACCTTGCCTATATTTATATGGCTAGCTGCGGTGTTGGTTTACCAATGGTAACAATTTTTATTTTCCCTAACCAATTATAATTCTTACATTATGACCAATGAAAATTAATCAAATATACAACTATTATGTACGTTTCGTTTCCCGGCGTGAGACTCGTGTTATGTTCACGAACTAAAATTATTAATGAACTCCAAATAGTTCAAAACCTTTTCTGTCGTCGAGCTGCGAACGCACCTTGGTACGTCTGTAATGCCGACCTTCATCGGGACCTAGAGCTCCCCACAATTCAACAATTTCTCAAAAAACTCTCTGAGAACTTCTTCAAAGCCTCAGAGTCGCACTCCAACCATTTAATTCGTGAGGCAGCTACTTATGCAGCCCCTCTCGCTATCGAGTCCGCAGGCCGAGAAACTCTCACTCGGACCCGCCTAATAAACTATCAAACGACCTGAACTGCCTCCTGGCGGCTCAGGCCAACTCTAATTAAATTAAATTATTTATTCATAATTAATTTTCCTTCGTAGGCACTCCCTCAGCGGCTCGTAGCCGCCTGCGCCCTCTTTTCCCAAAAGAGGGTCGCTCACGATACGGCACAATAAAGCTTAATCAGCCAGTTGCCAGTCCCTAAAGGCGGTTTTAGAGGGTATCACTTAGGTTCCCCGGTAGGATGTGAGTCCCTTATAACCACGATAGACCGGCTATCGTGGTATGCGTAATGCATTTTCCGCCTCCCTACGTATAGGGTAGCCCTTTGATTGCTTCGGGCGCAAAAAAAAATGCGCGCGCGTAGTCGGTGAGCGGCGGCGGCGTGGAACACAGCTCCGGAACAGCAAGAAGAAGCGAGCTGCGGCGTTGAAGAAACGGCTTACAATTGGTCGACGGATACGTGACGATAACGGTGTGTGAAGACAATGTGGCGCTGAATGATATTTGCGGCTGCTTCTTGTTTCTTTATAAGAACGCCAAATTATCTATATGTAGTCCGCAGTATCAGTAGCCGGGGATAGTTAGGAAATAAATGTTTTTATCTTCGCCTTCCGCGTTATGGTAGCAGCAGAGTATAAATTATTTATTCCCATTTAGGGTTGTTTAGTCTGGCTGCTACATCACTCTCCCCCTAGCGAAAGCGTACCAGAGGCTTGACGACTCGCCCGTATCTCGTAGTTTTTAAAACAGGTTTCAACTGGTTTGATGTAAATGATTAATTTTCAAGCTTCTTCGCTGGTGGTTTTGATAATGATGATGAATCCTCTGAAGTATCCTCGTTAACAATATAGGCAGGATTTATTCGGTCGATCGATATAATCATAGATTTCCTTCCGGGTATTTGTAGTTTAAAAGTCTTGCTATTTCTCTCTAATACTTTATACGGTCCATCGTGGGTAGGTTGAAATTGTTTTTTCACTGCGACGTTTCTTACAAAAACTAGCTTGCATGTTTTCAAATCTTGGTGAATGAATACTGATTTATTATTTCTGTGTGATTGCATTTCGGTGCATTTCGACGATAAGGCTTTGTTGATTGATTCTCGAAGTTGAGTTACGAAATCGTAATCCATTTCTTGTTTGTTTGACGCTGCTGAACTGAAGAAGTCACACGGCAGTCTTATGCTGCAGCCGTAGGTTAGCTGAGCGGCGCTAAGACTAGTGTCTGCACGCGGTGTTGCTTGTAGTCCGAGTAGCACTGTAGGTAGTTCATCAATCCACTTTGAATGTTGAGATAAACGAGTTTTGAGTGCGGTCTTCAATGTACGATGCCATCGTTCGATTATTCCGTTTGACTGAGGATGGTATGCTGTTGTACGTGTCTTCTGTATTCCCATAGTTTGAAGAAGTTTGAGGAATATTCGAAATTTCGAAATTTCTTCCTTGATCCGTTGTGACGGTTTTAGGTGATCCGAAACGAGTAATCCAATTTTCATAAATTATCTTCGCGTTGGATTCGGCTGAAGTATCATCGGTAGGTATTGCTTCTGGCCATCTTGTTGTTCTGTCGATCATTGTTACGAGGTAACGATGTCCTTGCGGTGAAGTAGGTAATGGTCCGACGATGTAAACGTGCAGGTGTTCGAATCTCTCCGTGGGTGGAAATGTATCTAGGCTACTTGATGTATGCCTTTGTACTTTGCATTTTTGGCATTGAATGAATTGCTTCGCCCAGTTGCCAACATCCACTTGCATTGAAGGCCAAAAGAATTTTTCAGTGATGAGTTTTCTTGTTGTTCTAACACCTGGATGACTGATGTTGTGCAGTGCATTGAAGACTTCGCGACGACATTCTTCTGGTAGGTATGGTCGCATGGTTGTCGTTGAGGCTTCACAGTATATAGGTAGATGCGTCATTGGCATTGCTTGATGGATAAGCTACCTTGCTTCGATAGATGTTTTATGTTGTCACTATCTCTGTCTTGTGCTGCGTCGATCTTATTATAGTCGATTGATGTAGGGCACGTTACACTGTCGATTGGTACGCGACTGAGTGCGTCGGCGACTATGTTGTCCTTTCCACTGATGTGACGTATGTCGGTCTTGAATTCACTTATGAAAATAAGTTGTCTTGCTCTTCGTGGTGTTTCCGATAGTGATGGTTTCTTGGGAAGTACATATGTTAATGGCTTGTGGTCGGTAAAAACGATCAGGTTTCGACCCTCGAAATGTTGTTTTTCTGAAGTGCTTGATAGCCATGTAAATAGCGAGTAGCTCTCGGTCGAATGTACTGTAGTTACGTTGAGTATCGGAGAACTTCTTCGAAAAATAGCCAAGTGGTTGCCATTTCCCATTGCTGTATTGTTGGAGAACGGCTCCTGCTGAGAGATCGGATGCGTCGCTGAAGATAGCAAGGGTTGCTTCATGTGATGGGTGAGTGAGTAATGCTGCATTTTGGATCGCAACTTTACAAGCTTCAAATGCCTTCGTGGCTTCATCGTTCCATTCGATTGACGTTTTATCTTTTTTCTTCGTGTTGTGAAGGTAGGCGTGAAGTGGTGCTTGGATTTCAGCGGCTTTAGGTATGTGTTCTCTGTAAAAATTTATCATCCCAAGAAAACGCCTTAGCTCTTCGATAGTTTTAGGTTTCGCATAATCGATGATTGCTGACTTTTTCGGCAGGCGGTTTGATTCCTTCCTTGCTGACGGTGAAACCAAGAAATTGAACTTCTTGCTGTCCAAATATGCATTTCGAAGGATTGATTGTGATTCCGTTGTCTTCTAATCGCTGTGCGTAGTGCGTAGATGGGTTTCGTGCGTTTCTTTATCAGGGCTTGCAACAAGGAGATCATCAATAAATGCGAAAACGAAATCCAGTCCATAAAGTACTTCGTGTATGAATCTTTGAAAAATTTGACCTCCGTTCTTTAATCCCGGGATCATTCTTTGGAATTCGAATAATCCCATTGGGGTAATTATTGCTGTCTTCTCTATGTCTTCATCGCGTATTTTTATTTGTTGGTACGCTCGGTTTAGATCGATGGTGGAGAATATAGTCTTGTCTGATAGTTGATGAGTGAAATCCCTGACTCGCGAGATTGGGTAGCGGTCAGGAGTGGTAATAGAATTAAGTCTTCTGTAATCTCCACAAACTCGTAATTCACCGTTCTTCTTCGGTACAATGTGAAGTGGTGATGACCAAGGGCTTTTGCTTGGACGGCATATTCCTTGCTCAATCATGTTTTCGAATTCCTTTCGAACTTGCTCGTACAGGTGTGGTGCGATTGGACGTGCACGGCAATGAAGTGCTGGTCCATTGGTTTCCATGAAATGCTCAACGTCGTTCTTCGGTGTTAATTTCATTGAAGTTATTCTTGTGATACCAGGCTATTCTTCGAGGATCTTGTGATACGGTTGTTGAACATCTATGCTTCTTATTGTGGGCAGATTGGTTGCTTGGACAAAAGACTGAGATGCAAGATTGGTTTTCCCGTCGATGATTCTTCTATTTTTGATGTCGACGATCAACTGGTGATGTTGAAGAAAATCAGCACCGATGATTGGTTTGCTGACTTTAGCGACGATAAATCTCCATTTGAATGGTCGACGTAGGTTTAAATCAAGTTCCATTGTTTTTTCTCCATATGTAGGAATCACCGTATTGTTTGCTGCATAGAGTTGAAAATCCAGTGGCTTCAAATTCTGCCTTTGTTTCGGCGGTAACACTGAGATATTTGCTCCGGTGTCGATAAGGAAAGTAAGCTTGCTTTTTTTATCTGTGACGAAAAGACGGTTGGACTTTGCTGTTACGCTGGATCCCATCGCATTGAGCGTATTAGTTAGTTCGAGCGCCTTCGTATTTTCATTTTTGAATGTACACGGTGTTGTAAATTTTCGTGCCTCGAACCGGAAACGTCGATGATAGTAGCAGTAAGGGGATCTTGTTCTTGAGCTTGTTCGACTTCTACTTGCAGAGCGGTTGCGACGGTTCTTCGGTGTTGCTGATTGCGGGAAGCTTTGAACGCGGCGACTTCGAATGATAGCTTCCGAATTTCTTCAACAATCGATGTATATGTGTTCGCCTTTTGCTCCATAATGACGGCTTGATTACACTGATTTCATATATACTGAAGTCTTCCTTAACGGTGTTCGTACTACTACACTGTAATGGTGGTACGTCGCAGGGTGTTCCTTCTTGGTGCTCGTACCGGGATCTTCCTCCTCGGTGTTCGCCACGGGCTTCCTACGCGGTGTTCGTACGGGTCACCACTGTAATAGTCTGGCTGCTACACTACTTAAATTATTAATCAAAAGGGTAGCAAAAGCTGACTTATATTGGTCACAAGTTGGATTAATATTACGGCACCCATGGCTTCTAACTGCACCAAGGTAATTTTCCAGTGGGTCCTGATTTTGATGACGCAACCACACTGATGTAATGCCAAAATCAATTTAAATTTTTTTAATAAAACTTCCGTCGCTTCTAGTGTCCACATCCAATTGTTTACAGTTGGAATAGATTCTACCAGTGGAAGATATAAACATCATAGAAGAAAAAACTTTTTTGGCATCCATCCATGTTTTTTGATGTATGGAGTGAGCTGCTGCAGGTCCAAGTAGAGTTTTGGCATCTTTTCTTTTTAAAACTGCCATTAACTGAGTCGAAAATATTATCCATAAAAGCAGCAGATCAGCATCTTTGTACTCTTCTGGAAGGATACCTTTTGTCTTTTTATTGTCTGCTAATGTTCCTCCTTATAAATTAGAAATTAAAAAAAAATCATCCAGTTTTGTTTAAGAAAGGAAAAAAAGGAACAATTATTGCAACACCCCACAAACATCAATAAGTATTTATTAGTGGTTGCGAATTGACTTTCCTGAATCTAATAGTTTTAAATTTATTGACCAATAATTTAATGTCAATTTTGGTACCTAGTCTCTAATCTAAATACTTTAAATGTGTTATTTTACGTTCATGCACAGAATAGTTCATAGGGCGCACTTAATGCCATGGGGTATTCTATCATTCAACTATTAAGCTAAAAAGAGATAAAAATATAAGAGGTGGTGCAGTAATAATCAAAATAGAAAGCGCTTTTTTTAATAGAATAGGGTGACAAACGAGCACACAGTCCACCTGACGGTAAGTGGTTGCTGTGGCCCATAGACATCTACATCTATCCTCGATTACGAATCAAAATGCAGACGCGTTGTCACCCGTGAGGACTAAGATGGAATGCCTCGTTTCCAGCAAAAAGGGTCTCCGGTTCTCTATACTCACCATACGAAACACAGTAGCATTAAGCTACTATTTTACGCTGGTATTCTGTGAGAGCGATGTCCTTCCCCAGTCGAGTCGACCCATTCGTGCTACAACTATACTAATAATATAACTGTAGCATGACTCTACTACGTAAAAAAGGCTGATAAAATACTAAAACTAAAATAATGGTTCACGAGAGTAGTCTAATGTCGGATTCGATTTCATGACCTTTTGAGTTCGCGGTCCGCACCCTGCCATTAGGCTAAAGTAATGATACCAATGATTTCAAAAGAAAGTATACGCCCATCTAAATATTTTACTCATAACTTCTTCATACAAGAAGAAGTAGTGCATCTGTCATAATACAAACGTAATAATCCTTTTTATACCATTATTTCATAATGTGTGCAGTATGTAGTATCCTAATAATACTAGGCGAATCTTAATTCGTCATCGCACATATTTAAACATTGATTATAAGTCTTCTCCTATCCCTTTTTACCAGAAGCTTGATGACGGCAGCGGCTTCTCTCAGTTTGTGTTGTAAAGACAACAGAATTTCAAAATATTTTATGAATACGATGTTCAGTTTCAATTAAGTAGGTATCGTTTCTTTTGTGCTCTTTTTATTTTACCCTTATTGAATATAGAACATATTAGGTGCCAATATTCAAACTTTAACTCACACTAAGTTCTTAAGACACAAATAAAACAGAAATATTAATAAAACCAAAAATCGAAATGTATGGAACACTAGACGCGTGACGCCAAAATGTTGGC
This sequence comes from Parnassius apollo, assembly GCA_907164705.1. Taxonomy (NCBI): domain Eukaryota; kingdom Metazoa; phylum Arthropoda; class Insecta; order Lepidoptera; family Papilionidae; genus Parnassius; species Parnassius apollo. The sequence continues at coordinate 9,447,949 of CAJQZP010001576.1, forward strand.
AAAAAAAAACATGAGACGTCCAACGTGGTATAATTTTGGACAAATAATGGATCCGATTGCGTTTCTCTTCGAACCTAAATAATGACAGACTAAAATTTTACTAAATATGTCCATGTTCTTAACCTAAAGCTATTACGTTTCTGTTAAAATAAGTTCACGTCACTAAATTTGAACTTAATTCTACGTCTATGGAAATGGACATAATTACGTTCGTTTGCCGCCGCAAATGGCAACACCACACCACTAGTCTGTCAAGTTGTCAAGTCTGTAGTGGTTATTTTTTGTGTGAGTTTTCGCAAGAATTATTAAAATTTTAATAAATATGGATACAAAGAAGCCAAGAATGAAGAAAGAACAGCAACAATATTTATTAAACTTCTTGATGAGGAATCCGGAAACGGTTAACGGTATGTTTACAAAATATTTCATGTGAATTTTTGTTTTAGTAGTGTAAATTGTTATATTTTAATCTATCGATTTACCCTACTCATCCATGCATCTATTTACAGAATAGCAAGTTCATTTTAAATTTGATCATAATCATATAATTGCACTCTAACTTATCCTATCTACAAGCATTCCTGTGTAAATTCAGTTTGGTAGTCATATCGCATTGCAACGTTTGTTATTACATTTACAATCATTTATTCACGTTAAATTATAACATAACATATAATAAAAATAATTGGCATCCAATAAAACATGATGTTTTCATACTTACCTATACTTCATTTGTCTTTATTTATCAACAGGAAATTGTCAGTTGCCGGCTACCAAAAGATTGTGGACTGAACTGACAGAAGCCCTCAATGGAATGGGAGGTGTTCGTAAGACACAGAAAGATTGGTTAGAGGTTAGTTAGTGGTGCTTCATACATTAAATTGTCCTAATTTTGTACTAAATATATCAGTGAACTTTAAAATTTTAATCATAACCAACCTACTTTACCCACTTGGATATTAGTTGTTGTTAAATGTATAATCTAAATTTTTCAGACATACAAGTTATTAGCACGCAGGGCGAAGGCTAAGATGCGCACACAGCGTGCATCTATGCAAAGGACTGGAGGTGGTCCTCCAGCAGATATCTGCTTGACAGAACTGGAGAAAAAAACAATAAATATAGAGGGGACATCAACTATATATGGATTGCCTGGAGCTGTGGAAGCTGTAAGTTATTGGCATTAGTTTTTTGTAAGCTCTACATTAGATTTACTTATTTTTTCATGGTTGCATCAATCATCACAATTGTGTTAATTTTGAAAACTACATACATTACATAGCATTAATATTATAAAGATGTCCTTTTATAATACGTACGGAAAACCTTGATCCTTGACTTGTAAATTTCTTACAGGGTATTATTATTGTCCCAGGGACTCCACAGCCCGGATTGTTGATGTTCCGGATCCTTATGTTACACAAAACATAGTCATGGTGAGTGTGTTATGGCAATGCTTGTAGCAGTCGTGATATTTATTACCAGAAATGGTCTGATGTTAAGTTGATTTTATTTTGACTACAGGTTTTGGATGATACTCAACTGCCAAAGCCCAAGCAGACGTTGATTTTAGACGCAGTAACAGTTGTGAGTATATTTTACCTATTCACAACAACATTATTATATACATATAAATAAGATTTGTTAGTTTTATAAATAAGTTTAAACAGTGCCCTTATTATGACTTGAGTTCTACTGATTAGATTTTGTTTTCATTGTCAATTTTGGTAATTATAGAATAAACGCATTATTAATGGTATGAATAATAAATACTGAAGTCATGTTAAAAAGAGTTTTATGCATAATGGTATTCTGAAATTGACTTCATAGTGGTACAATTGTATGAATTTATCCTTGTAATTGTACTATGCAGGATATACATTCAGACACTGAAGAAGAACCCCCGAAGGAAGCGGCTATGGTGGACGCGTAGACACCGACGGCGAGTCACGATGGGGCGACTGTCGTCACTTCAATGGCGACGGACGCGTCATCAATACCGACAGCATCTCGCGTTGGTCGAATTGCGGTAGACGCGTTGATGATGTCAGCGGCACATAGGGATCTGGCGACGATTCAGTCGTGAACACACCGTGGCCTCAACCCCTGAACAGAGACTGGAGGACGGCGTGGTGCGCAACACTCCGCGCCTCGAGCGCCGCAACGCGCGTCGAGCAACGCCCCGTACGCTCGTGCCGCCAGCCGATTCAGCCACCCCGCAAGAAGATGCCATGATAGCGGCTTTAAGGGAGGGAGCCCAAGCGCAGATGGCGCTCGCCAATGCGCAGACAGAGGCCGCTCGGTATCTTGGCGATTGCATAATGCGTGCAGCTACCATGTTCGTCGAAGCGATCAATAAAAATAAATAAACAATTTTTTCGAAATTAAGTTATATTTAGTAGTTTTATTATTAATTCTTTAATTTAAATCTTTAATTAAAACACATCATGCAAAGTATTGTCTTGTGATGTTATTTCGAATATTTCTTGCCACATTTAAAAAATTCATATCCCTGGGAGGATCATCTGCTGGCCGCAATCTGTCTTCGAGTTCCAATTCATCTGGTAAAGGTTCATTTCTCTTAATTGCCACGTTATGGAGAACAAATACAGCTGCTATTATTTTAGATGCCTTCACGGGGTCATAATGCAACGTCCTGTGCTTGTGAATGCATCTAAATCTTGTTTTCATCACTCCAAAACATTTTTCAATAAGAACTCTCGTTTTAGTATGCGATAAATTATATCTAGCCTCAGGTGTATTTTCATCCGCATCAGCATACGGGGTGATCAGCCAAGGCAGTTGGGAATATCCAGAGTCTCCTAGAAGCCATTCACCAGCTGAAACTCCGTTAATATAATTAGTTTCCAATAATTGGCTTAAACTGGATCCTTGCCAGACCGCTGCATCATGTGTTGATCCAGGAAAAGTGGCATTGAAATGAATTATTTCCATCTTTGCATTACATACAAATTGGCAATTAAGACTATAAAAGCCTTTGCGATTAAAAAATAATCTCGCTGGCACAAGTGCTGTGTCTTTTGGGCGAACAATGGAGATTTGACTACAGTCTATCAAACCCAAGACTGAAGGAAACCCAGCTATCTGTAAAAACCTCTGTTTATTTTCTGCCCTTTCCTCTTCATCATCATCATCATCATCACAGCCCTTCACAAGTCCACTGCTGAACATAGGCCTCCCCCAAGTAATGCCACAAAGCACGGTCCTGAGCCACCTGCATCCATCGACCTCCTGCATATCTTACCAGGTCGTCACTCCATCTAGTGGGGGGTCGCCCTACACTACGCCTACCGGTACGAGGCTGCCACTCGAGAAACTTTCTTCCCCATCGGTTATCGGTTCTTCGAGCTATATGGTCGGCCCATTGCCACTTCAGCTTACTAATCCGTTGGGCTATGTCGGTCACTCTGGTTTTACTGCGGATATCCTCATTTCTGAGTCTATCACGCAGAGAAACTCCGAGCATAGCCCTCTCCATAGCTCGCTGAGCGACCTTGAGCGTCCTCATACGGCCAGCAGTGAAGGACCACGTCTCTGATCCGTAAGTCATCACTGGCAACACGCACTGGTTGTACACTTTAGTTTTCAGAGATTGAGGTATACCTGACGAGAAGATATGTCGTAATTTCCCGAACGCTGCGCAGCCGAGTTGAATCCGTCGATTGACCTCTCGGTCGAAGTTGGACTTACCTAGTCGGACTATTTGTCCCAGGTAAACGTACTCGTCAACAACTTCGAGCATAGTGCTCCCAACAACTACCGGCATAGGTGTGACATGGACGTTAAACATGATCTTTGTTTTGTCCATGTTCAGCAGTTGGATAGGTTTCGAGCTCTGGTTCTGTACTCGGATAGCCATCGTAGCCCTACTGTACAAACACTTCAGCACTTCGATATACCGACAGTCAACTTGGCACCGCTGAAGGGACTGCAGCACCGCCCAAATTTCGACGGAATCAAAGGCTTTCTCATAGTCCACATACGCCAGGCAAAGTGGCAAATTGTACTCTTCAGTCTTCTGTACAATCTGGGACCAAAAAACACCCCCCCAACCGCTGTAATTCCATCCTCGCCTGGGGCCCTGCCGTTTTTAAGGTGCTGGAGAGCCATTCTAATCTCGCTTAGACTGACGTCCGGGATATCATCGGAATAGTGTCGGATAAGACTTGCTCTTGGATCGTTACTCACACTTGCGTGTGGCTCCAACGATGATGTGTACAGCTGCCCATAGAACCTCTCAATCTTACTCAAAATCTCAGGTGTCCCGGAAACGATGCTGCCACACTCAGTCTTCAGCCTTGACAGTTGGCTCTTACGGGCAGACAGATCTCTGGCAAAGACTTTGGAGCCCTGGTTCCGCTCGATCGCTTCTTTAATACGAGCAGTATTAAAGTTGCGTAAGTCTCGCCGCATGCATTTGGAGATCTGTCTGTTCAGTTGCCTGTATGCTGTCAAATCTGTTGACGATTGCAGCCTCATCTCCCGTCTAACAGCCATGAGATTAAGAGTGTGATCGGAGAGTTTTTGTGTTCTTCTGCGGCGGGTCTTGCAGAACTTAGCTCCGACCGCATGGACAGTTTCCACGAGCTTGTCATTCATATCGTCCACTGCATTGCAATCTTGTAGGCACTGAAAGCGGTTGTGTAATTCGAGCTGAAAGTTTTCGGGATTTTGGATTAGAGCACGAGGGGGACGGAGCGTTGACTTCATTAGAAGAGACCTCTCCAACTTAACGCTTAGGTTCAGTGTGCCTCTAACCATTCGGTGATCGCTGCCAGTTTTCACCCTTGCGATTACTGAGACATCACTGAACAGTTGCCGTTTGGTCGTCATAATGAAGTCAATCTCATTTTTTGTCGAACCGTCGGGGCTCGACCAGGTCCACTTCCTGTGGGGCCGCTTCTGGAAGAAAGAGTTCATCACAAAGAGTCCCTATTTCTCCATAAAGTCGGCCAGCTGCTGGCCCCTTCGGTTCCATTGCCCTACTCTAAATTTCCATAACTTCAGCTCACCGTTTTCTCTTGTGCCTAGTTTTGCGTTGAAGTTTCCCATCAACACCGTGTAGTGGGTTTTGGAGGAATGCATGGCTTTGGAAATATCCTCATACATTTCCTCCACCTCCTCATCGGGATGTGCCGAGGTTGGTGCGTAAACCTGTATGACCTTCAGCGAATACCGTTTGGTGATTCTGAGTATCAGGTACGCGACCCTCGTCGACACACTCCCAGTCTTTACAACGTTGTTGACGAGAGACTTGTGGACGATAAATCCGACACCTCCTTGGGACAGATGGTCGCCCTCCCGGTGATAGAACAAGTTGCCGGATTCGAGAATCACCGTGTCCTCCCCCTCTCTTCGGACCTCGGATAATCCTATAATACTCCAGCGCAACGTGTCTATCTCTTCTTCCAGCTCCAGGATCTTCTCGTCAGTCCTCAGTGTGCGTGCGTTAAATGTTGCCAGGTCGAGTCGTCGTAGGTGGCAACCGAACCTCCACCGGAGATTACTGCTTAGCACCCCCTGCCCCGCTGTTACCATGGTCACCACCGTAGCCAGGAATAGCGGGGCCGCCGGGGACTGGGGGCAGTCTATTTGTGTAATTGTTCATGGGGGGTATATTGCCATAGTTGCCACGCTTGGCGAGCGGGTTGGCAACCGCAGTTTTTTTTGTCGTACAGTTGCTGTTATCAGGAAGATGCTGCTGCCCATCTCCTGCCTGTTTCCCTCTGTCGCCTCTTACGACACCCACGGGAAGATATGGGGTAGTGGATATTCTTAACCGCCACTACACGGCTTTCCTCTTTAGTCTCTGGAAATAGCACCATACCGTTCAATAAAACAGTTATAATTGCATCAGCAACTTCTTGTAAGCATTTGCTTACAGATGGCTGACTTAAACCTAAATACTGCCCCTGCCCAACCGTTGTTTGGTAGCCGCCATGTCCAAAGAAATGGAGTGAAGCCAAAACTTTGATACGCACAGGAATTCCGTGCTGCCTTTGTCGATTTAAATTCTGGTGAAGACACTCTACTAAAAAATGCGCAGTTCTTTTGGAGAGCCTGTATAATTTGGTAAAAACCAACCAATTGGCAGGCACGTCGAAAGGGTTGGAATGGTCCCGAATATGGCGATGCGCTATCCTTCTCGCAGCCCTACAACGAAAAAAGTTAGGTTATGTTATGCTTATACCTACCGTATGCAAGAAAAACAGTTTCTATAATATAAATTTCGTACTCATACCGTTGCCGTTCCTCATTGTGTCTTCTTTGAATGATAGCCCAGCCATAAGGAAACATTTTTCACTATTTTCTGAAGAAACTTAGCTTACGTACGGACTAAATAGGTGCGAACTTAAAGAATAACACTTCCTAGACGTATAAGTTCATTTAAAGCCAACGAACTGTCAAATTGTCAGAAAAGGAATAGCAAAAGACATGCGTAGACATAATTTAAGTCCGAATTGGACATAAATAGTGTTGTGGACGTAATTAATTAACAAACGCAATAGCAATAATATTAGTACGAATTTTAGACTAATTTAAGTCTATTATTCGGCATTATTTAAGTGCGCCAAAGAAACGCAATCGGACCCAGTATAACTTTATTTTCCCTGTACAACATATTTGAGGATCTGAATCCAACCATGGCGTAATATTGGTAACGTAACTAAACTAACTATAAAATAAAACTTGCTAAAATGCGATTATATAATAATTTAATTGTATAATGATTTCTTATATTTACGCGAACACTATACATGATTAAAACTACTTTTACGGATTTTATCGCGTTTATTTTTACTTTTTATTTACTTTTATTTAATTGTAACAAAATGACTATAAGTTTACTTACCGATGGTACGATATCCCACGTTCCTTTATAATCTTTGTATAGTATTTTTGCATCCTTTTACCGCGCACGCAACACTGTCGACCGAGTCGCGTTGGCTCTAAACTGACACTTTAGGGCCAGCGCACTGGTGCAATTTAGCTGCGCGGTCGGCCCGGTCCTTACGCTAGTAACATATAAGTCAATGAATGATACATATAAATATTGTCTATGTCAGAAAAAATATGAAATATATATCATATTATCAAATATTAAATATAAATAGTTATCATCTCTCAATCAAAATAAAACATACCTAAAAACATTTCAGCCCTTTTCTTTATAACTACAGGATTAGTTGATATCACGGGATCTTGCATTGGAGTAACTGGATCTGAAACATTAGTTAATTTTCTTTCAGCAACATGCTTTACTACTATAATTATTCCTTTGCTACTTTATATTATTGTAATAGTTTTAGCCATAATTTTACACAGGCGCTTGTGACAAATGAGCACACAATCAAATTGATTATTTGGTAATTTGATGCTGTACCTATAGATATCTACATTTAAGTTCAATTAAAATTAAAATGCAGATGCGTTGTCACCCCTGAAAACTACGATGGAATGCCTCATTTCCAGTAAAACCTAAACACCATACAAAACTCACCCGCATTAAGCAGCGTGGCTCTACCAATATAGGTAATAAGCTGGAAGTATTAAAATATTAGTCCCCTTGAAAAGGTCACACACTATGTTCAGCAGTGGATTTGTGATGTGCTGTAATGATGATAATAAGTATATATAGGATAATGATTATAAGTATATATAGGGTGTTAGTGTAAACACCGTTATACTTGAAACCAGTGGTTTGGTTTCACTTATAGAACGTAAATTCAATGAAAAATAGCAACATTTTTTTGAGTAAAATCTCAATTTTTCCTTAATTCCTCAATGTTTGCCGGTCCTAAGCCAGGATGAAAGTATGAAGGAAAAGTTACATCACAGGTTATGTGTACCTATTGTTTTTTATTGGAATGTTGTGTAGGTAGCTAGCGCGGGCGGTGATCTTTACAGTGATTACGTCACTCGGGCGCATAGGGTATCCATGAATTTATGGACGATGTCGGACAGAAACTTTTTAAATTTTATGAAAGAAAATAGCGTTTTTTTAAATTCTGATAAATATTTTGTATTAAAGCCAACTACCTATGGTTTTAGTGACAACGGTGTTTACACTTACACCTTGTATAGCAGACTTGTTGAAAAATATCAGTACCTGTAGGTGTTGACAATTTTGCTAGGTTCAAAATTTATATCATGGGTTTTCATAACTTCTCATAACTGCTGATTTATTTGATGATGTAGCTAAAAGAAAATAATAGGATTAACTTTGAAATTATTTATATATGATAATAAAAAAAACAGTACCAGTATCTGTGATGACTTAGAAAAAGTATAACTTTACTGTATAATAATATTATATAACAAATTGTTTTAAACTTGCAATGTGTTATCACCCCTCTTTTATACTTTTTTTAAATATTTATGAAAACTAGACTTAATGGTTGATCATCAAAGCGTCATCCTTCTGTCAGCCGTAATCATTACATGCATTATCCTTTTAAGCCTGATAGTGCGTATAAATAGTATGTAATTATATTCTAGTTAGATTAATGAATGAAACATGGTGAAATTACCACTAGTTAGATAACTACTTAATTAGGCATATTTTATAAAGCAACTATACATATAAGTCATATTATATTATGTTCCTAATTCATTCTATAATATGTTACTTATACTATAATCTATAAAGACAAACCTGGTATATTCCAAGTAGGCACAGCAATGTTACTGATTCTGTTATTTCTGCATTGAAATTTTTCTTCAAAATGTGAGTGACACATGGCGATACTTGAAGCTGAATATGTGCATATTTTCGAGATCTAGTAAATCACCGCCAATTGCATAAAGCCAAACCCTAAATCGTTCACTATCGTTTTCTGGGTTTGGAAATCCGTGACGAACATGATGCATGCATAAAATATTTGAGAGATACATTTAAAAAAATATTTATTTAGTTAACACATGCATAAGACAAATAATGCCCTTGATGCAAGTTGTTTAGACGAGATGATATACCGTCACTGTCCTTAAATCCGGGGACACAGAGCTACGCTAATCTGATATATTTAGTTATTAGTATTTACAAAATATCACAAAAAACAAATCGATGAAAATGGTTGTACGGGAAACGTAAATATTCACGTAATGGCAGGATGTTGTGCTGCCAGATTGAGTTTCAAAATCATACCAAAAACATCTATTTATTGTTTTTAATGAATAATTTAGTTTGAAAAGCACATGTAATCGGTATTTATTTATAAACACACGTTCAAAACTTTCATTACAGATTTTTATTAACTTTAAACAAAAGAAAATATCTCAATTTCCGCTACACTTATTTTCTACTAAATGGAATATTTTTTTTAAATATTTTGTAAATTTACCTACAGGCAGTGGCCACATCTAGTATCTGATAAAAGAATTATTCACTTCAATTTGAGAACAGCGTCACATATTATTGTTAGTTGGAATAATATGATTTTATAATACGACTAAAATAAAAAGTAGTAAATAGATATGGTTTTAAATAGTTTACTAAGTGCCTCTCAATTTTGCATAAAAGCGTTTCATTGGTTTCCAAGTTTAATGTACTAAGATTGTAGAGCCTGGCCAGACCTGCGTAAGGTGGCTCAGGACCATGTTTTGTACTACAAAACCTAAGCGGTGGCCTCTACCTCGGGGAAGCCTATGTTCAGCACTGAACTTTTGATAAACTGTTGTGTTAAACCATCCTTTATATTATGAACTTAGTAAAAACAACTTATCACTCGACACGGATTTTTTTGAGTATTAATTAATATTTTTATTATTAAGTTATACTTAAAAAATTATTCTTCATTTATATTTAAGTTCTTAAGATAATGCTACTTACTAGCGATATAACACTTTGTGCTGCAGCGTCTTCAGTCAACGTCAAGTGTCGGCGAAATCCAAAGGGTTTATTGACTGTCTGGTCAAAAAGTCGATGCGCCGTTGAATACACACTCACGTTGTGCTCATGTTTCCGGTTTTTCGTCGTTGTTGCCCGTAGTTTTTAGTTTCAGATTATATTTTCAAGAGAAATTAATTAATCATCTAAATTATAAAAGCTAAAGAACATTTTTTATTGTATCAAATTATTATTGTTTAAATAACGGGGGAAATAGAACAATATCTGATTACCCAGGGAAAGTACCTACTGTCTATTTCTATCTCAAAAGAATACGCAAATGCTTTATCTAGTCAATACAATTTTCATGCTTATTTTCTAAACTCCATACAGAGAGTAACAATCAAGAACCAGAACCAATAAACGTTAGCGAAAATGTAGTTACATTCACAAGTTCAAATTTCGCTATATATAGGTTACGTATACATAAGTTGGAACAAATATTAGCTAAAGCTCAGAAGCTTTCGAGAAAACGTCTACTGAAAATCAAATCTTTCCAGCAAAGAACGTTGAGGCTTAAAAAGAAAAACATAAACTTAAATGATAGATTTCAAGAGATTTTAAGCAACGAAAATACGAGAAATTACTTATGCTGGACGCAGTAAAAAGAAAAAGTTTTTTATTTAAAAGGTAGGGAAACACGGTGCGGTCATTTAGTTACTAAATTAAGTAATTTGCCGTTAAATTAAATTATTTATCGCCATGCACCTCTTATTTTATAAAACAAGAATTAGGAAATATTATCTCTCATAAAACTTGTTGTAGTACATTGCCATTAATACATTTTGTTAAAATAATTAAGCAGTCAGATGTTAAATAGTAATTAAGGAGTAATATGTTACAATTTTGTTTTTGTTACAAGTAGTGAATGAATGTTATTTTCTTTTCTTTTATTTCATAATTTTTTTAGATAATAATGATAGTGACAGAGTAAGTTTTTTAATGAAAGAGCATGTAAGGAGTGAGTGAAATTAAAAATTTTACTGAAATTTGTAAATTTCAAAGGATAAATAATAGATATTAAAAAAATAGAATAAAAGTTAAAACGAAACGTAAGTTAATGTGTAAGGTGATGGAAGTATGGTAACAATATAGGTATGAAAAAGTAAGATAAAAATAAAGTAGTGTATTTACACTGCTTGCAAGCGATAGATTATTGTAATTATATAAGTAGGTCGAGAGAGAAAATAGATCAATACGTGTAATGGCGACATGTGTTTCATTTCTATCTTATAAGACGGTTTCCGGCACAATCACAAACCCAATAATATCCCATTAGTCGCTCTTTACTACATGCTAAGCAAGTACTCGTGAGACAGTTGGCACATACATACTAGTATAAATGGAATAAAAACTTTGTCAAAAATACCTTGTATATAGATAATTGGCAGAAAACCCAGTTTCTACACAAGTAACAAATGTTATTTAATTTTTTTTGAATAATTAACAGATAGAAAAGTAATTATTAAACTAGTTTATTAAAATGTTGACGTAAAAGAGACACGCTACAGCTACACATATCTGCAGTACGAATGGATAACCTCGGCTGGGGTAGGAGCATGTTTCAGAAAATACCAGTGTGAAACAGCGGAATATTTCTGTGGTTCGCATGGTGTGTTTAGCGTATAGGAGACCTATTTTACTGGAAAAAGCATTCTATCTTAGTCCTCAGAGTTGAGAACTCGTCTGTATTCGGATCTTTTTATAGAATAAGGGTGACAAATGAGAAATGAGCACACAGTTCACCTGATGGTAAGTGGATGCTGTGGTTCATAGACATCTACATTTATCCTCGATTAAGAATCAAAACGCAGATGCGTTGTCACCCCTGAGGACAAAGATGGAATGCCTCGTTTCCAGTAAAAAAGGGTCTCCGGATCTCTACACTCACAGAAGCACAGCAGTATTAAGCTGCTATTTTACGCTGGTATTCTGTGAAAGCGTGTTCCTCTCCCGGTCGAGGCGACCCATGCGTAACGCAACCATAATATAGTTGCAGCGTGAGTGCAAACATCTATGGACTATCAACTTACAATCAGGTGGACTGATTGCTCGATGGACACTTTTATTTTATAAAAAAAAAACAAATCTTAAAAAATCTCACTCCTTAGCAGTTCAAAAGATATTTACTGTTAGACATCATTCACTACCATTATAGGATTTGGTGTAATCGCCACGTCTTGTAAGCCGATTAGCGGTCAGAGAATCATCATAAAATCTACTACCCGTCGCTTGTCTAGAAATTTAATAGTTTTTCAAGAACGACATTCGTTACCGTGTTGGTATTTATTAATCTGACATAAATAAAATTCATTAAAAAGTCTCGTCTTGACCTTGGAGTACCGCACCTACGGTCACAAGCGCTCGAAACATCGAGGATATAAAATATGTATATTAAATGCGATAAAATCTTAAGCAATAATTAAGTCCCCGTCACGCCAACGACCTAGAGTGTCTTGGCTGTACTCTTTACCGAAAATTAAGTATAATTTAAATAAGTATAAACCAAGTAATTAGAATTATAAAATGAGACAATAGAGGTGATCTCTTGCAATCATAAACTTAAATTACCCAGAATGCAATTTTGCAAAATTTATATACATGCTGCATCAAAATATACACGGCATGATGGTTAAAGAATTAGAAATCGCATTGTTTTTAAACGGTAACAACATACTATTTTTATGTATAATATTGGATAAAGTATTATAACCATAATATAATATGTAATTTCAACCTCTCAAATCCCAAATGGTTGGCTCCGACCACGGCAATATTCTGTCAAATCCCAAGTGGTCGGATCCTACCACACCCTCCCACAGCACTTTAACCCATAAAAACTTATGTTTAGAGACTTTTCTAAGAATAAGTTTGGCATTGTAGAATCAATATGAAATTTTCTATCCTATTGTGCAATAAAGTGGCGCGACTACTGATCAAGAGGTCCTGGGTCCGAATCCCGGGTCGGGTGAAAAAATTAATAGTTGAGTTTTTCCGTCAAGAAATTCTCAATAGCTGCCCGGAGTCAGGAACTTGGCGGTGTATGATCTCTCTCCGGTCGTGTCGGTTTACCGTCCCATCGGAATATGAGAGTGATGGAATAGAGAGTGCACCTGTGCTTGCGCATACACTTGGGCACTATAATCATGTCCTGCGACGATGGCTAGTTGCCGTTGAGGCTGGCCGCGATGACCGAAATTCGGTCTGGAGGACATTATTATTATTATTTCTTTATAATCTACGTTCATTACGTACGCCGTTTTCATTTGAGTGTTGTTGTGTTCATTTTTGGATTCTTCTAGTGTTTTATTAGTGTCTTAGTATAGTGTTATATTATAAAATTGTAATGACAGTTTTAGTGTGAATATAATTTATATTTTTACTTAAATAATTTCGAGTAATATATAGAAATACTCGTAATTGTGATTTTCACGCTGCCGACATCTGTTTGGTATGTACTTTTTTGTTATCAAAATACAATAAAATCTTTTTGTTATGAAGTAAAACCTGACTTTTGTTTAGACCATAAGATAGAAAATTTTGTATAGATTTTATAATGATAAACTTCTACATAGAAAAGTAGTCTCTAAATATAAGTTTTAATGGTTTAATATGCTGTGGGTGGGTGCGGTCGCATGATACCGCTCAGGATTTGACGGACGTATGCGACTGTATGGGATTTTTAAATAGATTGAAGGGCTCAACACCAGGTGGTCAGTTGCTTTAACAGAGATAATAATTTACGAGTCGACTAATAAATTATTAATAAGTAAGGAATGTCAGGGTATTATGAGCCTCTTTGTTGAGCGAACTGTAGAAATGGTATGTGTTGAGTTCAAGCACCTCATGGATAGTTGTTCTTACTAAACTTACATGAACAAAAAACAGGAAGTTAAAAAAGTTTTGCTTCGTCCAATAAATGGACATCGCTTAGAGAATTTTAGAAGTAAAATGATACCAACTACTTAAATGGATTATTATTTAAAATTATAAGTCTTAAATTTAATAAAATATTTACTTTAAGAACTGTTTCGTTGGTTTGGTGATTGTAAATGCGACTGCTTATCATGAAATCCTGGGTCCAATCCCGAGTAGGGGCAAAAAGAGTAAGTTGAGGCTGGCCGCCGTGACTGAAATCCGGTATGACGGGCATTATTTTTTTTTGTTTTATACAATATTCTCATCTGGTTGGGCTTAATAATTATATAAAAGAAAATGATAAAAAAACCTTACCAGGGGAAAAAAACAAACGGACGAGGATTAAAAGGAAAGGGAATGAAATCGGCGGACGATAGAGGTGGTATCGAGGAGCAACACCTTCTCCGTTTGAGATCGGAGCGGTCAGATACGGAGTCCAAGTCGCCTCAGATGACCCAAAAGGCTGTCCGGGATTAGCCCGTTCACACAGACAACTTGAAAGAATAATTGCAGTTGGTAGACCATTCCACATGTCAGTCATCTTGTGAGCCAGATTCAGATATTTAGTTCGCTTATCAATTTAGGCTTTCACTAGATTCTCTTCCTATGGTATAGTAATGTTAATCAAAAATATCCTTGACTATGTCCCGTCCATCAGCACAATATCAGGGTTATTCGCAAGAGTATTCCTGTTTCTAATTGAGTAAAAAGGTTCATGTATATAGTTGTATTCTATTGATCGACAGATGGCGCTATTTGATTTATGTACGCGCTATTGAATGTATCCTGCCGTAGTGGTTAGTTATCCGCTAATGTATGTCTGTTTGAGTTTTTACATCGAGAATATAAACGAGTTGTGTTAACGTGAGTGTGTATCATTTCTTATCATTGGTGCCGAAACCCGGGAGAAAATCGAAACTAAAGTGAAGTTAGTGAACTGTGAAGTGTTAATAAGTGGTGAGAAGTGAGAACAGTGCAAAGGTAAACGAAATTGGACTTTAAAACCGTGAGTAAATAAACTTTTCAAATATCAGTGAATTAGAAGATTGTCTTAGAAAATTACTCGGACTTGTAAAAATTTCGTAATTGCATTCTGTGGACTTAGAAAAATCTAGTGTTATTTTAGACTTGTAAAAATTTCGCGATTCTATTCTATACACTTAGAAAATTCTCAGAGCGTTGTGGACTTGTAAAAATTTCGTGATTGCACTCTGTTGACTTAGAAAAATCTAGTGTTATTTTAGACTTGTAAAAATTTCGCGATTCTATTCTATACACTTAGAAAATTCTCAGAGTGTTGTGGACTTGTTAAAAATTTTGTGATTTGTTACTAAAGACTTAGAAAAATTTGTATAATTTGAACTTGTAAAATAATTGAGAATGTGTCATATGAACTTGCATTAGGTTTTAGTTGTTCCATATACTTTGAACAGTTTATCGAGTTGAATTTTAGGATTTGTGAATTATTAATTCGAAACACTTAAAGAAAATTTACGTTAAATATAATAAAATAAAATGGAGAGATTAATCAAAGGGCAACAAGAGTTGTTTGAGCAATTAAGAAAAGCAGAGCGCAATCTTAAGAAGGCGAACCATGAGGTTCGGGTGAAGTCAAGTTATTTGACAGCAAGAATGGAAGCGTTAAACAAGTTGGAAGAAGCTTTCAACCAAAATCATCTTGAAATAGTTGCAAAAGCAACAGAGGAGCAAATAGAAACGTTACAATATTTTCAAGATGACTTGCAGGATAGCTTTCAAGAATATTTTATACAATACAAAGCCTTGTTGAAGGAGTACCTAGCTTATTCCGATCTAAACACGACTACACAAAAGATAGACGGAAATGAGAATGCATCGAACAAAAGTCAAGGAAACTCTGAGGTGCAATTACCTAGAATACAACTTCCTATTTTCTCAGGAAAATACACCGAGTGGCAATCTTTTTATGATATGTTTGTCTCTTTAATACACGAAAATCATACACTTTCAGCTGTTCAGAAATTACATTACTTAAAATCGAGTTTGTCTGGAGAACCTGAAGTGCTTCTGAGGAATTTTGCTACTACATCGGCTAATTACAAAGAAGCATGGGAGCAATTAATTAAACGTTATAACAACAAAAGATATAACTGTAATGCTATTATGAAGACATTATTTGGACAAAAGAATATACAATACGAATCGGCGAATGCCATTAGACATTTGTTAGATACAACAACTTCTTGCCTAAAGGTTCTTAATAATCTTAACATTGGTACGGAACAATGGGACGCAGTTATAATTCATTTGGTAGTGTCAAAGTTGGATCACGAGTCGCATCGACAGTGGGAAAATTATATAAGTGCTGCATCAGATGAATTACCTAAATGGTCTCAGTTAGAACAATTTTTAGAAACGAGATTTAGAACTTTGGAGATGATCGATACAAGTAAGCAAACTACAAGCAATAAGATTACAATACAATCGAAAAGTTTAAACCAATCGGTAAAAGCTAAGTCATTTCATTCAGCTATGAATGTGAAACAGAGTTCAGCTGAGCAGAATTGCGCAATGTGTAACGGTTCACATTTTGTTTATTACTGTACTCAATTTAAAAAGCAGCCAGTTATTGAGAGACAAAATATTGCACAAACTAAAAGGCTTTGTTTTAATTGTCTAGCACCTACGCATCCTGTATATAAATGTCATCAAAATACTACTTGCCGCAAGTGTGGTAAAAAACATCACACTTTGCTTCATTTTGAAAAAGAGGATAAAGAAGCTTTTAACATTTCCAAACAACATGATTTGTCTAAAGGAGAACCTCAACAAAATAGTGATGCGACTTCTTCAGCGAACGAGAGAAACCTAGTAGCAAATTTTTCGAGACAAGATTTAAAAACTTATAATGTATTGTTAGCGACTGCTGTTATAAAATCTAAATCTAGAAATGGTTCTTATGTGATTAGAGCGTTGCTTGATCAAGGCTCGCAAGCTTCTTTTGTTAGTGAAGATACTGTACAATTGTTAGGTCTTAAGCGTACAAATGTAAATGGTAAGGTGTCAGGTTTGGGAGATGGTCAAATGGTGATTAAACATGCGGTTAGTATTGAAGTTGAATCGCGTCACGTAGCTGGGAAAGTTATATGCGTTAATGCGTATGTATTAAAATCACTTACTTCATTATTACCGGGTCGTGAAGTACGTATACCCGATTGGTTAGAATTAAAAACCTTACCTCTTGCCGATCCTGGATTTGCATCACCGGGAAAGATTGATATATTACTCGGTGCTGACGTATACGGGGGAAATATTGCTAAGTGGAATCAAGAAAAGTCCATATGGAAATTTAATAGCACAAAACACGTTGTTTGGGTGGATTTTGTCTGGTAAAGTAACACCCGAGTTGAATAGTGAGAATGTTATCACTTTACATGTTCACATAAGAGAGGATGAGATACTGAAAAAATTTTGGGAAATGGAGAACGAGCCTAATAGTATCGAGAAAAAATTAACAGCAGAAGAAAAATTATGTGAAAAGTTATACAAAGAAACTACTTTAAGGCGTGAAGACGGTAAATTCATTGTAAGATTACCTTTTAAAACAATTGACCCGCAGTGTCAATATGGTCGATCATTTGAGATTGCGGTTAACAAATTACATTCATTAGAGCGAAGATTGTGTAAAAACCCTACACTTTATAATGAGTACATTAACGTTTTACAGGAATATGCAACGTTGGACCATATGAAGGTAGTTAATGGTGATGATATTAATAATCCTAAAGCCGTGTATCTTCCTCACCACGCGGTTGTGAGGGAAGATAAAGAAACAACGAAGGTCAGAGTGGTCTTCAATGCTTCTAGTAAGGGTGTTAATGACGTGTCTCTTAACGATGATTTACTAGTTGGTCCTAAACTCCAACAAGATTTACGTCACTTGTTACTACAATGGCGCAAACATCCCATTTGTATAGTTGCCGACCTAGTGAAAATGTATCGGCAGGTATATGTGCATGAGAATGGCACCGAATATCAGAGGATATTATGGAGAACTAAACCTGAGTTACCAGTTCAGCACTATAAATTGCTAACATTGACGTTTGGCACTGCCTGTGCGCCTTATCTTGCAGTGAAAACGCTACAAACATTAGCAGAATTAGAAAAGGACAAATATCCATTGGCAGCTCAGATTACACAACGAGATTACTATGTTGACGATTTAATGACAGGTTGCGAAACTGAGGAAGAAGCATTACACATTTACGAACAAATGTGTAAACTGATGGCAGCTGGTGGATTTGAACTGCAAAAATGGAGTACCAATAATCAATTGTTTCTAAATCACATTAGGAAAGAGAATTTGAACACCGAAAAGTCTATAGCGATTAAGGTTGATAATGTGATGAAGGTTTTAGGCATTTGTTGGAACAGGTGTACAGATAATTTTGAGTATATAGTAAATCTAGTTGCACCTGAAGAATATATAACAAAACGAAAAGTTTTATCGGATGTTGCCAGACTCTATGATCCTATTGGATGGATTGCCCCAGTAATAATTACTGCTAAGGTTTTCATCCAGAAATTATGGAAAGCATGCCTTGAGTGGGATCAGGAATTGCCCAAAAATCTTTTATCTGAGTGGTTAACATATAGATACGAGTTAATGAACCTTAAGAATATCACGATACCGCGGTGGCTTGGTTCAACAAAGGGGTCTAAATTGGAACTTCACGCATTCTCAGATGCATCAAGTGTAGCCTATGCAGCTGCAATTTATCTCAGGGTAATGAACGATAATAAAGAAGTAAACGTGAGGCTTATTACTGCCAAGACTAAGGTCGCACCAATAGAAAAGGAGGTGACCATACCCCGCTTGGAACTTTGCGGAGCAACTCTAGCTGCAAAATTATTAAACGAGGTTTCGCAAGTAATGGACATACCTAAAGAAGACTTATATGCGTGGACTGACTCAACTGTAGTGTTGGCTTGGCTACGCGGACCTGTCAGTCGATGGACGACTTACGTAAGTAATAGGGTGTCCCACATTCTCACAATTATGGATGTTGAACAGTGGGGACATGTATCCACTAATATTAATCCCGCTGACTGTGCGTCAAGAGGACTAAAACCGACGGAATTAAAGAGCCACAAATTGTGGTGGAGCGGTCCTGACTGGCTATCACAACAAATTATTAGTATTGAAAAGCCTGAAATAATGGATACTCATGAAGAAGAACGAATAAAATCGTTTGTGGTTAAAGAAAAGGGATGTAATGATTTTGAATGGATGAAATTTTCAAACTTAACTAAGCTATTGAAAGTTATTTCGTTATGTCGCAGATTTCTGAAAATAAAGTTGCCGCCACATGAGAGGAAAGCCTTTCCAAAATTTGCTACAACTGACGAGATGAATCAAACGCTACAATTTTGCATTAAACAAGTTCAAGAATGTGAGTTCGCGGAAGAAATAAATTCTTTGAAATTAAAAGGTTGCGTTGAGAATCGGAGCGTGTTACGCACTCTTTGTCCCTTTTTAGACAAAAATGGGATTTTAAGAGTGGGTGAACGCCTAAGCCAAGCTAATGTAAGCTACGATCTGAAGAATCCGATCATTTTGCCTGCTGAGAATCATCTCAGCCAGTTAATAGTTGCTGATGCTCATACAAAAACTCTTCATGGTGGTCCGCAACAGATGATGAGTTTTTTGAGATCAAAATTTTGGATATTGAAAGCACGTAATATGGTTAAAAAGTACTACAGGAGTTGTGTTGTATGTTTAAGATACTCAAAAGCAGCAGCCACACAATTAATGGGTCAGTTGCCGGAAGTTAGATTAAAACCGAGCAGACCTTTCAAAAGTTCAGGAGTGGATTATGCGGGTCCAATTAATATCCGGTTCTCTCCAGGCCGCGGATCAAAATCCTACAAGGGATACATTTGTTTGTTCGTCTGTATGGTGACTCGCGCGATCCACTTAGAAGCGGTATCTGATTTGACGGCCAAAGGCTTTATCGCTGCATTTAGAAGATTTGTTGCACGTAGAGGTCATTGCCAAGATCTCTTCAGCGATAACGGCACGAACTTTGTGGGAGCAGATAAAATGTTGTGTAAAATGTTTAATAACGCTAAATCTGAACTACATAATGAAATAGCCGAATTATTAACCTTAGAGTCAACAAAGTGGCATTTTATACCACCAAACGCACCTAACTTTGGAGGAATATGGGAGGCGGGTGTACGATGTGCAAAAGCTCATTTGAAACGAGTTGTAGGTGACACTACCTTAACATTTGAAGAGATCTCTACTATGTTAACGCAAATCGAGGCCTGTTTAAATTCGCGACCTTTGAGTGTTCTTAGCGACAACCCAAATGACCCTCTCCCATTGACACCTGGTCATTTTTTAATAGGTGAACCTTTGTTAAATATTAGTGATGTCGATTATTGTGATCAAAATGTAAGCGGCTTAGATAGGTGGAAAATTATTCAAAAAATGGTAAATTTGTTTTGGAAAAGGGTGGTATAAAGAATTTTTAAGTAATTTAAATCAAAGAAACAAGTGGTATACGAAAAAACCTGAAATTAATATTGGAGATGTAGTAGTGTTAAGGGATGATAATATACCACCAGCCAAATGGATTTTAGGGAAAGTAACCAATAAGCATGCCGGACCTGATGATGTGACTAGAGTCGTTACTATTAAGTGTAAGGGAGGATATTTAAAACGCCCTGTTAGTAAGCTTTGTGTGTTGGTTAAGTCATGAAGATTCAATCACATTGTCACGGTGGGCGGCATTCTTCTTTGAGTTGTAATATAATTGTTAGGAGTATGTGGATTTTTTTTTGAAGGACAAGTCCTTGGTGGGCGGAATGAGTAAAAAGGTTCATGTATATAGTTGTATTCTATTGATCGACAGATGGCGCTATTTGATTTATGTACGCGCTATTGAATGTATCCTGCCGTAATGGTTAGTTATCCGCTAATGTATGTCAAATTGAGTTTTTACATCGAGAATATAAACGAGTTGTGTTAACGTGAGTGTGTATCATTTCTTAACACTAATGATGACCCGATCCCAATAGAACCTGACGCGGTCATTTTCGAAAACGGCTTTTAGCATGTAATTACAATAAGACAGTTTCGAATCCACGAGACCGCATTTCAGGCGATTTCCTAGTGTAGTATCCTGGTTACTACGTTGGGTCTATGTAATAACGACGCGTGCACAGAAAGCATGGTGAGGGTGCTTAAAAAGTCGCGCTCACCATATTTTTGCGCCAAGTACAGCCTCATTACTGACGACCTCGGATGATGCATTCTGTGGGATGATATAAAAGTGCGAACTTTTCTATACAGAGCGTTCAGTTCTTCTGAGTCTACCTGAGAATGCCTATATAAAGAATATACACATTAGGACAGATATGACTCAACCGTTATATGCGTGAGTCTTATTAACGCCCCATAAAAGACCGCTCTTGTTAAGCACTCTTGTCAACCATGCATAAAACATATCGCAAACCGTTTGTTTCATATTCGCCTTATCGATACTCATGTTCCGTGATATACCACCTTTTTCTTTTTTTTTTAACATGGGGAAATGCCTACGCATACCCGCCTCGCGGGACGGGTTATGTCGGACTCGCACCGACTAAAACCCCATGGTGTTCCACCTTCGTCGCATATTGGCAGGGCTACGGGAACGCTTTCGCACACTTTCGCGGCCCTACCAGCGACTGCCGCCCCATGGCAGCACCTCCTCGGGAGAAGAATATTCCTCCCCGTTCTCCTTCCCAAGTAAGGCGCACCAGAACACATGGCACGCCTTCCTCCACGGCCTCCAATTGCGTCTGCGCAACAGACGCCCCCGCGTCCGATGCGCGAAGGCCATGGGGCCAGGTAAAACGAGCACTCGGAAGTACTAGCCTTCCCGACCCCAGCGGCGGATCTGGTCTATGGCTCCGCCGCCAACCAAGATTCGGCTGCGGAGGATAGGGAGAGCGGCGCCTCGCAATACCGACAATCCTCTTCCCCCGCAGCCCCATCACCACCGCATCAACGGTGCGGCCCCGTTTGAGTCGCGGAGGATAGGGCGTGTGGCGCATCGCCATACCAACACTCCTCTTCCTCCGCGACTCCACCTCGGCTGCAGCGGTAGAGGGTGCGGAGTCCCCACTCGCTGCAGTCCACCAGCACACATCCGAAGTTGGCTCCCCAAGCCCACTCGGAGTGGCCACCTCGGGCCGGCCCTTCACCTCGGGCCAGCCACGTGGGTTCCTCTTTGTTCACCGTGGGAGACCAAGCCACGGCTACTAAGCCCCCCGCTACGACAAGGCGGGAACCCGTTCGGGGGGGGGGGAGGTGATATACCACCCTATGTGTATGTCTCAGCCTCGAAATGGGTCTTTATGTTGATGGGCATGGATAATTCTATGCCCTCAAAATTAGCAACTTATACGTCCCCCGCTCTATTTTGATAGAATTTCTAAACCTTCAAATAATGTATAGCAATTCCATAAGATGGGGGCGACTAGAGGCAAATAATTTCAGGTAATACATTAAGAAAAGGTGAGTTAATTTTGTTCTTCCGTTACAAAGCTGGAATCCCCTCTCGATTCCTCCAATAAGATACTGAGAGAGTTTAAAGATCGGCAAAACCAGATCGGACCCAAACAATCACCCTGGAAAATACCCCTTCATATTCATATGTGGTTCGTCGCAGCCGTTATCCGCTTGTCAAGATGATAAATGTTCTAACTTCACTGTCCTATACACTGTCCAAGGAAAGTTCTAAATGAACAGTCCTTCTTTAGCCAAGAATGAGGCATCGATTCGAAAGCCTTTTTGTAGTCTATACAGGCGGCGGAGAGGTTCCGACGGTTGCGCTTAACCATTTTTCCAATGACCAGCGAAAATGAAGGGAGGTTCCTTGGTCCACGCTATCACCACCACTAGCAACTCTCGCACACTGTCTCGCCACAACTTTCGCCCAAGGACCTTCACTGTAGTTTACGAGCTCTGACCATAGGCCATGCCAGTTTCCACTGGCAGCAACCCCGTGAAGTTTGCCACTAATAATACTGCGAACTGCCAGTGTGGTGCCAGCTAATTAACCTGATAGAAACCATCATTAATCAGATGTTGCTCATTGAAATACCTACTGCATAAGCTGACAGTTAAAATCTACATCATTATTTTCGAGTACAGGGTTAGGTTACGTTAGAGTAGTCACGTTTTTTAGAGATCAGCTATACAGCTTTTTTACGTGGTAGAGCCATGCTGCAGTTATATTAGTAGTATAGTTGTTGCACGAATGGGTCGGCTCGACCGGGGAAGGACCACGCTCTCACAGAATACCAGCGTGAAATAGTAGCTTAATGCTGCTGTATTTCGTATGGTGAGTGCAGAGAACCGGAGACCCTTTTTACTGGAAACGAGGCATTCCATCTTAGTCCTCACGGGTGACAACGCATCTGCATTTTGATTCGTAATCGAGGATAGATGTAGATGTCTATGGGCCACAGCAACCACTTACCATCAGGTGGACTGTGTGCTCGTTTGTCACCCTATCCTATAAAAAAAAAGACGAAAGTAAATGTGTCTTCCATGACATTAGAATAGCGCCTGAAGAGAAGTATACATGTCCTCAGCACAATTTAGGAGATTCCGTCAGGCCTACTTGGCTTGTGGTAGTCCAGGGCGAGGAGTGCTTTTGCTTTGTTTTATGCACAACTTTGTTTGTTAGAAAAAACTTACAAATTGTGTCAAAACAATTTACAAAAGACATAAGATCACTCTAAAAGCACAATACGGGAAAAATTATACTTTAAAACATAATATATAGCCCGTACGGATAAAGAATGGGATTAATACAATTCAAATAACGAAAACCCGCTAATAACGAAGTATCGTTATAATGTTAATTAAAACTTCAGGTATACGTAGCTGAACAGCGATTGTGAAAGCGATAGCTGCTTCCATTCTAATAATGATTATGAAGATAATAATGGGATGTCCGGTATCAAAGTGTTTTGACGATTCTGGTGAAGGTTCAAGTAGCAGAATTTAATTTTCAAAGATTATTATATGTAAGAAATAAATGTCTATAGAATTTCTTGCCTGTCTGTCCCATTCGAAATACATATTTTCTTGACTGTTGTATAATTTCTTTACTTTGTTTTCGTGAATAATTTACTAATCTATACTTATAAATAATCCAACTTTATCCAAGCGAAGCCAGCGGAGGTCACTGGTTTTAAATGTTATTTTAAAATTGATGTGTCTATTTGTGTATATAATTCTATTCAAATATTTTCCCATTAATAGAAAATTTCCAACCAACCGAATAATGTACCTAAAGTTTTAATTAACATAATAACGATACTCCGTTATTAGCTGGTTTTCGTTATTTGTATTGTGTCAATCCCATTCTTTATCCATACGGGCTATACATTAGGTTTTAAAGTATAATTTTTCCCATATTGTTCTTTTAGAGCGTTTTTACGTCTTTTGTAAATTATTTTGACACAATTTGTAATTTTTTTAACAAACAAGGTTGTGCATAAAACAAAGCAAAGCAATTCTCGCCCTGGACTACCACAAGCCAAGTAGGTCTGACGGAATCTCCTAAAATGTGCTGAAGACGTATGTACTTCTCTTCAGGCGCTATTCTAAAGTCATGGAAGACATATTTCCTTTCGTATAACCGATCTCTAAAAAACGTGACTACTCTAACGTAACCCAAACTTGTATTCGAAAATAATGATGTCGATTTTTTACTGCTAGCTTATGCAGTAGGTACTTTGAGGAGCACCATCTAATTAATGATGGTATCTATAAAAGCACTCAGCTAGTGATCTTCTAGTTTACCCGAGCTACAGATGGGCGAAGACAGTAATGTCTTAGTTAGCGAAGACCTTCGATCGGGTTTGAAGCACTTCTTTCGATGCCTCCTTCCTATCGGCTTCCCGAGAAATAAATCGTTTAGATCACCAGTTTTCTTGCAGATCGGAGCATCAAGCGCGGTGCTTGCTCTGACTGCATATTAATGCTGGTATTCCAAAATGCTGCATGCAATCACCTACGCTGTTTCGTTCGCATATAAATGATTGAATGTGTTTCAAACCAGAAACACTCCAGATGACAAGTAGCAACCAGATGCACTTACCCACTGGTATGCGTAATTTAAAAAGCAAAAGTGGTGTCCTTCGGTAAATAAAACTGCTACAGGATTGTTATTTCTTTATTAGTTATTAAAAACATATTTTTTACTCATAATTTTGCAGCCGTATCCAATGAAGTGGGCGTTACTGTATTACGTGTTTCTTCAAACAATTCTTTCGATGTACCTAATAAACTTATTATACAGCACTTGCACAGAAATTTATTATATTATAAATAACACCATTCGAAAGATTAATGGTTTCAAATTGAAGGTTCACTTTCTTCTTTCAATTGCAATATATATACCCGAATACGGTTTAAGCAGGAAATCAAACTTAAGCAAAAATTTTTTGTGATCGCCGGTTACTTGATATCTACGCAAAAAATGTGAAATTATTGTCTTCAACCACATCATCGCATAAGCTTTACCTGAAAAAATGTTATTAAATTTACTACAAAAAGTGTCTTAACTGATACACACTTACGTACACGTGCAATGACAAACACAAACAACTAACAAAAAGTTAATTTACACACGAAAATACTCTTCCAGTCGGATACGTAAGTACGTGCATATTTATTTTATCCTTTACTCTTTAATAGGAATTATTTAGTTTTAAAAATATGATTTAATATTTATACCTATACAATTTCTTCTTCCCAGGCTAAAGGGCATAAAAAAATTTGGACTCTTTGGCAAAGATTCGGGGTTCAACCACCTCTGCGGCTTAAAGTCATTCGCATCGTCACCCCACGCAGGATGTCGGTGTGCACCATAAATGGACAAGAAACAAATTTTTCCAGAGTATAAAGTACAATTTTCTGCAAGAAAACAAAAGAACATTTTTTATATTTTAATTTCGTAAAAATCATCATCAAAACAACCTTAAACAATCAATGACGATTCTGATAAGTTTGCAGAATAAAATATTTAGTATTATTTACATATCTCGAACTTTGGCAGTTCAGCGACCTTATATTTTTTAGAACTTGCGTGCAACCCAAGCTGAATTCTCGCAAGTCAATTGCTGATATCAATTTTAATCCTTGATTTATCAGATGTCCGGCAGTGAGTAAAAGACATCGCGAGGTAATAGGTTCGAAACCAATATATTTCGAAGGCATTTGACGACAGCCAAAGCTCCTTGCCTGCTTCAAAACCGTCTGTACATAGGGGAGGGGGTACTGTGGTATCACAGGAGGCCAAAGTGAAGCAAAGAGTTTGTAAGCTGTTTATTACAAATTATTTTTACTTAAGTCTCTCTCTTTTACAAATACTTTATATGTAACACTTATTAAAACATTCACATAAGATAAATAAGACCTACTTAGTTTTAAATCCTTGTCGATAAGTCGGGTTATAACAGGAGAAATAGGGTATAGCCTCAAAGATTCCTTAATAACTGCCTCCAAATAAGTAAGACGAGGTAAGTCTTGCTTTTCAACATCCCTGTCGGACTGCCCAAATACTTCTTCAAGCCTTAATATAAATAAAAACTGTGTTATTTTAGTCTTAAAATGTGTAAAGGAAAGAGAGAAAAGCAATAATGCATAAGTTCAACATTTACACTCTGCGCTGGCCCACTGCCAATCTTTCAGGAGTTGCTTCCAGCAGCGTCACATCGATCACCACATCGCATGAGTTAATGAATATTTTATGGTAGAAAGACGATAATATTTGATAATATAAGACATTATTCTTTTATGCAGAAAAGATTATTTTTCCTAAAATTACTGCAAAATCACTCGGGTTTAGAGTAGAGGTGTCTACATCAGGTGTAAAAATAAATTTAAATTGTTTTCAAAAACTAGTAAAAAACTAAGAATTTCCAAGTTGAGGCTGAAATTGTTAGTGATAGTTATTTTATCACAATAAATTAAATATATGTCAAATATTTATTACGTTAATTTATTACACAATGAATATTTTATTAAACATCAAAGTCTTAGGTAACTTACAATGGATAATTATTAACTTTAAAATGAACACGTCTTAATTTATGTGAACAACTTTATACTGTTGCACTTATTAACTTTTGAATTAAAGAATATTTTAATTTTACCACTTTTTGTACATTTAATAACGCAGTAGACA
Organism: Parnassius apollo; assembly: GCA_907164705.1. Taxonomy (NCBI): domain Eukaryota; kingdom Metazoa; phylum Arthropoda; class Insecta; order Lepidoptera; family Papilionidae; genus Parnassius; species Parnassius apollo. The sequence goes on from CAJQZP010001576.1 coordinate 9,475,015, forward strand.
AGCAAACTTTGGCACACGGATTGCGAAGAATCAATAATACCTTATCGAACGAACAAACAGTTTATAAACGAACAAAACTATACTGGATTTTAATTTCGCATAGCGCTATCTAGTAAGTAGTAAGTTTTCGACCATACAAAAATAATATTGCATTATATTAAACATTTTAACTTGTATTCTTACATGACTTCGATTAATAGGGACTGAAATATTTAAATATTGTTAACTTAAGGTATGAAATTGAATTACAAGCTAAAAGTGTGGTAATTAATAATTTATTGATTAACAACTAATTTCTAATAGGTAAAATACATAGTTTAGATGTGAAGCGTTTTATCAATGAGTCATTGCATTTAGGCGGTACGGCTCCCGTAACTATATCCAAGTCAGAGTGCTTATCTACAGTTTTACCCAATAACCAACGAGCAGGCAAGGAAATGGCCTGCAAAGGGGTAGGGTCAACAGAATTGTCAATGCTTACTGAGAGCGGCGTAGAGTTAAGACACACTTCTGCTTGGGTCAAAAGGTGTACGTTTCTTCATGTGCCGCCGCGTCACCGCTACATCGAAACGTTCTTTCCTTAGAGATTCTGGTACTAGGTAACTGCCTTATGAACGGAGTATGAGTAGATGCTGAGTATCGGCTACATATCGTAAGCCTTGACCAGAGTTTTGGCTGAAATTATCCAAGATCTGCTCCGTAAATAATTTAACATTAAAATTGGACCTTCATAAAGAATCTTCTTATGGGCTTCATCAATAACTAAATTAGTTTAATTAATATTATAAGGTATACTATATTTAATGTTCTCTTCCAATTTAGTGTTTTGAACGCCACCACTGACATGTAGAATTCCCTCATCATCCATTATTGAAGTAAGAGATTTTAATTTAATAGCCACCTTAACACTACCCGTCTTTTTTATATCCTTATTTCCCATACTGGACATATTTTATTCACGGCGATCGACATGGACGATCTTAGAAGTCCCTCTTGCGCCTTTCTGTATCCGGTAGGTTACATCGTTGATCCTGGTCACAATCCGGTACGGGCCGTCCCATTTAGCTTGAAGCTTAGGAGATTTCCCTTTACTGCAGACTGGATTGTGCAACCACACTAGTGAACCTTCGTCGAACCCTTTGTTGTTCATTTTGCGGTCATACCGGGTTTTCATCTTTTCGGACATTTGCTGGCCCGACTGTCTGACGTGCTCATAAATGTCATTCATTTTGTTCCGCAAGTCATTTGCATAATCGGTTATACTGCGTGCGGCATCAGGTGGTATCCCGGTGATCAGGTCTGCGGTCAGCCGTAATTCTCTTCCAAAGTTTGCGAAAGCTGGTGTCACTGATGTACTTTCGTGAACAGCGCTTTGATATGACAACCAAAACGGTTGTATGTGCTTGTCCCAATCTCGTTGCCGATTATCTATAACTTTTGCTAGGTACCTCTCCAATGTCTGATTAAATCATTCTACCTTTCTATCAGATCGCGGGTGATAAGAAGTCGTTCTTGTTTTATGAGTACCCATAACTCAGCAAGTTTCCTGGAATATTTGAGACTCAAAATTCCTTCCTTGATCGCTGTGAATCTCTAAAGGTACTCCAAAACGACAGAAAACTTCATAAACTAGTTTATCTGCAACTGTTGAAGCTTCTTGATTTGGAATGGCGGAGACTTCAGGCCACTTAGTGAAGTAATCCATTACAACCATGAAATACTTGTTACCGCTTTCACTCTCCGGAAACGGTCCCGCCACGTCAATGGCTATTCTCTTCCATGGTGCACCAACATTGTACAACTTCAATGCACCTCTACTACGAGTCTAAGGTCCCTTTACAGCCGCACAACTTGTACATTTGCGACACCAGTCCTCGACATAGTTTAACAGTGGACCCAGTAAAACCGTTCTCGGATCTTCAGAAGAGTTGGTTTAACTCCCAGATGGCCTCCTGAACAATCATTATGGTACAGCTGTAGAACATCCGGTACTTTAGCTTTAGGGACAACCATTTGCAAATGACAGCTGTCTCCCCGAACATTTTCCCATTTACGGCACAGAACTTCATCTTGAAGCAGCAAGCTGTCCCACTGGGCCCAATAGCTTTTAGTGGTCGAACTCATCGCTGAGACGTCGCTCCACTTGGGCTTGGGAGCACTGGCCTTCATCAATTGCAGAATCGGCTTGATGTCCGGATCTTCCTGCTGTGCACGTTGTAAGCTGTCCTTCCACTTGTTGCTGAGGTGGTCTGTCCTGAGCATCTTCACGGATACCACTTCCTTACTCTCTTGCCTAGTACAATGTTTGCAATCTTCAGGACAATGTCTTCTTGACAATGCATCTGGGTTGCCATGAGGTTTTCCGCTGCGATGTTCGATCTCAAAGTCGTATTCCTGCAGTAGTTCAGTCCACCTCGCAACTTGTCCTTCTGGACTTTTAAACTGCAATAGCCATTTTAGTGGCTCTATACATCCATTTTAATGGTCAGTTTGTAAGTGAAATTTTTGCCCCTGAATATACTTGCTAAAATACTGCAACGACTTTACCACAGCTAGCACAAACCCAAAAATGCTCTAAACTGCGTCTTGTATTTTGGAAGGTGTTCCTCAAACGTACGGCCCACGATGATAATGTCATCCAAGTAGACCAAACAGGCATCGCCAATTAGCCCGGTAAGTACAAGCTCCATCAGCCTTTCAAACCTTGCTGGAGCATTGCGCAATCCAAGCGGCATTACTTTAAATTGCCACAGACCCTGTGTCATCAATTCTTGGCAAGGGATAGCTGTCCTCCTTTATAACGTCGTTCAGACGGCGGTAGTCAACACAGAACCGCATGCTACCGTCCCCTTCTTCTTTACCAGCACCACAGGTGAACACCATGGACTAGATGAAGGTTCAATAACACCATCCTTCATCATTCCCTCAATCATGGTTTCCACTTCCTTTTCGCGTGCTACCGGCAATCTTCTTGGCAGCTGACGGATAGGCAATTCTTCTCTCTTCGGCGTACTTGAGTAATAACTTCTTCGCCTTGACCATTGTGTTCGGGGAGAGAACGCTGCGACAGTCTTCCAAAAGTGTGGTCACTCTCGTTTGTGAATCCTTGCTGGGGGTCCCACTAGATAGATATTGGCACCGACGTAACCAATCCACTTCCTCACAAGTACCAACCAGTGTGCCTTTTTCTATAATCTGTCCCTGGTCACAACACAGTTAAGGCTTGGTCGCGCATACCTAGGGTGAGTTCAGTCATGCCCTGGTTTTTATTCCAGCCGTTCGCCTCCATGACAGCCTCGAACTGGATTTTGTAGGCTGACCAGGAAGAAGTCCCGTCGAACGGTGGCACTTTGAACCCACGTAGCGAAGGTGTTGTAGCTACCAAGGGAGCTGTAATTCCATCCCCCATTTTGAGGTCGTCCAGCGTTTTCTTCACGTTAGCCATCACGTTGTCAACCCGATTGTTTACTTGGTCGATTCGGGTTTCAGCTTTCTCGATTCGGGTTTCAGCTTTCACGATTTGGGTTTCAGCTTCCGACAGGCGGTTGTCATGCTGAGTAACCCTATCCTTCATCTCCTTTATCTCCTTCCCGAAGGTAGCGTGAAGGTCCTTCATGAGGAGCATCTGCTCATCCAACCGACGGGCCTGTTCCTCTTCTCCGCCACGCAGCTGCTCTGCGAAACGTCGGACCTGTTCCTCTTGTCCGCTCTGCAGCTGCTCTTTCAATTGGCGGACCTGTTCCACCTGCCGGCGAGCCTACTCCTGCAACATCACCATTAGAGCACCTAAGTTAGGTACTGCAGATGTAGGAGCTACTGACGGGCCTGCAGCCGGCGGCTGGCCCTCCGACGTCTGCGGCGTTGCACCACCAAATCTTCTTTGGTCCGTCTCCTGTTGGCGTTGACTTCGGGTACGGACACCCTCCGTTTCCTCCTTAGGTAAAATCGGCATGATTTTATCCACTTCTGACACCAATTGTTACGAGCTTGAGGTTCGTTACAATAAAAACTGCCGATTGAATAACCAAAATTCACACTTTTATTACCGAACACCAATTAAACTTAAAACAAAAATAATAAATCACATTGATTCACTTTATTTCGCTCCGAAGCTTCGCTTGACTCGCCAAATTTAATACTGCCCCGATCGCGTATTGCAGCGCTTTTTGATTTGTGCTTTTTCACCGAAACATCCAGAATATTCAAGTAAATACGCGCGCCAACTGACCAGGCGCCGAAAGTTCCAGTGTGGGGCTTCTAGAAAGCTTAGTTCTTCAATTCGATACTAGATGGTGCTGTCGGTTGAAAGATTAGTCATGTCATTTTCTGGAAAGCTCTCCTCGCTCTGTTACCCGACACTAGATGGCGCATATGCCAGACGTCAACTTAGGCGCGCAACATTATCAATGATATGTTACAAACCCGTAAGATTCATTGCTATGCAGATGACAGCACTGGTGATGCTCTTTACACCGGCCGTGCCAATATTTCTCAGGAAAACGTCTCCGAGTACCGGGACAAACTTGTGTCTGAAGTCGAGTCTTTGCTGAACAGCGTCTCGGATTAGGGGCGACTAAATCTAGTCCAGTTTAACCCCCAGAAGACACAAGTTTGCGCATTAAACGCTAAAAAGAACCCCTTTGTCCTATCTCCTCAGTTTCAAGGCACTCCCCTTATTGCCTCAGCCAGTATCGAAATCCTCGGCGTCGACATACCGAGTGACGTGCAGTTTCGTGGTCACTTGGAAGAGAAGGCCAAATTGGCCTCTAAAAAGCGTGCTAAGCAGAACGGGACAGTATTTCATGCCGGCACACCGCCTGCAACGTTACAAGGCGCAGGTTCGGCTGCACATGGAATACTGTTCCCATCTCTGGGCTGAGGCTTCCCAGTACCAGCTCCTTCCACTTGACCGCATCCAGCGCAGAGCGGCTCGAATCGTCGACGACCGTGTGCTTTCCGATCGGCTCGATTCACTGGCGCTGCGAAGAGATGTTGCATCTCTTTGCATTTTATTTTTGAATTGTTTGGATTAATCCCAGCCGCCAAATTTCGTGAACGCACTACGCAGCATACTTCCCGATGCCATCCACACCATCTGGATGCTTGGCGGTCCACCATTGTACGTTTCAAAAGGAGTTTTCTTCCGCGTACAACCTCTCTGTGGAATAGTTTACCACCGGCGATTTTCCCGGACCGATACGACCTGGGGACCTTCAAGAAAAGACTTTCTCTTTTCTAAAGGGCCGGCAACGCACCTGCAATTCCCCCGGTGTTGCGGTTGATCATGGGCGGCGGTAGTCACTTAACATCAGGTGAGCCGCATGCTCGTTTGCCCCCTCTTCTATAAAAAAACCCAGGTTAATGCAAGTAAGACGAAAGTTATGGGTTTTGAAAGAGAAGAAAGTAAAACGTTATGTGAAATAAGAATAGAAGTTGATCGAGCAAGTTAATGAGTTCGTATATTTAGGATGTGGATTCAGCAGGTTTGGGTGACATGATAAGGACATAGAACGAAGGGTGAACGCAGGAAATAATGTAGACTAAACGCAGAAGAAATTCGGTCGTTAAGGATGTGGCCGTGGAAGGAAAAGGGAAGAAAGGGAAGGTGTTTTGCCCGGGGAGCGGCCAACACTCCGTGTGATAGTTCGGAGATGTTCTATATATTATACTGTTTATGATTCGGAATGTTGATAGCGTGATTTAGGCTTCGGTGTGTTTCGCTTGCGGCGTGACGACAGCGCCGCCACAAGGAGTATGTTAGGGATGGATCTGAGTGACAGGGTGAGAAAGTGTGAGATAAAAGAAGAGTGTGGATTGCAAGATGATGTTGTGACCAGGATTAAGAAAGGAATAATTCGGTGGTTTGCTCATGTAGAAAGAATGAATGAGAAAAGAGTGACAAAGCAAATTTATGTTGCGAAAGTGAACGTAAGAGTCGGAAAGAGACGTCCTAGGTGAAAGTTTATCGACCAAATTGGCGATATATTGAAAATGGACCAATTTAAGAGTACTCTTAACCGATGAGAATGTATGCGTAGGTATATGGATGTGGAGGAGGTGAGAGAGGTATGTCAGGATCGTGCTAAATGGAAGTCTGTAATCTTTGCCTACTTCTTTGGGTGACAGGCGTGAGTTTTTATGTATGTATGTACAAAGCAGCACCGCTAACGGGAATGTAACACCCCACATTTCACGTAATTAAATTATTTTTCGAAACGTAATGGATCATACATACTATTCGTTCTTCTGGAAAATCTTCTGATCGGTTTGGTTTAAGGTAATGAGGCCTTTATTCCAATGTATTTAGATTGTGTAACGTACAAAGCGAGCCTTAGGGAACGTATTATGAAGTCAGACGATATTGGAATGAGATATAAGGCTATTCAATTTGTATATGTACCAGTTGATTATAATTTTCGAGTGATATTTCAATAAAAAAATTGTAGTTTATAAAAAATACTAGAGATGTAATTGGTATGGTTCTGATGTGAATAATGTGTTTAAGAGGCAAGAGACATGGGCTGATATTTTTGTGTTTAATAAATTTGTAAAAAAAACGAACTGAATTGTACACTTTTAAAATATGTGGATCTACCTTATACTTACTCATTGTAGATTTTGTCTTGAACTTCCTTATACGAGCCGATTAATAGAAGTGTAATTACAAGAGTTGTTGCAATAGTGTCATAACCAGCCACAATCAAGTTATTAACGTGATCTTTTACGTCTTGATTTGAGAAAGTGTTTTCGCCATCCGAACCTTCCAGATCAAATATCACATCGTTAAACGATTTAAGATTTTTATCTGTAAGACAAAAAGATATTTTAAAAAAATTACATGGCTAAATTAAATGTATTTTTGGTGTTTAACAAACCTGAGATGTTAGACGTAGATGAATGACACTTCTTATGTTGCTTTACAATCTGAAAGAGTTAAAAAATTCCAGATTATAGAAATCATTTTGTCCGACTGGAATATTATGTCACCGAATATACAAAAAATTTAATTTTAAAATGAAATAGTCAAATTTTCATTGTAGTAGCTTGAAAACATCTAATAGAGTGACAAAGTTTTGGGGATATACCGCCAGATTCGATTTTCAAATTTGACAGTACTTTCTTTCCGGTTGGCAGATCTCTGTTAAAGAATTTTCCGCTCAATGGCTTCTTCAGTATGAGCTGTATTGAAGTTGCGTAAATCTCGCCGCATGCATTTGGATTATCTGTCTATTCAGTTGCGTGTATCTTGTCATATATGCTGAAGACAGTACAGCCTTGGAATAAGAATGTCATTGGAGAGTTTTTGGGTTCTTCTCAAATGGGTCTTGCTGTCATTCACGTCGTTGTTTTCACTGAAAACGATTTCGCAATTCAAGCTGTAAATTTTCAAGACTAGAGCAGGGGGGGAGGAAATTTGACCTCTCCAGCTTAGCTTTAAGGTTCAGTGTTCTATTCCAGAAAATATAAAAAATTTGGCGAAATCCCAAAAAGTCTCACAAAAAGCTTGCACAATATGCAAACACTTTATTAAACTAAGTTTGTATAAATAGGGTTATTATTATATTAAGAAATTTAGGGATGATAATAATCCCTGGGAAAGGTGATCGTTACCAAGTTATTTCTAATTTTACATAATTTTAAGTTGTTTTTTTAAAGTCTCGCTTGGTTTCTTGCTGGTTCTTCCTAGGACACAGGTTTTTTTCCGAACCTGTGGTAAATAATGAAAAAGTGATTTTCAGTAAGTATTATTTATAATCCATACTGTAAAAAAAGTTTCTGTTTCTGTTTCAGTCAGTTTCAGTGTTCATTTTTCAGTGTTGAGGTGAGTAATCTATGAGATATTACTTAATGGTTGCCATTTGGTCTTCACAATGCAGCCAATCTCATTTAAAGTCGACAAGAGGCTTGACCAGATCCACTTTGTGTAGGCTTTTGTAGGTCCGCTTCAAGAATAAAAAGTTCATCATAAAAAATTCCTTCTTCTCCATTAAGTCGGGCAGCCTTTGGCCCCTTGAGTTCCGTTTCCCTTCTCGAATTTCCCCAAATTCAACTCACTGTTTTATTTTATGCTTAGTTTTGCGGTAAAGTCTCCCATAAGCATCATATCGTTGGTTTGAGAGGAATGCATGGCTCTAGAACTAAATGTATGAGGATATTTCTATAGAGATATCCTAATACATTTCCTCAGCCTCCTTTTTGTTTTGTGTTGAGGTTGGTGCATAACCATAAATCCTATGATCTTCAGCGAATACCGTTTGGTGATTTCTATAACTTTCCTGTCCACCAAAAAGACACAATAGTGAAACAATCGAAATGTTCATAGTTAAGTATATGGAACGCAACGCTTGTCGAAAATTCCCAATTTTATAACGTGGTTAATGGGTAATATGTGGACGATATCCGACAACTCACTGGCCACCCTTCTGGTAACAGAATAAGTAGCTGGATTCAATGATTATCGTGTTCTCCCTCTCTTTGTGGACCTCAAATATAATACCCCAATATAACTTGTCTATCGCTTTTTCCAGCTCCACGATCTTCTCATCAGTCATCAGGGTGAGGACGTCGAATGTTACCAGAATGGGTCGTCACAGGTAGAAATTATCCGCTGAAGATACCTAGCACTCCCTGCCCTGCCTTATAATGGTTGACGTCTTAACTAGAAGCAGCTGAGCAGCCGGTATGGGGCCCGTTTTTTTGTCATTGCTCATAATTATATATATTCATATATTTGTCGTCGTTTCTAAGCTTAGCGAGAGGTTGGGAACCGCAGCTTCTTATTATACTGTTGCTGTTATAAGAAAGATACTGCAATTTTCGTAATTCTTATTTTATTGAATATTTTATACTTTCGGGAATAAGTATAAGTAAGTTAAAAAAATCTTTGAAATTGGGGGATAAATTTTTTAATGCAAAACTTTTAGAAAACATTATAGTTGACATCATGATCTTGTGATATTATAAGTACATTTAAAAGGTGAAGAAGCTTTAAAATAAAGTAAGAACAAAAATAAAGTAACTAATTTCCATACAAAAGCTTTTCATTGTTTTTTCGGGGGCTTTTTTGATATACTATGTCTTAAAACCGACACCAGTGTTTTTAGAGTTGTGTTTTTATTTTGATTAGAATAATACTTATATCGATATTGCGTAATTCAGTAGCTAACTGCCCACCATATTACAAAATTCAAACAATAAAACTCCTGAGGACTAAAATGAATAAGAATGAAAAAGAAGTAGAAGAAGACGAAATAAAAACACGAATATAAAATATACCATGTTTGATACACCGTGTAAGAATTCGATGTCCTTATCTAGTTGCCTTTTTGTACTGCTCGTATTCCAAATAAAATCTTTGTAATACCATATAGTTTGACTTCTGTGAACTAAACTTCTGAGAATTCTATCCGTTAAGGTTACATACTTTGCGGTGAGTGTTTTGTCGGCTCTTAAATCTACACCTGTTGCTGTCACTAAAACAAAAATGATAATATGTTATTTTATAATTGTGTTTGTAATAATTTATGCTAAATATTAAATAAATAATTTATGCTAACTATATGTTAATCCATGTTTATACCCCATAAGCACAAATTAACGAATTTAGGTATATGGGGGATGTAACACATGCTAGTGATAACCAGTGATAACCGCCTGTTAAACCTTACCAAGCTTACAATTGATTATCGAAATATTTCATAACACTGTATTTAAATGGTTTATTTAATCATCAATACAGTCCTTCACAAGTCCACTGCTGAACATAAGCCTCCCTCAAGGAATACCACAAAGCACGGTGAGACGCACCGATAGACCAGGTCGTCACTCCATCTAGTGGGGGACGCCCTACACTTCACCTGCCAGTACGAAGCTGCCACTCAAGAACCTTTTTTGCCCATCGATTATCGGTTCTTTGAGCTATAACAACACTTCTGCTCCACCTGCCTGCCTTCGAAATAGTGCCACTATGGAGGACGGATTAAAACAGATTCTGAAGGACTTTTATTATCGGTTTTCCACCCGCTTTCAGAAGCTCTGCTGTAATGCCATACTCGTCCAGGTACTTGCCTTTATTAAGGTGCTAGAGAGCCATTCTAATCTCGCTCAAACTGACGTCCGAGATATTGTCAGAATATTGTCTGATAAAACTTGCTCTTGAGTCGTTGTCGTTCGGGGTCTTTGCTCAGCATAAATACTCGCGTAGGACTGCAACGATGACGTATATAGCCGTCCATAGAACATCTAAATCGCATTTAAAATATCAGGTTTCTCGGAAACGATGCTGTCAAAGGCTTAGGAGTCCTAGTTCCACTCAATCGCTTCTTGAATACGAGCTATATTGAAGTTGCCTGAGTCCCGCCGTATGCATTTTAAGATGTGTCTGTTTAATGTCTGTCCGCCTGTATGCTGTCAAATCTGCTGAAGGCTGCAGTTTCATCTCCTGTCTAACCGCGATAAGATTAAGAGCGTGATCGGAGAGTTTTGTGTTCTTCTGCCAGGGTCTTACAGAACTTAGCTCCGATTACATGGATGGTTCTCACAAGCTAGTTATTCATATTGTCCACTTTATTGCAGTCTTCTAGGTACTGAAAACGATTTTGTAACTCAAGCTGAAAATTTTCGGGGCTTTTGATTAGAGCACGAGGGGACGTAGCGTTGACTTCAATAGCCGTTACCTCATTAACATCACGTTTAAGTTCAGTGTGCCTGATTCCATTCGGTGATCGCTGCCAGTTTTCACCCTTGCGATCACACAGACATCACTGAACAGTTGTCGTCTAGTTATCACAATGAGTCAATCTCATTTTTTTTGAACCGCCGGTGCTCGACCAGGTTCACTTTCTGTAGGGCGACTTTTGGAAGAAAGAGTTAATCATAAAGAGTCACTCTTTCTTTACAAAGTCAGCCAGCTTCTGGCCTCTTGGGTTTAGTTCCTTATTCTAAATTTCCTTAATTTCAGCTTACCAATCTCTTTTGTGGTTAGTTTTGCATTGAAGACTCCCATTAACACCGTATTATGGGTTTTGGAGGAATGCATAGAACTAGATATATCCTCATACATCTCCTTCACCTCCTCATCAGGATGTGTCGAGGTTGGTGCGTAAACCTGTGTGACCTTTGGCGAATATCGTTTGGTGATTCTGAGTATAAGGTACGCAACTCTCGTCGACACACTCCCAAAGGTTGTTAACGTGAGCTCTTGTGGACGATAAGTCCAAAGTCCTTGAGACAGATGATCGCCTTCCGGCGATAGAACAAGTTGCCGAATTTGAGGATAACCTCCTTGTCCTCCCCCTCTCTTTGGACCTCAGATATTCCTTTAATATCCCAGCGCAACTTGTCTATGTCTTCTTCTAGCGCCATGATCTTTTCGTCATCCTCAGAGTTCGTGCGTTATATGTTGCCAAGTAGAGTCGTCTTGTCGAATCATGGCAGCTGAACCTCCACCGGAAATTCTTAGCACTCCCTGCCCGCCGTTATCATGGTCGTTTAAACGGTTAAGTACGTTTTTATCAAGCTTAAGTAGATTGACTTGTACGTGTTTGCAACATAAAATTATATAACAAAACAAGATAATGGGTTTGATTTTAATTATTTTTACATTTTGGAGATTTTAAATAAATGTTTGTTTTTGAAAATATTGTCAATAGTAATTTATTAATGCTCATGAGACATTCCATAAAAGTACAAGTACGAACATGTCACACCTACATACAGCTAGAATAACAGCTTAATCTCTTGTTTCGTATGATGAGTGTAGAGAACTGTAGCCCCTTTTTTACTGGAAACGGGGCATTCTATCTTAGTCCTCAGGGATGACAATGCATATGCATTTTGTTTCTTAATCTCGGATAGATGAATATGTTTATGTTATCGTTTGTCACCATTACCCTATATAAAAAATGATCAACGTTGGCAACACATCCGAATTTTAATTTTTTACACACCCCATTCGGTACGGGGGTCATGTACTCGATTTTTATCCTTATTTACATGAAAATAATTCATAAAGGTACTTACAGAATATTGTTTCCAAGGAGTTTCGCATTATATACTTTTCATGATCAAAAAATCCTTTTCCCTCTTCCACAGAGATTTCTTTAAGTAAAATCCTGGATTGGCTATTGAAAACATCTAAAAATCCATCTAAAACTTGCTTGTTGAATGCCATATTTAGTACCTTTCGGTGGGCTTTCCATTTTGTTACTGTATATGGTCATAAAATAAAACTTAA
>CAJQZP010001577.1:0-22237 GCA_907164705.1 Parnassius apollo
TTTATTTCGCTCCGAAGCTTCGCTTGTCTCGCCAAATTCAATACTTCCCCGGTCGCACCTTGCAGCGCCTATAAATACACATTAGCACCGAAACATCCAGAACATTCAAGTAAATACGCGCAAGGCCTCGAAAGTTCGAGTGTCGGCTTCTAGAAGCTTAATTCTTCGTTTCGACACTAGATGGCACTGTCGGTTGAAAACTGTCGGTTCAAGAAAAAAATTAAAAAACAAATAAAAACAATTCTTATATCTCAAAAGTAATAATACTTAAATTATTCATCATCATCATCAATTTTCACAAAAGAATTGCATGCTATTTACATGTGTATAACAATCGCGTTGGTAACAAGCAGGTTTGGTTTTACGATCTTTTTTGAGGGACACATTTCATATCTTCTACTAGGTCTTGGTACTTTCTTTGGTGGTCCGTTTGTGCACTCACCGGTATGGCCATGGATTCTTTTGCGAAGTTCTGTTGGTAAATAAACATTATCTTTTCGGTTTTGTAAATGTACTGAAACTAATTTCATTCCTAAATCTCTGAGAAAGTTACGGCGTAGAACTGAGGAGTTATTATTTGCCTAATCATACTAATTTTATTATTTGTGTAAACCAATATTTTTTTGAAAAATATCATCAGCAAGAAATAGTTTCCAACAATCAACAGCTATCTTTGCACTTTGTCCTACAGGGTTCACACCCCAGCGGACTTTTAACTTCACTTTGACTTGATTTTGACTAAAATTTGATTTAGTAACATCACAGGAGAAGTGTGTAATAGAAAGATAATACAATATACAGAGTATGTTAAAACAAGAAAAAAATCTGAACAATGAAATAAATGTATATGTTCTTTTCCAACTGTCATTTTCTTAACATGGCTCAAAATGAAAAATGCTCTCAGTAAACATGGTTTACATAATGAAAAGTTTAATTTTAACGTTGAATAAGCAACACGCGCCATATTTCATGTCGGAGTGTCAACAAGCTGTTCACATAATGAACTTTTGGATAAGTTGGAATTTTAAAACGTCGAAAAAATGTTTGCTAAAATTTATTAAAATTGTGATCTTAGTACAATAATTGGTACAAGCCACGTAAATAAGATGTCACTATCCATCATTCAATTTAGCTGTGAAGTTCTTCTCTTCTTCTTCTGATGGCTAGCGGTAATGTGGTCAAAGATGGTAAAATTCACTGAATTAGCTTGACTAAAGTTCTTCACTCTTACCTCGAAGACACAAACAATCAATTCTGTATTTATACGGAGAGACAGGTTCTGGCAAAATATTTTTCACCTTGTTGCCCCAAAAAGCTTATAAAGCCATAATTTTGCTGAAGCTCAAGTTATTTTGCCTGAGAACCCATAATTAAGTACTAAATAAGGATAGTATCTTAGAGTATCGTATACATTTACCTAAAGCAACTCATAGTACACAGTAAGTATATGCTATGTTTTCCTACTACTTGCTAAACATAAACTTTATGCGTAGTAGAGCCATGCTACAGTTATATTAGTAGTATATTAGTAGCACAAATGGGTCGGCTCGACCGGGGAAGGACCACGCTCTCACAGAATACCAGCTTAAAATAGTAGCTTAATACTGCAGTATTTTGTATGGTAAGTGTAAAGAACCGTATACCCTTTTTACTGGAAACCAGGCATTCCATCTTAGTCTTCACGGGTGACAAAGCGTCTGCATTTTGATTCGTAATCGAGCATAGATGTACTCCACTTCCTGTGGGGTCGCTTCTGAAATAAAGTGTTCATCATAAATCATTTCATAAATCCGACACTACCTAGGGTGGCATCTATGGTAGATCGACACAAATAAACGGCACCCAGTCCCCGGCGGCCCCGCTATTCCTGGCTACGGTGGCGATCATAGTAACGGCGGGGTAGGTGGTGCTAAGAATCTCCGGTGGAGGTTGGGTTGCCACTTGCGACGACATGACCTGGCAACATATAACGCACGCACCCTGAGAACTGACGAGAAGATACTGGAGCTGGAAGAAGAGGTAGACAAGTTGCGCTGGCATATAATAGGATTATCGGAGGTCCGAAGAGAAGGGGAGGACACGGTAATCCTCGAATCCGGCAACTTTTTCCATCACCGGGAGATTTTTATATTTTCTAAAAAAATTTTGCTTTGATTATTCTCTAAGTATTTTAAGTCACTAAGTATATCTTATCGAATGTTGAAATTTTCGTTTGAAAATTCTCGTAACAATTGTACTTACGTTTAAGGAAAACTGTTCAATGGCCAAGAGTAACAAGGATAACAGCCAAACTTTCACAATAAAAATATCATTTAGTAGGGTCACCTCCTGAAAATTTATCGAGGATAATAAGAATGATTTATGTGTATTTAAAATATATTTCCTTTTGAACATCGATATCAAACAAAGAAATATTTCTGTGGATACATTTTATAATACATTTTTGTTAAAAATACCCGCTGCTTTACAGACATATACATATATAAAAGTTGCGAATATAATCCCCGAGGGGGTAGGCAGAGTTTATATAGCAGCGAGCCACTTGGAGCACGTAAAGCAAAAAAAAAATAGGGTTACAAATGGGAAATAGTGAAAGAAGTGATAAGTGGATAGGTGGCTTCGCTTATACAATCACAAATTTAATATCTCATTAGTCAACTGTTAGGACAAGCTGGGCAAGTAACCCTGTAGGCACTTTATTATTAATAACAATAGGTCCCACATAAACATGTTTTATATATTTTTTCGGAGAGGTCTATGATCAGCAGTGGACTTGTAAAGGGCTATAATGGTTATGATGACAACGAAACTTGGAGCCTATATGTTCCAAATCAACATGTTTTATTTATGTTTTCTTAGTATGTATTAAATACTTGAGTGATAATTTTGGGTGCGCACTAGTGCTGTTTTATCTGATTACCCCAGAAAGAGAGTAATTTTCTTCACAATTACGTATATAGATAGTTTTTTATTGTAAACTTATCAAAGAGAGATCGTCTTATGAAAGGTAATTATATAACATTCAGTGTGAGAATATTCACTTACAAAAAAACAGACAACCACTTAATAAAAAACAACGGTTTCCAATCCGCCTGCTGAGCTTGATGACTATGGCAAATATCGCTCTAATGAGGCAATCTACGGAGAAAAACACTCTCTCTGATACGTTGACATATGGCAGTACAACAGGCACACGCTCGACTGTTCACTATCACGTAAGCGCGGGACCCGAAGCTTGTTGTCATGCAAAACTTGCTTGACATGTTGGAGTTCAGCGACCAGGTTTTTAATGTCGCAGATTCCTCATGCTTTCTGAAACAAAGATTTACCCACGGCAGCTATCTGTGAAGGATTGTGGTGATAATCACCGTCTAAATATCTATCTACATATATAGGTTTTTTTCTATACACAGTGTGGCTCAAGGTGTTATCCAGATTCCGAATTACTCACACATCTAGAAAAGCTAAAGAAATGTTTGCCTCTAACTCCATTGTTAACTGAATTTTAGAATTTATAGAGTTAAGATGGTCCAAAAAATGCAGTTACTTTATTGTGAAATTTTCTTCTACGTACCGCTAGTTGAATTTTGATTTATTACGGGAGAAGTAAGCAGTGATTTCTCTTCAAAGTCTAAAATATGTTGGTAACAATGGGAGAAACAGGTGAGTCCATCGCCACACCATCTTTAAGATGGTCTAAAAATGCAGTTACTTTATCTATAAGTAGAATTGTGAATGTGTCGTCTACATACTGCCAGTAGAATCTTGGAGAAGTAAGCAGGGTTTCTTCCTCAAAGTCTTCCATGAATATGTCAGCGATAGATGAACCCATCGCCACACCATCCACTTGTGTGTAGAACTCCTCCTTCCACAAAAGGTAGCCAGATGTAAGGCAGTGTCTGAGTAACACTGTATATTTTACGGGCATGTTGTTTTCTTCTAGCCTTCTAGTTTTAATTGAGACGCAATCTTCAACAGGTAAGCATGCGAAAGTGACTTCACATCAAAACTGACTATAGTGTTATTATCTACATTTGGCATATATAGGTATTATCGACTAACGTCCAGATTAAAGTCTTTTTGGAGTGTTTCTTTATGATATCGCTAGTGGTTTTAAGTTTTTTATTTGTTACGTTGTTTTAAACCTTACTTTTTTGTCGGATATAAATGCTTGTATCCGACAAAAGTTGTTGGATTTTAGAATTATAATTGGACGTATCCATGACTACTGTTGCATTTCCCTTATCTGTGCGGAGAGTCGTGAGTCTTGTTATAAACGAGTGAAGTCGACCACTGTGTCACTGACAAGATTAGCTTTTTTATAGAATAAGAGTGAAAACATCACACAGTCCACCTGATGGTAAGTGGATGCTGTGGCCCATAGACATTTACAGTTCTCGTCGATTAAGAATCAAAACACAGATGCGTTGTCACCCCAGAAGATTGAGATGCAAAGCTCACCATATGAAACACAGAAGTATTAAGCTGCTATTTCACGCTGGTATTCTGTGGGGGCGTGGTCCTTCCCTGGTTGAGCCGTCCCATTCGTATACCATTATATAGCTGCAGCGTGGCTCTACCACGCATAGAAAAAAACCTTGAAACGTGTTTCCATTAAAACAGGAACAAACAATGTGCGCAAGAATTGCATGCTTTAATTCTTCCCTCTCCTTTCCACCATCGGACGACCAGTCTTCACCCCTTTGTTGTCGATATTCCACGCATTAGAACCAAACGGTTTACTTCGAATTTTTTAATGCGTACAGCAAAGGAGTGGAATAATTTGACGAGGTCAATTTTTCCGTCCGAATACAATCTGGGCGGCTTCAAGGCAAGAGTGAATAGGCATTTGTTTCGCTAAAACAGTGCGATTTACCATCTAAGGCTGCGTCACCACTTACCACCAGGTGGGATTGTGGTCAAGCACTGGCTGATAAAAAGTAAAAAAAATATACTTCAAACCACTGAAGGAGGTTAGTCATTTTATACCATTAGCAAGTGTAATGTCCCTCTGGAAGATGTAGGAGTGTAAAAGCTTGATAGTAAATGTGGTGTCTCTTACATAGGACAAATAAAACGATCAATTTATATATATATATATGGAAATCATTAAATAAACTTATTCGTAAAAAAACAAATTTGTCAATTATCGTTTGAAATGTCTCATTATAACAATACTCCATATATTCAAAAGCATTGCTTGCAAGTTTACCTACGCCTTTGTACACGGGATACATTTTCTAACTTAATGAGTAGTAATATTATTCACGGCTGATATCATGTGCAGTTAGATTACTAATTATTCGTAACTATATATGATTAAATTACTACGAAAACCGGGTGCGGGATAGATTATTTTACACGGCGAGGATAATTATTATAACTATCACAATATTTACTAATATAAAATACAATATTCATTAAATAATTTTTCACAGTACTTCCAAGGGGTCAACCAGTTCTCTGCGCTGCTCTAGTACGTATTGAAAGTCTTCACATGTCCTTGAATTATTTTATTCCTCAAAAATGCAGGTTCTATCACGATGTTTTCCTTCACCGCCAAGCACTTGGTTGCACTTAAAATATCAATTATTCGGCGGGCTCGAGCACAGGTTGCTTGCGTACTGTGAAATTTTCGGCGAGCTCTTAGCTCCCGAGCTGTCTCAAAATTCCACTAATGTATGATTTTAAATTGTTTCATTTTTTTTTTAAATCTTATTACTTATAGTGAATGATATTCAAAACAAATAGAAAATAATATCACTGCTTACAACGTAATAAAATCGCAATATAAAATCTATGTATGAGACGTATGAGACAGAACGAGAGTCTGTACATATCTGTCTCGCGGTGCCACGAGGGGTACACGAGGCATTGCATTTCATTTTATATGAATATTCATACGTTCATATTTACTATTAAAATGAATATAATATTATTGTTCACAGTGTAATAAAAACGCAATATAAAATCTATTTTTGAGACAGAACGAGAGTCAGTACATTACATATATGCCTTGCTGTGCCACGAAAGGTACACGATGCATAGAATTTCATTTTATATGAATATTATTAAGTTCATATTTACTATCAAAATGTATAATATAACATTATTGCTTAGAGTGTAATTAAAAACGCAATATAAAATCTATGTGACAGAAAGAGAGTCTATACGTTACATATTTGCCTTGTGGTACCATGAGGGCGTACATGAGGCATTGGATTCTGTTTCCCATGAATATTCGTATGTTCTTTTTACTACAAATATGTATGTAAGGGTCTTTATAACCGCGGTACCACTGGCGTATACACGGGGCTATTTGCACAACTGATATACTTCTTTTCGCGACAAGAGAGGAAATAAATTACTTGCTCAAGTAATGAAAAAGATAAAGATTCTGTTTCACACAGCAATCTCAACCTCAAAAACTTATCAATCTTGTATTAAAGGAAAAAACGATTTCCAAATTCTCTAAATGTAAACCATTATTTTTTTAGCAAGTACCAAATAAGATAGTATGTAAGTTGTATGTAAAAATTCTAGTGTAAAATGTCTTATCAAGAAGACTGTTAAAGAAAATAAAGATGTGCATAACTGCATTAGACTTTTTAAATGTTTCGAGCCCTTACAGTTTAATTTTTTTAACTGTAAGGGTTCAGAACATTTAAAAAAGTTAATTATACGCTATAAAATCCGTAAAAACTAGTATTATTTATATGTGTAATGTTCGCGTAAATATAAAAAATCATTATGCATTAGACTGTTATGTGGCTGATACAATTTAGAGGCTCCTTTAAGAGCAGCATTACTGCTATCAGAGCTAACCAATGATTATAAAGTAAGCTCTTAAAGAAACTCAAGTGACTTCTTAATTTGCATAGAATTTTGTCTTAAAAAGATCAAAGTGTCTTCATAAATCTAAAACAAACATACAGAAATCAGTTGCTCTATACTAGCAGAGGAGATATTATCAAGTAATATACGGCAGACGCCAAGCCCAATCATCGAGGAGAAAAACAAAGAATAGAGGTAAACACAGCTAGAGAGATAAGCAAATTAATTTAACCTTAGTTTATTTCAAATGGTCTAAACATTATATACAAAAAAAACTGTCTCATATGTAGTGGGTCGACACTAATTCATTAGAGTGTGAGTCAAGCATATCCTCCTACAAATATTGGAGTTTAGTATGTCAGAAAATATTGTATTTAATACAGCTATAAAATAAATAAAAACTAGATATGTCTTAATTTTGTTTTTATTTATTGGTAAATACCATGATATGATATATACATAGATAATGAGATTCAGAAAATAAAAAGTATAAAGATCTAGAATTGCTGTTAATTGGATTATAACGTTAGTTCGAAATAAAAAAATTATTCTCCAAAACAAATTGAATTACAATCAACTCCAATGATATAGGGCATTTGCTAATGCAATAGACAAATGAATATCTCTTTGTCCAGCTATCTCTTAAGGGTAAATGTATACAAATCACTTTGAATTTATTATTTACTTTTTCCTGAATAAAAGAATAATTTTGAATCTTTATTGACACTGAAAAACTATATTCAAATTTCAAATAATCCAATGTTGGGTGGTGCTTATAGAATGAATATTCTTTGAGTTCATGGTTGATGATATATTGTTTTTTGGTCAAAAACTATATGAGTCTTAAGAAAGACAAAACATTATTAACATATTTTAATATAATTAACAGCACAATTATTTTTTAAACAATAGGCTGGTACTACTTTAATTTTTACTTTAGATTGTTACGTTTTGTTATAATCCCCATAGCTTACATTTGTTATGACGACAGTATTACAAAACAGCTACATCATGCATAAACCATATTGGTGACATTTAATAACCACAACAAGAGACATACCTTGTAAAACTGATCTTTTAAAACATATGTATTTCTTTTTTGCCTCAAAAATAACATCTCAAGTTAATTCTCTCGTATGCAAAGAATACAGAAAAATTAATGACGAAATAAAATTGGAATCAAATTCCTAAAGCTATAGGAAAATTGGCTCTGATTTGTTAACCAAAGTTAATAAACTAAAGTTGCATTTGCTATTAGAAGAAAATAAATGCATAAAATTCATTGGTCAACCATGAGTTTAATGCACTATTCTCCACAATCCTAAAATACAGAAAACAGAAAAAGGAATAACCTTCTAGTCTTCATGAGCCTGTTACTAAAACCTTGTTAAAAAAATACGACTTATTAAAACTCTTATTTTGGTCAACAACTGTTATTTAACATCTCTTTTGATCTAAACTTGCCTTGCTGTGACAGTGCTGTCATGGAAGTATTTATGTATGTAATGTAAATCATAAAAATAATCATTAAGCCCTTGTCTGTATATACAATATTCCAATTGTCCAAATTCGTGGTAGATAAAGTAAGAAATTTACTTATTGTTCTTCCTATTATCATTATGAAGTTAAATGGTTCTTTTATGGTGTTTACAGGATGGAAAAAAATACTAGAATACGATCAAAGCTGAAGTCTAACACAATTTCTCAAAGCCGAATTTCATCAAAAAAAATTAAGAGAATAAGAAAAATATATATATATATATATATATATATATATATATATATATATATATATATATATATATATATATATATATATATATATATATTAATACCGATACCATAGTACCAAGGCAATCAAGCTATCGGCGTTCGAAAAAAATATAATTTTCTCCGGGATGACTCCTATAAGATTTCATTGTTTTCGCTCCTCTTTCCTATTTATTTAATTGACCGAAGAATTTGAATATCTTCCGCTGTCATTTAAAATTGAGATACTACGACTTGTTTATTAGCAAGGTGTCTTATTAAGAAAGAATTTTGTCCATATATACATATATAATAAGACGCGCCATCAATGCCCCTGACGTTGCAGATGACCACTAACCATCAGGTACGGGGTTTTCTTTCTCTTTTATAAAAAGAACATTATCGTTGAGAAGCTAAGCTAATGATTAGTGATAGAATCAGATCAATATACACAGTAAATTATCGTAGAAAAATAATGATATCCTGAACAAACTAAAATAGTACTCGTAAAACGAAAGTTTATGCGGGCTTATGCTTGTTAGCAGATTCTAAGCGGTGATAAAAATCATGATTAAGTTAACGTAAACAATTTCATGTTATTTTAATAAAAGTTCACATTTTGATAACTTCTTACTCACTCGATAATATTAAGTCTTCACCTATCATATTTTGGATTCGTTTCGTTTTTTAAGGAAAAATTTAACGTGATTTTTATTATATACTTTTTATTTATATTAATTAAAATCACGCATGCAATCAATGCATCTTTGCGAACGCAATGACAGTTTATTGACGCCTTTCTTGAAGGAATCAGCTGAACAGAAGGAAATAAATTCTTCAAAGGCATTGTGTACTGCCTCTCGAGTATTGAATTTTTTCCCGCCAAAGAGTTATCCAAAATCTGTAAAAAGTAGAAGTCTGCTGCCGCAAGGTCTGGTGACTACGGCGGATGACGGAGAGCTTCAAACCCTAGCTCTTGTAACTTGGAGACCGTCGGTTGTGCAATATGAGTTCGCTTGTTGTCGTGCAAGAGTAGCGGTGAAGAGCGATTGACATAAGAAGGTTGGAGACGTGCGAGCTTCTCCATCATTGTGCTCAGTTCTCCACAGTACCCACCATACACCACCACACCACCACACCATCTGCAAAAATGATTATCCCGTTTGGTAAGACAATGTGATGAATCATACCGGCGCTAGACCATCAAACAGTGACCATCAATTTTCTAGGGTTAAGTTTTAGTTTAGATCATTCATTGTTTAGGTATTTAACCAGTGTCCAAAAAACTTGATGAGCCCTTGCAATTGTGAAACAGAATCCATTTTTCATCCCAGGTGACAATGCAGTTCAAAATTCCTTTGTGTGTGTGCTTCTTAAGCAATGCAAGGCACGTCTCGACGCGTATTTTACGCTGGCGATTATTTTGCCAAGCCTTTTTTCTGCCAATTTGACGCATATGGTCCGATATTATTTTCATGCTAACGTCGAAACCTGTAATCGAGCATCGTCAGATTTAATAATCGCCTTTGGTAATCGTTAATAACCTTTGATAACCTTTAATAATTGTCATTGACGTCCAAAGTTTTCGGACGACCACGGGGTTCATTTTTCAGGTCAAAATTTCTAGAACTGAAGCAGTAAACCAGTAACAGGTGGTGCGTCCGCTTGCATTATTCGCTGCGAAAACCACCTCCTCAATTTTTAAACAGATAATAAATACTTAAAATACCATACAACGACCTTTAAGTTCGAATCTCTGGCTTAAAATTGGTTACTATAAATTGAAAATAAGTTTTCCGTACTTTTAAAACGTTAAGTTATGAAAAATTGACTTTACCTGTCATATTCATAGGCGATCCTTCGTTAGAAGTTTTAACAGGGCACGCGGTGTTGAAACCTCTTTCAAACTTCCATTTATTATGCGATTTAATGGACATAATTCACCGTACGAACTTTAAAAAATATCCAGAGTACTTTCCTGCACATTTGAGCTAATTTATTGCTTTGTATTTCATTTTAAAATACGCTGCAGCGCTTAAATTTCCAGTTTCACGCAAGTGTTCATAAGTGTTTTTTTTACAGAATAACGACGGTAACAAACGAGAACTCAGTCAACCTGATGGTCTTACCAAGAGAACTTCCTGTACATACTTGTACGTATACTTTTTTTAGAAATTTATTTTACTTCAGTTTTATAAAAGGCAATATTAATGAGTAAGGAATTTTTATGTAACAATTTTACATAAAATTTATAACAAGTTAGTGTTTACTCGTTAGGCGTACTTTTTGTGACTCAATTTTAGCGGCTTAGAACGGTATCTTCAATTTTTGTTTTAATCAATGCGCCACAGCTGTATTATAATAGTAATATGAATTGATAGCCTCGATCGGGAAGAACCAAGCCCTCTAATACACCCAACATAAATAGCAGCATAATGCTACTATGTTTAATATGATGGGTGATGAGAGCGGAAGAACATTTTGACTGAAATAATTATATTATTCCATCTCAGTGATTAAGAATAACAGTGTATTTGTATTTTAATAATTAATTGAAAATATTTGGAAAATCCAAAAGTGTACGGCTCACACATTTATTACGTTAAAAATAAAAATTAATAATTGTCTAGAAAAGTAACCTATTAAAAATATGGTTCTAAAAATGACTGTTAAAAAAATATTTCGATATTGTTGATATTTGGGATCCTCCTTACGTTATCTTATTTACTATATACGAGGGCGGCACTGAAAATTTCGGGAATCAAGGAAGTGACAACATTACTATTTAAAAATGTATTTATGGCTTTTCGAAGTATTTTCCGCGAAATTTGACACATTTTTCCATACGATGGAACCAATCATTGAAGCAACCATTCCATTCGGATATATCCAAGATTCGTCACCTGATACGATGTTGTATACAGCATTTGAGGTTCCTGCGTTTTTTGCTCTTCACAGAGCGAATGCAGTATCCATCGGGAAAAAAACTCTTTTACACCTAATTGTTCATACAAGATTATTTGTATTTGACTCATGCCAATGTCTAAAGTTGCCTGAAATTCGCGGTATGTCACATGTCGATCTTCCTCAATCAGCTTACTACTGCAGTTTTTGGACGACCTTGACGGGCATCATCACTGAGCTTGACACGTCCACGTTGAAATTCAGCAAACCAGCGATAAATTGTGGTTTTCGATGGGGCTTCATCACCAAATGCA
Organism: Parnassius apollo; assembly: GCA_907164705.1. Lineage (NCBI taxonomy): Eukaryota > Metazoa > Arthropoda > Insecta > Lepidoptera > Papilionidae > Parnassius > Parnassius apollo. Next base: position 11,802 of record CAJQZP010001577.1, read on the forward strand.
TAAATCATCCGGTCAACACACTGTTTTTGCGTTAAACCACTTCGAAAGTCATAATAAATCATCGCTCTTGAATTTTCTCGAGTCAATTCCATTTTCTCAACGACTAAACAAGTTTGACAAAACCTTGTGACAAGATCGAGAATCTTTTTTTAAATAAATAAATGGTATTCGATTTTTTAAAACCAAGGAGTTTTCAATTAAAAAAGATTTTAATATGACAGGAACAGTGGAAATATTCCATTCCCGATACTTTTAGTGCAGCCTATGTATCTCGATCTGTTGTTTATATTTCTATTAATCGAGAAGACTCACCGACGCACAGACACCCGAACGGCAGTCTATATATTTTTCCAATTAATTTTTTTTGTGTTATGTAATTGTCTAAATCTAAAGTAAATCAATTGGAAAATAAACTAATGTTATAACTCAATGCCTGTAGTTATTGTAACATTTATAAAAACATGGATATTTTTTATAGGATAGGGTGACAAACGAGCACACAGTCCACCTGATGGTAAATGGTTGCTGCGACCCATAGACATCTACATCTATCCTCGATTACAAATCAAAATGCAGATGCGTTATCACCCGTAAAGGACTAAGATGGAATACCCCATTTCCAGTAAAAACGGTCTCCGGTTCTTTACACTCACCATACGAAACACAGCAGCATTAAGCTACTATTTTACGCTGGTATTCTGTGAGAGCGTGGTCCTTCCCCGGTCGAGCCGACCCATTCGTGCTACAACTATACTACTAATATAACTGCAGGATGGCTCTATCACGTATAGATTTCTAGCTAAAAGTATAAGAACGATTTTATGTAGCGATATTGAGTTATGACCACATAGCGAGAGTAGAGCGCTCCCTCACGTTGTGAGGCGTGCAATATAGTATGATGTGTTTAATGGACCATAACATCTGCTTACCACCAAGTTTCCCTTTTATTAGTTTGACACACACCCCTTTTGTTCAAATCTTACATAAAAATAACATCTATGAGTTAAAATTTTGTTAATTATCGCTTCTATTAAAGTATCGATGGACATTAATCGAAAAAATCTTAAAAAAATTGTGTTCATTATTTACTTTTGAATCAACAGAACAATATCTTTATGTGCTCTATAAATATTTACAAACTAATTGAATCAGAAAACAAATACACCTTACAAATTAGCACGACATGTTTTATGGAGTTTAAATAATTATGTTATAGTAACATTTTGTAGGTGGTTGGATTACTCTGCTGCCTAGGAGTCCGGAAGGTACCGCCCTCTTGCTTGTTTCTGCCGCTGGTCTGAAGGGCATAGAGAGGCTCCATAGTTACAGGCAGTGAGGCATTCCATCTTATTCCTCAGTAGTGACACCGCGTCTGTTGTCCTTTTTGTATAAAGTTGAAATGGACTGCAGAAGCCACTTACCATCAGATGGACTGCCAGTTCCTTTGTTAATTCAGTTTTATAAATGGTTGGATGAAGACATTACACAAAACTATGTTACATAACGTTTATAATATATATTTACTGATTTGGCATACAACGTATCGGGTAATATTCTTTGGACAGTATCCAAGAGCCCTGAACTAGCAGTAATGTTTAACATAAGCGCCCCTAATTATTTATTTATGGTAATGTTCTAAAATTTATGGTTTAATTTTTCCTGATTGATGTGTTTTCATAAAATGGCGCAAAGCAAACTGACGTCATATTCTTCTGCAATCAATATCTATATTATTTAACACAACATAGAAATATACATTAACATTTTTCTAAGTCCTTTTTTTGAATTGCATCAGTATCAGTAATAATTATTATTTGATCAAAGTAACTTAATTGTAAGTGTTCTTCGATCAAAATTATGTGAATTTGACTTCATATAATTTTGATCGAAGGACACTTAAGGTAAGTTGTCAATATTTAAATTTAGGTAATTTAATTTCCCGTTATGAATGATTGTTTTTTATTTTATACTATTTCAAATGCGAACGCTAATATTACTCTTAATTAATAATGGCCTATTATGAAAAAATGGAAAAGTTTTGAATGTAAGTTTTGTTGTCTTTCTAACATCTTCAACATCAATACCACTTCTTCTAAGACTAGAAGGGGATGAATACCTGGTTCTATGTACCGTGAAAATTAATGTATTTTCTTGTTAAAATACTTTACCGAACTAGCTGTCTAACTTATTCAGAGGTATTAACCAATTTTTAAAATAACTAATTTACTGAATTTCGTACAGTTTTAATGACATACATACATTTGATGTTGTGAGGTAAATGATAATAGTATTAAAATTAAAAATTTTGCACAACCGACTTCAATATAAATAAAATTAGAATATCATCAATTTATTTTTTTTTATTATTATTTTTTTTTTATTATTTTGAACTCCGTGCCTATAAATTTTCCATGCCTCCGCCTTAACTTTGTGCTTTATATTAAGACTCATTCTTTACTAAAAAATGGATAACGTAACTAAAAATAGTCTAAGCATTTATTATCAAAATGTCCGCGGGCTTCGTTCGAAAACAACGGTATTTTTCCGTAATTTATGCATGAGCACCTACGACATTATAATCCTCACGGAAACGTGGCTACTTGATAGAATTTTCGACTCAGAATTATTCGATGATAGATATATTGTATGGAAGCGTGATCGCGATTATAGCTTGACCCATCAAACACGAGGAGGCGGTGTATTAATAGCTATACATAAATGGCTCGCCTGCACATTACAACCAACATATTTTTCTACCGCTGAAGACATGTGGGTGACGATATCATTACACAATAATAAAACACATACCAAAACAAATTTGCATATATGTGTGCTATACCTATGTAGTCAAAATACTGGTAATAGTTTCTCTGTGCAACTAAAAAATTTTTTTACCTAACTTAGAACGATTTATGTCAACATATCCTGATGATAGGTTTTTAGTGGCAGGCGACTTCAACTTAAGTGCTATATCATGGCTTCCCAATGGTGATCATTTTGTACCAACAGGAAATAAAACATTTGACGAAAATTTACTAGTTGACGAACTAAATCTTTTGGGTCTAAATCAATATAACGGCGTTGTGAACGCACATGGTAAAATTTTAGACTTAGTCCTGTCAAACTTTACTCAGGTAGTCACCAATTGTTATGACCCTCTTGTTCCCATTGATCTACACCACGCGGCACTCCTAATCGAATCTCATCTTCTTGATTTCATACCACTAAGGCCAGCCCCCGCGATAGGTTTCTGTACAACAAAGGAGACTATATATCAATCAATGCCGAGCTGCTCAAAATCGATTGGGCTAGCGAATTTCATTCAAGAACGCTGGATGAATGCGTCGATTATTTCTACTCAACCTTCCATATTTTGAGAGATAAATTTATTCCATCCAAAACTATTGTTAAACATCAATACCCACCTTGGTACTCTCTAGCGTTAATTAAGGTGATCAAGGAACAATATAAATACCATAAAAAATTTAAAATTTACAATAATCGCAGTGATTACGAATCTATGAAATTCCTTCGAGTTAGGGCAAAAGCCTTAGAGAGTAAATGTTACACTGACTACCTAACATCTGTTGAAAACTCTATTACTAAAAACCTTAAAAACTTCTGGAGTTTTACAAAATCGCGCTCGAATTCAAACGTTATGCCTAGTACTCTTTTTTATAACCATAAAGTAGTCAAAACTGGCAACAGTATTTGCGAAGCGTTCTCAGAATACTTTAGTTCTAACTTCTTGGATGATACTAGTACACAGCCTACCTCTGATCCTGCCCATACTGACTATCCACCTTCTATTGCAGATATCTCCAAAATCTACATCAGTGAACAAACTGTCCTCAATCTCTTGCTCAAACTTGACCAATGTAAATCTGCTGGTCCAGATCACCTGCCGGCCATATTTTTAACAAATTGTGCAAGGTCATTGGTAATGCCTGTAACTCTCCTATTTAATAAGTCTCTAGCAGAATGTACTGTCCCTGCTATCTGGAAATCGGCCTTCATCACTCCAATACACAAAAAGGGCTCTAGAGATCAGGTTAATAACTACAGGCCTATTTCCAAGTTATGCATACTAAGTAAAGTCCTTGAAAAAATAGTGCACTCTCAATTATATTTAGCTATTAGACAATCACTTAACGACTTTCAGCATGGTTTCCTTCCCGGTAGATCTACTGTCACAAACCTTGCTCTACTCAATGACTTTCTTACAGATTCCATGGATAAAGGCCACCAAATTGATGTCATCTATACTGATTACAGTAAGGCCTTCGACCGGATTAACCATAGTCGCCTCCTATACAAGCTTAATTGTGTTGGCATAAGCGGAGATTTACTTCGCTGGTTTTCCTCGTATATAGAGAACAGAACACAAGCTGTAGTGGTAAATAATTACATTTCTAGCTGGGTTAAGATCCCTAGTGGTGTTCCCCAGGGCTCGCTACTGGCACCTTTACTCTTTGCTATTTTTGTCAATGATATCAACAACTGTTTGTGTAACTCTCGCCTATTATGTTTCGCAGATGACATGAAAATTTTTTCAAATATTTCTTCACTAAAAGACGCAGAAGCATTGCAAAATGACTTGAGAAACTTACTTGATTATTGTACCTATAACCATCTCGATCTCAATCCTGCAAAATGCTCAGTTGTTACATTTAGCCGTAAACCCAATAAATTGCTGTACGATTACCAGATTCGAGGCCAATCGTTGTCCAGAGATTGCTCCGTGCGCGACTTGGGAGTTATACACGACTCGAAACTTCTATTCGATAAACATATCGAAAATATCATTGGCCGGTCTGCCAGAGCTTTAGGGTTTGTGATGCGCTGCTCTAAAAACTTTAAACAAATTAAAACATTGAAAATTTTGTATTGTTGTTACGTAAAGCGGGCTACATACGACACGATATCGGTGGCGATCTAGGGTGGAGTAGTGGGGATGCCTCCTAGATTGCCTCTAAATCGTGTCGTATGTAGGGCCATCCTAAGTCGTGGCCGATATCGCCTCCTTAATCGGCTGGCAGGAGCAAAAATGCTTCCTAGATCAGCCGATGCTTCCTAGATCGGGGCACCGCCCCCTCCTTACTGCGTGTGTAGGCGCATCGGCCCGATTTCTTTAGGCAGTCGCTGCCGGCAACCCTCGCGGAAGGAAGTTAACAAAACAGTGATACTGTGATACTTTTTTATATAACAAAATTTTTACATTTTAATCATATAAACGGAGTAGAAGCCTATGGCACTGATATTTTACAAAAAACCAAAAAAAAAAAAGTGAATAAAATATATAAATTAATTGAAATTTTATCGAAATTCAAATCATATCCACCCTAGCCTGTGACCCTGCGAAGTGACATGGTCAAGAATGCCTACTAAACTAATTTTTTTATTGCCGTTCGTAAAGTAGAGTGTATGATGTAAGTAAGGAGAAGATAAAGCCTCTCCTCAACAACTAACTCCTATTCCAACGCTATCAACACAAGACCGCACTCATATCTCTTACAACTCCACAAGACCACACTTCGATCTCTTACGTGCCTTCATCCTCTTATCAACAACTAACTTCTACTCCTTCACCATCTCCACATCAACAAACAAGTTATATAAAAGGGAGTATGTCCGAAATTAAAGGTTTCTTTATGTTTAAAAAAAGATATAAGCTATTTTATTTTCTGATAGTTTTACTCCATAAATAAAGATTACATTAAAAAAAAAGTATACATATTATTATACAAAAGTATTTTATTTCCTTGTTTGTTGTGTGTATACATAACAGATTTTGACCAAAGCAGAAATGAACAAAGAGAAGAAATAACTAAATAGCATAGGTAGGAGAAATTGACGTTTTTATATAAGTGGCGAAATCATTTCTAGAAGGTTATAAAAACTGTCTTCATCCATCCGGAGAAAATTAATCACGTCCTTGGATTACAGGCCATTTAGTACGTTTATGTGGCTTAATTTTTATTTTTTTGGAGCCATTTTTTCACCCAGCAACTCCTCTTTTTCTATTTTCGAATAAATTTACCGAGAGGGCTAATGCCAAACCAATACATTGGTGTTTTAAGAGAGTTGAAGCTATTTTGAAGAACTCTACCGCATATGTGTTCCGCTCCAAGTCCGAACGCGTACTGCTAGGCAGGCCCGTGTGTAGGGTCTGCCCCGATAAAAGCCCCGATTTCTTTCCACCCTAGATCGCCACCGATATCGTCTCGTGTGTAGCCCGTTTAAGAAGTATTTTGGAATATGCATCACAGATATGGAACCCCCAATATAAAACCTATATATCTCGAATTAAACGTATCCAGATGAAATTCATTAAACACCTTTGCTACCGAGTAAATGACCATTACAACTCTAACCTCTACCATGATAAGTGTAGAAAGTTCCACCTCTTACCACTTGAAATGCGAAGGCAAATAGAGGATATTACCTTTCTGCTTAAGATAGCTTCAAGCGAGATCGACTGTCCAGATATACTTGAGAAGTTAAATATCAAAATTCCAAAAAATGTTAGACGAAAGGTCCCACTATCACTACCCGCAGCAAAGACTAATTATAGGCAGAATAGTTATATGTACCGTGCGAGCAAGAATTTTAATATTGTATCTCAATTGTTTAACTTAGACCTATTCAACACAAGTATCATTTCGGCGAGACGAGTTCTGAGTAAGCCTTTTTTCAATTCCAGCTGATGATCTTTCTCATTTCTTTTTATTTTATTTTATTTTTTATATTTTTTGCTTTTGTTAATCTGTAATGTTTAGTTATTTAATGCACGATGTTACTTAGCTAAGCTTACAGTTGGTGCGACAGTGTCCTATTAGCTGTCGGTAACTCATCGCATGCAATTATTTATATAGTGCCACTATTTGCGAAAACCCATAAATGGTTTCCTATTGTTTAATTGTTTTCTACCTACTCTGTTTTTTTTGTTAACCGAGGGATTTCCGATTAAATAAATAAATAAATAAATAAATAAATTCGAATTCAATCAAATACACAATATAAAAGACAACTCAAAAACTACTAGTCTGATACCGGTAAAATTTACATGGGACCGCACGAGAAGCACCAGTTTTCAAATAAAAAATAAGAAATATCAACTACCTCCTCGTTTTTGAAATCGGTTATAAGTACTCATACTTTCTCTTGCTAATATATATATATATATGTATATCATCATCATTCATCATTACAGCCCTTCACAAGTCCACTGATGCAACGCTCCAAAACGTCCACGTCCACGTCAACGTCCCAAGCAACGCCACAAAGCGCGGTCCTGAGCCACCTGCATCCATCGACTTCCTGCATATCTTACCAGGTCGTCACTCCATCTAGTAGGGGGTTGTCCTACACTACGCCTACCGGTACGAGACTGCCACTCGAGAACCTTTCTTCCCCATCGGTTATCGGTTCTTCGAGCTATATTTTGCCATTGCCACTTCAGCTTACTAATCCGTTGGGCTATGTCGGCCACTCTGGTTTTACTGCGGATATCCTCATTTCTGAGTCTATCACGCAGAGAAACTCCGAGCATAGCCCTCCCCATAGCTCGCTGAGCGACCTTGAGCGTCCTCATACGGCCAGCAGTGAAGGACCACGTCTCAGATCCGTAAGTCATCACTGGCAACACGCACTGGTTGTACAATCTAGTTTTTAGAGATTGAGGTATACTTGACGAGAAGATATGTCGTAATTTCCCGAACGCTGCCCAGCCGAGTTGAATCCGTCGACTGACCTCTCGGTCGAAGTTGGACTTACCTAGTCGGACTATTTGTCCCAGGTAAACGTACTCGTCAACAACTTCGAGCATAGTGCTCCCAACAACTACCGGCATAGGTGTGACATGGACATTAAACATAATCTTTGTTTTGTCCATGTTCATCTTAAGACCTATCCGTTGGGAGACACTATTGAGGTCATTGAGCATAGTGCTAAGGTCCTCCAGCGATTCTGCCATAAGGACTATATCGTCGGCAAATCGAAGGTGAGTGATGTACTCGCCATTGATGTTAATATCGTATCCTTTCCAGTCCAGTAGCTTGAAAACGTCTTCCAACACAGCGGTGAAGAGTTTCGGGGATATAACGTCACCCTGTCTTACACCTCTCTGCAGTTGGATAGGTTTCGAACTCTGGTTCCGTACTCGGATAGCCATCGTAGCCCTGCTGTACAAACACTTCAGCACTTCGATATACCGACAGTCAACTTGGCACCGCTGAAGGGACTGTAGCACCGCCCAAATTTCGACGGAATCAAGTCTTTCTCATAGTCCACATACGCCAGGCAAAGTGGCAGATTGTACTCTTCGGGCTTCTGTACAATCTGCCGCAAAGTATGCATTAGGTCTATGGTACTGAAGCCTTTTCGGAAACCGGCTTGTTCGGGAGGCTGGAAGTCGTCGAGTCTGCGTGCGAGACGATTCGTAATAACTCTCGAAAACAGCACGTAGACGCGGCTCAGAAGGGAAATCGGTCTATAGTTCTTCAAGAGAGTGTTGTCGCCTTTCTTAAAGAACAAGACCACCGCACTTCTGCTCCACGCCTCCGGAGTAGTGCCACCATGGAGGACGGAATTGAAGAGCTTCTGAAGGACTTCAAGTATCGGTGTTCCACCCGCTTTCAGAAGCTCCGCTGTAATTCCATCCTCGCCTGGGGCCCTGCCGTTTTTAAGGTGCTGGAGAGCCATTCTAATCTCGCTCAGACTGACGTCCGGGATATCATCGGAATAGTGTCGGGTAAGACTTGCTCTTGGATCGTTACTCACACTTGCGTGTGGCTCCAACGATGATGTGTACAGCTGCCCATAGAACCTCTCAATCTCACTCAAAATCTCAGGTGTCCCGGAAACGATGCTGCCACACTCAGTCTTCAGCTTTGACAGTTGGCTCTTTCTGGCAGACAGATCTCCGGCAAAGACTTTGGAGCCCTGATTTCGCTCGATCGCTTCTTTAATACGAGCAGTATTAAAGTTGCGTAAATCTCGCCGCATGCATTTTGAGATCTTACTGTTCAGTTGCCTGTATGCTGTCAAATCTGTTGACGATTGCAGCCTCATCTACCGTCTAACAGCCATGAGATTAAGAGTGTGATCGGAGAGTTTTTGTGTTCTTCTGCGGCGGGTCTTGCAGAACTTAGCTCCGACCGCATGGACAGTTTCCACGAGCTTGTCATTCATATCGTCCACTGCATTGCAATCTTCTAGGCACTGAAAGCGGTTACGTAACTCGAGCTGAAAGAAAAGGTTTCGGGATTCTGGATTAGAGCACGAGGGGGACGGAGCGTTGACTTCATTAGACGAGACCTCTCCAACTTAACGTTCAGGTTCAGTGTGCCTTTAACCATTCGGTGATCGCCGCCGGTTTTCACCCTTGCGATCACTGAGACATCACTGAACAGTTGGCGTCTGGTCGTCATAATGAAATCAATCTCATTTTTCGTCGAACCGTCGGGGCTCGACCAGGTCCACTTCCTATGGGACCGCTTCTGGAAGAAAGAGTTCATCATAAAGAGTCCCTCTTTCTCCATAAAGTCAGCCAGCTGCTGGCCCCTACGGTTCCGTTGCCCTACTCCAAATTTCCCTAACTTCAGCTCACCGCCTTCTCTTGTGCCTAGTTTTGCGTAGAACCATTTTATATTTATGCCAGATATAAATACAAATACTACTAACGAAAAGCTGTCTAAAATGCGTGAGACTTCTGATACTGCCATCTCTAATCTTTCTTCTAAACGTGGCCGTTGCGACAAACCCTTACAACACAAAACCCGACAAACAAATGCGTATCAGGTCAGTAAGTGCTTGCCCTTAAATTTCATAGCTTTTGAGAAAACTGAGATTTTTCTCTTTTGCCCTAAATCCTATACCTTCAAACGAGCAATTCTTATATATATAATCGGAATCTCGGAAACGGCTCCAACGACGTCCAGGGAGTTTCGGGGGCAATAAATCGATCCAGCTAGGATTTACTTCTATTTTAATTAAACTAATTGCACACATGATTTTGTATTCAAATAAACAGTTCAGTTTTTTCTATTGTGTCAATAAGATCAAAAGTTATTATTCATGTTCCATCAGTATGTAATTTGTATCTAAATATAATTTCAAAAAAAAACCGAGCAAAGCTCTGTCATCCAGCTACTAATTAACTATGATTTACTATTATGTTAAAGCAAAAATTCGTAAGGGAGCCCTAATGTCTGAGAAAATAGCACACTTTCTACTCTTCTCTGCTCAAAAACTTTATTACAAATTAGATGACATATTTTAAAGGTCATTCCTTAATTTTTGTATGTAACTACTAGTAGGCCTGGCAGACGTTATTCTGGCCTTTCCGGTAGGTGGTTCATTCTGAATTAAATCTGGCCTTGTCAGATGCATAACAATAAAAATAATTTACTGCTTCGTTTAGTGAATTGTGTAAT
>CAJQZP010001578.1:0-49331 GCA_907164705.1 Parnassius apollo
CGGCTGAGGGTTAGGGGGAAAAGGGAAAGAAACTAACGGATGCCGCTTGCCGAGCCCAAGAGGACCCTGCCGACATCAAGCCTAGGTGATCTTGCTGCTCCTCGCGCTTGGCGCCCCGGCGACCTCCAGGCAGCGGCCCTTTACGTTGTCTATTATAATCCATCATCGATTTTTGGGCGCCAATTAACGGGAAACGCCCAGGCCCGGCACCGTTTCATTGTATTATTCTACGGCCGTAAGCATAAACGGGCCTTTGCACCCTCAGTACTGTCGAGACACGGCGCTCACACCTCTTGGCAAGGTGCTGACTGACTGCACCGACGTAGCAGTTTTGTCACTTAGCTGTTACGTCAGTGGGCGATAGGGTCGTCGCTTCCATATGCCTTTATTATTATTTTTTTTAGAGTTATTACTGTTGATTTTTTACGCATTACTGAAATCATCTAATTTTTTTTATAGGATAGGGTGACAAACGAGCACACAGTCCACCTGATGATAAGTGGTTGCTGTGGCCCATAGACATCTACATCTATATTCGATTACGAATCAAAATGCAGATGCGTTGTCACCCGTGAGGACTCAGATGGAATGCCTCGTTTCCAGTAAAAAGGGTCTCCGGTTCTCTACACTCACCATACGAAACACAGCAGCATTAAGCTACTATTTGACGCTGGTATTCTGTGAGAGCGTGGTCCCTCCCCGGTCGAGCCGACCCATTCGTGCTACAACTATATTACTAATATAACTGCAGCATGGCTCTACCACGTATAAAATACATAATACATTATAAAAGACATAATACATTATAAATATTAATAAATTATATTTTGCTAGTTTTGCCAGCTTTACTATTTTAATCACTATCATTTACGGGTGCGCGCAACGTCCTACCGAAGTTTAATCAGAAGCAGGCTTCATTCGAATGTAGATCAAAAAAGATATCATTTAATAAATCACAGCCTGAGATCATACTTATTTACAGTTCGTCGTTATCGTGACTTCGTCATCGAAGTAATCAGATACATTATTTTTGATGCTACCTTGTAAAAACGAATGTTATTATAGTTGAAGTCGGCTCCTCAGTAAATAGGAGAATTTAAAGTAAAATTTAGTGTGTAAACCATATTGTTCGATTATTATTAACTGTGAGGATGTTAAGCAATCGATACTTTCGAATAGCAAACATACAGAAAGGCAATTGTTACGCCACTTTTAAAATCTGACTCTGAACTGGTGAACTATTGTAGTAAATCATAATTTTAGCAGGAATTGTGCGGGGGAATGAAAATACGCTCTCCTTTTTTCCTCTTTCTCCATTAGCTGCTTCAGCGGAATTTTGTCTTATAGGTAGTAAAATTTAAAAATTGTACAAGTGACTTCAATATAAATAAAATGGAAATATCATTAATGTATACGAAGTCAATTAAATACGCATTATTGAGAATAACTCAAAAAACTGCTGGTCAGGTCTTGATCAAATATATGGGACCACACGAGAAGAACAAGCTTTCAAAGAAAAAAAGAGATATAAATATCACTTCACCTGAAAAAGCGCTCTGAAGTAACACACTTCACAACGCTCATAACAGTCGAATTGAGTACTTCCTCCTTTTAAAGTCGGTTATGAAATAATGAGATTACCTCTTGAAAACTCCATCCATGATTTCCCATTTCTGCCCAAGAGTCATAATCTCTTCGGTTTCCTCTCATATATACCATATAGTTTATAGCACTAGATCCTCCCATCGATTTGCCTCTGAAAAATGTGATATATTATTATTTTCTAAATAATAAATAAGCTCTCAAAGGTTCCAAGCACGTTAAACCTGTTAATGATAGGCAATAAGGTTTCGAAAGAGATATACAAATTACTTAGTAAGGATAACAGAATAAAAGTTGTGCAAACTATTACTTTCATTATATATAAAGAATATGTTATAAAACTATATATATGTTGACTTTGATTTTATTTATAGGAATTTAGAGAAATCAAACCACACTCGTTGTACCAAGAAAATAAGAGAGTTTATTATTTTATAGACTGTCATCGATACATTACCATTGATGCCATAGGTCAGTTAAAAATCGGTAAGATAGAGCGGCAAATTTAAAAATTAGTTTAACACTCCTGTCAAATTTAAGCCTTCTATGTACTAAATTATTACAGTAAAATAAAGTAAACAAACATAGGTACATACTTGTTTAGATTAAAGATTCCATAACATATATTTGGATAACATTCCAATTTGATCTCTCATATATTGAAATTTATCTCTAGGTAAAGCCTTAGTTAGAACGTCAGCAAGTTGATTGCATGTTGAAACATATTTTAAATCAATAACTTTAGCATAATACTTTTCCTTTATAAAATGATACTTAGTGTCTATATGTTTGCACCTCTTGTGAAAGTTAACATTTTTAATAACACTTATTGCACTTTGATTGTCTATATTTATCACTACTGTTTGTTGCTCAAATTCACCAAGATCACATAATAACTGTTTGATCCAAATAGCCTCTTTGGTGGCACCACATGCGGCCATAAATTCCGCTTCTGTAGTCGATAAAGCGACAGTGTGTTGCCTTTGACTACACCATGTTACAGCAGCTCCACATTTGAAGAAAATGTATCCAGTTGTTGACCTTCTAGTAGTGAAGTCATTAGCATAGTCAGCATCACTATAGCCAACTAATTCAGAAGATTTTGCTGAATGATGGCATAGGTCAAAGTTGATAGTGTCTTTGAGATACTTTAGAATCTTCTTGACGGCTGTCCAGTGAGACTCATCATAGCAATTCAAAAATCTACTCACCAAGCTCACAGCGAACATTATGTCTGGTCGGCTTACTATGGCAACATGCATTAGAGAACCAACAGCTTCTCTATAAGGAAGATTCTTGTCAGGCTGGTGCTCACTCTTCTCCAGCTTTGAGTGAGGGTCAACTGGAACGCTGTTGGGGTTGGCATTATCCATATTAAATTTATTTAGCAACTGTTTGATATATTTGGATTGATGTATAAAGATATATTTGTCTGAAACTTGGATATCCATTCCAACAAAGTTTCCAGGTGAGCATATTGCTCATATCAAATATTGTTTTCAAATCATTTGTTACAGACTGCAGAGCAGATTTTGATTTAGAAAACAGGAGCCCGTCGTCCACATAAATACAAAGATAACACTTAGTTTCTTTTATATTTGCAACATAAGCACATTGGTCTGCTTTGCTATTTATGAAGCCAAATTTCTGAGTACAGAGTTGAATTTGGTGTTCCAGCACCGTGGTGCTTGTTTAAGACCATACAGTGACTTTATCAATTTACATACTTTATTGGGTCCATATATTAGACCTTCAGGTGGATACATGTATATGTTTTCTTCTAGTTCTCCATACAGGAAAGCTGTTTAATGTCAAGTTGAAGAATTTCATAGCCGTTTTTAGCAGCTAGAGAATAACAAACGTATTGAATCATACTTACGTCGAGAGTATGTTTCCTTATAGTCAATACCTTCTGCCTGTGCAAAACCCTTTGCACACAGCCTGGACTTGAAGCGAGGACCCGTTGGTTGGTCTTTAACTCTAAAAACCATTTACAGCCGAATATGTTTGTATTTGCAGGCTTGTTTACCACTATCCACGTGCCATTTCTTTCATCGGCTTCAAGTTCTTCTTCAATTGACTTTTTCCATTTTTCAGCATTCATACAACTCAATTAATAGCTTTTTTGTATGATTCAGGGACTTGCTCAGGCTTTAAGGATTCATCAAGCAAAGGTAAGTTTGTTCTTTATTCTTATTTCTAGGTCTCAAAGTTATGTTACTTCGCGGAGGAGTATCAATCTTCATTTCTGGTAAGTATCTCTAAATCCGAGTTATTTTTAACAGTATCATATGAGCTATCTGAGTTATAAGATTTTTTCTTGCTTTCTTCATTGGACTCATTTGACATTAGGCTTTCATTATTACTTTTACTATGTGTATCTAATGTTTTGTTTTCTGTTTCAGATAATTCCAGAGCTGCATAGTTCCTCTAATGGTGGATTCAAGAAATACAGCACCTGCTCTTGATAATAGTTCTTGTGTAATTGGTAATATGAATCTGTACCCTTTTTGTGTTCTCGAAATAGCCAATGAAGATCATTTTCTGTGATTTTGGGTCCCACTTCTTGCGTTTTTCTTTTTGTAAGTGGACCATGGCCTCACACCCGAACACCTTCATATTACTGATATATTATGCTTATGTCCTGTCCAAACCTCTTCAGGTGTTTTAAACAGTAAGGATTTAGTTGGAGATCTATTTATGATGTATGCAGCAGTTTTTATAGCTTCAGCCCAGAAAAACTTTGCCAATCCAGCATTCAGAATCATACACTTTGCTCTCTCGACTAATGTCCTGTTTAACCTCTCTGCAGCTCCATTTTGCTCAGGAGTATAAGGAGTTGATGTTTGGTGTCTTATTCCTGCACATTTAAGGAAGTCAGTCCGAATACATTTGAGTTTACATTCAGTTTGGTTTTCAACTTCTGTTTTGAACTCTTTGAATTTTGACAATACCTCAGTTTTGTTGTTCAAAATATACACAAACACCTTTTTGGAATAATCGTCCAAAAATGTTAAAAAGTATTTGCCCCCTCCTAATGACTGTGTTTCCATGGGGTCACATAAGTCAGAATGCACCAGTTCCAATAGTTTTGAAGAATGTGATCCTGGACTCTTGAAGGACATTCTTGTTTGCTTGCCTTCTTTACATGTTATACAAGTTATATTGTTTACTTGTTTATCAGACAATGTGAATCCTTCAGAACTCTCTTTCAATTTCTTCAAGGTGTCTAGGTTCAGATGACCCATTCGTTGGTGCCATAAAATATATCATTTTGTTTAATATCAGACACGTATCCATAGTCAGTATTCATGTTAAGCCGGTACATGTTGTTAACTTTTGTTGCTGTTGCTACAATAACATTTTGTCTGTTCAGTATAGTACAGCCATTGGAGTCAAATTTAACTAGACCACCCTTTTCTGTAATTTGATGAACAGATATTAGATTCACTGCAATTTCTGGTACGTACAGAACGTTTGTAAATAAGATTGCATTTGACTGATTTTCTCCATTCAATGTATTCAATGTCACATCACCAGAGCTACTCACTGAAAGTGTTTTGTTGTTTGCAACTTTGATTTGTTCTACAGGCGGTGAGCGTTCATTTTGAAGAAGGTTTTGATGTCTTGTCATGTGCATGGTTGCCCCAGAATCAATGTACCATGCGGAGCTGTTGTTGTCAGATGGAATGACAAATGCGGCAGCATAAGAACTATTTGATTTGGCAACTTTTTCTTTCGGTTTTGTCCTGCATTCCGTACTCTTGTGTCCATATTTGTTACACTGAAAACATCGAGGACCTTTTGTGAACTTCTTTTTTCACATTCTTGGTTTGATAACCATAAGCAGATGTAAAAGCAGAGTTATTGTTTTCAGATTTTACTTCTTGGAGCAATTTTGATTTAACAGAATCTGCACTTATTTTCACTCCAGAGCTCTCAATGGCAAGGATCATTGGTTTGTAATGGTCAGGTAGCCTGGAGAGTAAAAGTGTCCCGAGCCACTCATCATCAACTTGGAATCCTATATTTCTGAGCTTATGTGCTGTAGACATTATCTTGCTCACGTATTCATCTATGTTTTGGCAATCAGATAGTGTAGTAGTGCAGAGATCACGTAGTAGTCCAACTCTGCGTGTAAGCCCAGAGTCGTCGAAAGCGCGGGATAAGTTTTCCCACACTTCTTTCGCCGTTTCTGCCTCTTGGATGTGTACGTAATTAATACTATCGACAAGTAAAATTATCATAGAGTTGGCTTTTGTGTCCTTCTTTGCGTCGAATGGTTCATTGTTGGGATTTTCTATGCATTCCCAAAGTTCTTCATGTTGAAGGTATGTTTTCACAGCAAACCGCCAGGTATTGTAGTTTTCTCGGCCTGTTAATTTTTCTATTAATGCCAGAGGATTGCTAGTAGCCATGATCACTGGGATTTGGAAAACTGAACCGCGAAGCTTGGAGTTGGAGACACAATGTCGCTTCACAGGTACAAGTTATTTTTAACTTTTACTTGTTATTCTAATGAACTTCACAATCGCTTTTATTTATAACTTTGGCTTTACTGGGCCCATAATCTGTTGACTTTGATTTTATTTATAGGAATTTAGAGAAATCAAACCACACTCGTTGTACCATAGAATAATAGAGAGAGTTTATTATTTTATAGAGCTGTCATAGACTACATTGACCATTGATTGTCATAGGTCAGTTAAACATCGGCTAAGAAACGGCGGCAAATTTAAAATTAGTTTAACAATATATATATATATATATATATATATATATATATATATATATATATAACAAATAAATTCTTACGAGTATTAATTATCAAGTATTTATACATGCGAAATGATTACAAACTCTGCTAGTAACTATTTATTTACCAAACTTTTTAGTCTACACGAGTCTACATGATTAAAATGCCGTATTTACTTTTATATCTATAAATTACTAAGTATTTAATATTATTGACAAAGATGTGAAATATGCTTTATCTTGTACCGGCAACTTACCGGTACTACAATGTTACATTTCGTTTTTCTTGATTTTATGACGGATTTAAAATGAAACACAGTACATACATAATCATTTATTCTTTTTATTAATTGCTACATATCGTTTATTGATAACAGATGTAAAATCATCTTGCAATGTCAAAATTTTTCTATTCTACCAGATTTCTTTTATCATATCAGAAACTTTTTTCACCTATCATTATGACAGGTGCATGTGTGTTACCTGGAATTATATTTGACACTATTGATGCATCTGCTACCCTTTAATTTTCAAATCCATAAAATTTTAATTTATCATCAACTACAGCGTTTGTATCGTTTTTAGTCTCATTTTGCACGTACCCGCGGGATGAAAGATAGTTGCAGTGCACTGATTCAGTATACGTAATAAGTAATCGTTCGTGCTCCACGTAAAACTCTCACAAGCTTTAACTGGTTTCAACACACACTCAACATGATTTTCTTTAAAAAAATTGTATACTCTAATTTCACTTTATACTGTAGTGATCTAATGAGTTTATCGACATCTCTTTTATTGGTGAAAAAATTTGTATAAATTATAGGCTGCTTATTGACACTGTGGCTATTACTATAAAATAAAACCCCTACTCTTCAGTAATAGAAGGACAGGTCTAACATTAATAGTATCATAATAAGATAAAAGAAGAATATTAGATGCTAAATAATGTGTTGGGTTTGCATAAAATCATTAAGATTACGCCCATCAAAAGGAAATTTAATAGAGTTTTGTCTGCATTTGCGTACTTCGTCTTGCAGTCAGCAAGACATCTTTTTTTTGTAAGCTTAAGTTAAAGGAGAAAAACTTAACTTGTCAGATGATATTGTTAGAATGCCTTCGATTTGAAATAACTTCAGTTTATGTTGTTTTATTTATAGTAATGTAAATTGTTTTTATTATCTAATATTTTATTAAATATGATTCTTCTAACTTATTGTTTTCTTTAGACTCTAGTCAGCCCTCTGTCACTCTTGCTACACATACGCAATCGGGGCTAGTGCGTTCTAGGCGATTGAATGTTGGACGCTGTTTACGTAAAAAGTTTTTTGTAAATATTTTTTGAAATATTTTTTGTTTAGTGTTTAGTATATTTAATTGGAAGATAAAATAGTTGAAAAAGTTTTAATTTAATTAAAAAATATTTATTTTTATATATACATATATAATTTTTAAATTAAAATTTTAACAAAAAAGAATTAACAAAAGTAGAAAATTAGAAAAAAAAAAGAATTAATAAAAAAAATTGCAGAAATAATACATAAGTACTATATATAAAAACTTAGTTGAAATTTTTTTCACTATCCAAGTAGGTATCTACTTACATACCTATACTTGTCTATAGTAATTAAAATATTTTAAGTTATAATACTATAAAATACTAATATTTAAAAAGGATGTTAACTAAGTAGAATACGATCATATTTCTGTCAGCAATCGTTTATCAAATCTATTTGTTGCTTACACTATCCACCTTTTTCTTCCGAAACAAGTAGTGAAAATGGGGTCAGTCGTTCATAGTCAGAATACCTAAGTTATTTAACAGTCACTTCGCCGTAGTACACAAGTAATTTAATTAACTTTTCGCAATGTATTTTTTTACTCTTTATTGACATCTCTTAATAACCACGGTAAGTCCGTCGAGATGTAGGAAGGGGAAAAGATGAAAAGTAATATTGACACCTTCGCGGAGCGATAAAATTTTATTTAGCTTGCGTGCGCGATTTTTTTAATTAATAATAATCATGTAGGCTATTAAACGTCGGCAAGCACTCAACATAAAAGGAGTATAACTTCTGTCCGTAGTACTATTATTTACTCTGTGCTCTCGTCCCGATTTCACAAACGCAAATATGCAAAATTGACCTTCGACTTACGTGAATTCCACTTACACGGCACGGCTTTCGCTTGATCCCATCTATCGCGTAAGTCCAGAGTATTACTATACTTACCTTAGCCATGCGCAAGTTTGTCCTCTCTGTGCTCTACAAGTTCGTTCTTCTGGTTGCGTCGTATACATCCAATCGATATTAGATCCGCCCAAAGTCGGTGCCAAGCCGGGGACACTCGTAACGTCTGGTTCTTCAGTGCCAGCTTCAAGTAGCAATATCTGAATAAAAGTTAAATAATTTTTTTTACACATAACTGTACTAAATTTAAATTTTAATCATACGAGTACACACAATCCACAAGTAGTAAATGGTACCCATGATGTTGTATTAAAATAACGGGGGTTAATCGTCGTTGAGAGATTTAGTTTGTAATATGGAATGAAAGCTAAATACAACGCCATTCTGTCGTAATTTTGCTATTGCAACATTATGGCATTGCTGAATGATTAATCATCTTAGATTTAATAATAAATTTACATATTATTTAAGCTCCTTATTAACTTTTGGCTATGTTAACATTTTGGGTTAGAAATTTACGTTAAAATTTTGGTACTTTGAGCCACATATTTTCCATAAACTGTGGTCAGTTCGAGCCGTATAGGGTTATTTCTGATCATTTGAAGTATATTTGGCTAATTATTTTATTGCTAAAAATTGGATCTTTTTTGCCTCAAAACTATTGCGTGTAAATTCCTACGTAAATTTTCACTTACACTGTTATTTTAAAGGCTAGTTAATACTTTTCTCAGTTTTTATAACGAAAAATAACCAGAATGTTTTATTGAAATAATACTAATTTTTACGGAATTTATCGCGTATATTTAACTTTTTTACCCGACGTTTCGAGAGCTTTACAGCACCCATGGTCACGGGAAGGACTGAGATGTTCAACGTCCAGCTGTCATAGTTAACCGCGGTTACCATAGATTAAAATTTAACTTTTGTTCCGATCTACACAGTATGAACTTATGGTATCATGGAGTCTTGCAGTTGTATGCTTGGGTTGGGATTTAATTTTATTTATTACAGGATCCCAAGCAGATGGTAGCACCCAGCCATCTTCTCTATTGAAATTAGGATGTTTTTTGATTTCAATAGCCTCGCGAATCATCCTTGGAAGGAATCGGTGTTCTTTAGCGAGGATTTGTGGTCTATCAAATCTGATGTAGTGACGGAGGCGATCCTGTACATGTTCACAGACTGCAGACTTCCCGGAGCGTCGATTCTTCACATCAGCTATATGTTCTTTGACGCGGGTTTTAATTGATCTTTTAGTTTGTCCTATGTAGGAGAGACCACATTCACAATCAAGCTTGTACACTCCTGCATCTTGCAGAGGGACGTTACACTTGACTGATGGTAAAAACTGACCAATCTTCTTCGGCGGCTTGAAGTATGTTTTGATGGAAGCGCGCTTCAAGATGTAGCCAATCTTGTCAGTGACTCCTCTAACATACGGCAGTACAGCAGGTACACGCTCGACTGTGGCCGGCTTCACTCGTTCTCTGTGACGTAGGCGCGGGACCCGAAGCTTGTTGTCATGCAAAACTTGCTTGACATGTTGGAGCTCGGCAGCCAGGTGTTTACTGTCACAAATCTTTGTTTCAGAGAGCACGAGGGATCTTTTATTTGTATTTTTTTTTTGTTGAGGGTAAATTTTTTGTACATTTTGTAACATTGATGTTATAGCAGAATCGCTGGAGGACCTAAGCACTATGCTCAATAGTGCCTCCCAACGGATAGGTCTTACGATGAACATGGACAAAACAAAGATCATGTTGTGTAACGACTATGTCACACCTATGCCGGTAGTAACTTGGACAAATAGTCCGACTAGATAAGACCAACTTCGACCGAGAGGTCAATTGACGGATTTAACTCGGCTGGGTAGCGTTCGGGGAAATTACGACATATCTTCTCATCAGGTATACCTCAATCTCTAAAAACTAGATTGTACAACCAGTGCCTGTTTCCAGTGACAACTTACGAACTTCAGACGTAGTCCTTCATGTATGAGGAATCTCAAGGTCACTCAGCGAGCTATGGAGAGGGTAATGCTCGGGGTTTATCTGCGTGATAAACTTAGAAATGAGGATATCTGCAGTAGAACCAGAGTGATCGACATAGCCCAACGGATTAGTAAGCTGAAGTGTCAATGAGCCGGCAATATAGCTCGAAGAACCGACAACTGATAGGGAAGAAAGATTCTCGGGTGGCAGCCTCGTATCGGTAGGTGAAGTGTAACCACTAACTAAATAGAATGATTACCTGGTAAGACATGCAGGAAGTCAATGGATACATGTGGCTCAGGACCGTGCTTTGTGGCATTCCCTGGGGGAGCTTTATGTTCAGCAGTTGACTTGTGAAGGGCTGTGAAGATGATGATGATGATTTATTTTATTTTATAGGATAGGGTGACAAACGAGCACACATTCCACCTGATAGTAAGTGGTTGCTGCGGCTTATAGACATCTACATACATCTTCAATTACAAATCAAAATGCAGATGCATTGTCATCCGTGAGGACTAAGATGGAATGCCTCGTTTCCAGTAAAACGGGTCTCCGGTTCTCTACACACACCATACGAAATACAGCAGCATTATGCTACTATTTCACGCTGGTATTCTGTGAGAGCGTGGTCCTTCCCCGGTTGATCCGGCTCATTCGTGCTACAACTGTACTACTAATATAACTGCAGCATGGCTCAAGCACGTAAAATGATTGTACCAACTGCCGAAATAAGCGCGTTTAAGCTGTAAGCTATTTAAACTAGTTGTTATTCCTTAAGCTATTTGCATCCGGTTCCGCAAATTTAGAGCATATTATAGATAAATACGCCGCACTTGTATAGCTGGCCTTGAGAGTCTTAAGACCTAAGATTATGATTTTAGTTTTGTTCATATTGGCCTGAAGTTGTAAGATTCGGAAACCGCAAGGAATTATCAGATGTTTATTCGCGATTCAAATAACATTCCAAATTATGATTATTTTATTCAGTTTGTCAGAGGACAAATAAATTTTTTACATCACACCTGGCATAGGTCTAACAACCTTGTTACCGCTTTTAATTATATTTCAACACAAGCACCGACACGAACCTACGCACCTCGATATTATCTTGTTACGGCTTCCAACTGTGCAATATTTTGTTATTGCGCATACGTATCTTTATAAATGTGGCAAAATAGGACTTTGTATAAATACTAAATCTAATTAAGGGAATAAATAGGTAAGGGTGATACCGTACAATTAGTGGAGGCTCTACTACTCTTAGCTTTTGTTCAAGGCAGAAACTTCAGCATAAAATAGAAGCTTTTTATTTGGACCAGGTTACTGGCCAACTTCCGTATTCAAAAAGATGTCACAAAATGAGTAATTTAAATAATGTCTTGCCGATTATTCCAAAACTCTTCCAGGTAACGTAGATATACTTTTTATGATTACGTATAATATGTTCGCCAAATATATCTGCGTATAGGAGTTCAGAATATGATCGCTCTCTGCAACATATTTTGTATACGTTTAATTCTCAGGAACCTATACAATTATTTATATATAAACACTTGGCTTTTGGCCTCAAAAGTAGCCCATTTTTAGCATATCGCACCGTCTAGTAATACTTATGTATGGATGAAAGACATGGATTTCCTTTAGAAAAGGTAATTCTGAGTTGAGACATTTATGTTGATGATATAGTAAATTCAGTCATATCGACAGAGAAAGCAGTCGATGCTGCTACTCAACTTACTTAAAATGCTAATAGCATTTCTATAGTCTTACGACTGGTTTCCATCGGGCATTTCGCATTTTATTTCAACCATGACGATGCCCTCATACGAAGAAAAATATTCTCTCGTCTATCTCACACTTTTTTGACGTATTAGGTTTAATTGCTCCAATAATTTTAATCACCAAGTTTCTTATAAATGACTTGGGCTAGCTAATATTGATTGCGACAAACTCCCCTCTGAGCGCATCATTCGCTCTTGCGAACAATTGAAGTCAGAGTTGCGGTTAAGCACTAAGTTACACTTACCGCGATATCTGGGTGTTATCTCAGGTTGTTTTGTTCCCAATATTGAATTCTCTGACGCAAGTGAACGGGCCTTTGGTGCTGTCGTGTATCTTAAAGTCTTGTTGCTTAATGGTGTCTGTAAGGTCAGAGTAGTATGTGCAAAGTCTGAGGTTGCACCTCTAAAGGTCGTCTTACTGACGCAATTACAATTATGCACGGATTTACTTTTACTGGAAGTTATAAGACGTGTCGTCGATACTTATAAGTTGAGATATCCTATAAAGTCTATCGTCCTTCTCAGATTCAACTATGACATTGAGTTGGATTCGCTCTTCATCGCACGGTTGGCACACTTATGTTGCCAATTGGATCAAAAGCATTCATAAAAACTAATCAGCTGTACATTTCTTTCACATTAGAAGCTCTAAAAATCCTACAGATTTTTGCCAAGGCGGTTCACTCTTAAATAGTTAGTATACCATCGTCTATGGTTAGAGAGACCGCACTGGCTTTAGTTATCGCGTGTACCCTTTTAGCCTCTAATAATTCATTGCTATGCAGATGACAGTACTGGTGATGCTCTTTACACCGGCCGTGCCAATATTTCTCGGGAAAACGTCTCCGAGTACAGGGACAAACTTGTGTCTGAAGTCGAGTCTTTGCTGAACAGAGTCTTGGATTGGGGGCGACTAAATCTTGTCCAGTTCAATCTCCAGAAGACAAAATTTTGCACGTTTACCACTAAAAAGAACCCCTTTGTCGTATCTCCTCAGTTTCAAGGCACTGCCCTTATTGTCTTAGCCAGTATCGGAATCTTCAGCGTCGACATATAGAGTGACGTGCAGTTTCGTGGTCACTTGGAAGAGAAGGCCAAATTGGCCTCTAAAAAGCTAGGCGTGCTCAGCAGAGCGGGACAGTATTTCATGCCGGCACACCACCTGCAACTTTATAAGGCGCAGGTTCGGCCGCACATGGAATACTGTTCCCATCTCTAGGCTGGGGCTCCCCAGTGCCAGCTCCTTCCACTTGACCTTATCCAGCGCAGAGCGGCTTCAATCGTCGACGACCGAGTGCTTTCCGATCGGCTCGATTCACTGGCGCTGCGAAGAGATGTTACATCTCTTTGCATTTTCTTTCGCATATACCATGAGGAGTGCTCTGAGGAATTGTTTGGATTAATCCCAGCCGCCAAATTTCGTTAACGCACTACGCGATAAACGTCCCGATACCATCCCCACCATCTGGATGCTTGGTGGTCCACCACTGTACGTTTCAAAAAGGAGTTTTCTTCCGCGTGGTTACAACGTGAGTTACAACCTCTCTGTGGAATAGTTTACCACCGGTGATTTTTCCGGACCGATACGACCTGGGGACCTTCAAGAAAAGAGCTTAGTCCTTTCTGAAGGGCCGGAAACGCACCTGCAATTCCCCTGGTGTTGCAGTTGATCATGGGTGGCGGTAGTCACTTAACATCAGGTGAGCAACGTGCTTGTTTGCCCCCTCTTCTTTATAAAAAACAATGTTCTACAAATTATTGACTTCCGGTCCCTTTATACAAGACGGCATTATTCGCGTCGGTGGCCACCTTTTTCAATCTGACTTGGATTTCAAGCTAGGTACCCAATCTTATTGTCAAAAGTGACTTTATAGTCAATTAAATTGTTAAACATTATCATGAAAAAAAATCATACAAAACCAAATTTACTCAAGACTCTTTCGAGACCGATGAACCGTGGGGGGAGTGTCTTTCGACAAACAATATTTTAATGTATCATTTGCCTTATAGCTAACCTACGTCCAGTTCATCAGATGCAAGCTGTGATTACTCGGGACCTATTATGTTTACTCCTATGCGTAGGCGGGGAGTGAGAACCCACAAGGCATACATGTCCCTTTTTTACCTGCTTATCATCCAGCGCAATTCATATAGAACTTGCTATAGACTTAAGTACTGCAAGCTTTTTCGCTGCAATTAAAAGGTTTTTATTACGCAGAAGTTCTGTTTGATTACTTTACTCCGACAATGGGACTAATTTATTTGGTCACGAGTTATAGTTTTTGTTGTATAATGAATATTACGCTTATTAGGAAAAGGAACTGGCTGAGAACAGAGAACTGAGAACTTGTATTGCTTGAAAATTTACTCCGCTTGGAAGATGCTAGGAAAAGACGGCTAACCATGTTAAAACACACTTTAAAAACATTAATGGTCAACAATTTCTTACCTATGAGGTATTTGATGCCGTTTAAACGCAAATTGAGGCATTACTCAATTGACGTTTGACAAACGCTCTCAGTTTGGATCCCAAAGCTTTGAGGCCTGCGTTTTATTAATGCTTAAACATCTACCCGCTCTACACTTGTAGAGCGAGTAGATGTTAAAGATGTAAAAAAAATTTTCAAATATATATTTCAAAATTTTTTAACATCTTAAAAAATTTTCAAATATATATTTGAAATTTTTTAACAATTTTCAAATTTGCACACTTGTGTGTGTACGTATATATATATATATATATATATATATATATATATATATATATATATATATATATATCCAGGTCTCCAAAGATTAACTCTATTTCCTTATTTGTCATACGTAATTAAAATAATTGGTTATGGTTAAAACAACTTAGAAAAGTGTGTGTGTGTGTGTGTGTGTGTGTGTGTGTGCGTGCGTGCGTGCGTGCGTGCGTGCGTGCGTGCGTGCGTACGTGCGTGCGTGCGTGCGTGCGTGCGTGCATGCGTGCGTGCGTGCGTGCGTGCGTGCGTGCGTGCGTGCGTGCGGGCGTGCGTGCGTGCGTGCGTGCGTGCGTGCGTGCGTGCGTGCGTGCGTGCGTGCGTGCGTGCGTGCGTGCGTGCGTGCGTGCGTGCGTGCGTGCGTGCGTGCGTGCGTGCGTGCGTGCGTGCGTGCGTGCGTGCGTGCGTGCGTGCGTGCGTGCGTGCGTGCGTGCGTGCGTGCGTGCGTGCGTGCGTGCGTGCGTGCGTGCGTGCGTGCGTGCGTGCGTGCGTGCGTGCGTGCGTGCGTGCGTGCGTGCGTGCGTGCGTGCGTTGCGTGCGTGCGTGCGTGCGTGCGTGCGTGCGTGCGTGCGTGCGTGCGTGCGTGCGTGCGTGCGTGCGTGCGTGCGTACGTGCGTGCGTGCGTGCGTGCGTGCGTGCGTGCGCGCGCGCATGCGCGTGCGCGTGCGCGTGTGCGTGTGCGTGTGCGTGTGTGTGTGTGTGTGCGCGTGTGCGCGCGCGCGCGCGTACTTCTTGATTGATTGAGATGCGGTCGCTTTGCGTCGTTCGAAATATCTCAATGTGGAATAGATTTGGTGATAATATGAACTAATTCGGATGAGTGGATTTTGATAAATCTCAAAAGTAAATTTTTTAAAAATTTTTTTTTTTTAAATAACTTTTTAAGCGGCTTAACTGATCAATTTTAAAAACTAATCCGCTCTTAATCTTTTGAAAATCCCGTCAAATGCTATTAGGAAAAAACGGTTCATTCTCTCGTGAGATATCGAAGGAGAAAGAATTTGAAAAAAAAAACGTTTTTATAACGGAGCGCTTTGCATTTGAAATTGCTTGGAATTTGGAATTTCCAAGGATGGCCTGCAGGGTCAACCAATATTTTTATCACTATATTTACTTTATTCTATTTGTTTTAAAAGTGGAACCTTTCAAGGCTGGGGGGAAATGGATTCACCAAAATTGTTGTCTATCTATTATGTTTATAAGTCTAATCTACTTAGGGA
Organism: Parnassius apollo; assembly: GCA_907164705.1. Taxonomy (NCBI): domain Eukaryota; kingdom Metazoa; phylum Arthropoda; class Insecta; order Lepidoptera; family Papilionidae; genus Parnassius; species Parnassius apollo. The sequence continues at coordinate 16,283 of CAJQZP010001578.1, forward strand.
ATTGTGTGTGACGTATCCCCGTATATAACCTGTGAATCGGATCGGATTGGAATCGGGAGGATGTCGGATGTTTTCCGCCTCTCTGCAATTACGCATAAATCGCTCGCGTGGTATGATCGTCTGTACGTACATCATGATTATTAGTTCCTGAATTCTCGGCGCTTTCTACGGAGGCATTGCTCTTTTTGCATCCTACGTGTGTGTAATATTTAAAATATTACATAATGACCTACCGAACTCTTAGACTGTTTGTGTTATAAGCGCCTGCAAGAATTATCTGCAGTATCCTGGTGATTGTGCATGTGTACCACATCATAGCTATTGAAGTGAAGATCGCTACAAGTTTGAAGATTCGTAGGTGATAAGATGAGGTCTATGAACACGCTTTTACCCGCTGGACCTTTATTTATATACCTACTTAAATTGAATTAGCCTCTACCGGGGTCTGAGCTACCGTAAGAGATTAACACTATGTATTAAATCTACACTACAACATTAAATAGCCCCACCGCGTGTTATCCTCACATCTAGCAGTAACCAAACATTTTGTTACTTCGAGCCGCATATTTTACAAGCTCAATGAGATTTAAATCTGGGGATTGTGATAACCATTCTAGTCCATGACATTATCATGTTCATGCAACCAGGTTTTACTACCTTGGCCGTATGTGAACGGCCATTGTCATACAAAAGCAGGAAATTTTGACCCATTTGTGTTCAACGTGGCAAAACTATTGGTTCTAGCATATCGTTACGGTATTTTTTTACCGTCATTGTGCCCTGTATCCAAACGAGGTCCGTTCTTCCACCAAAACTAATTTCTGCCCGCACTATAATTGACCACCACCTTGGTACGAATGAACTTCTGAAAGGTGTTGAAGATTGCTTGTATGACCAGGAATTCTACAAACACGTATTCTCCTTTATTCCCGACTAAAAAGAAATCTTGATTCTTCAGAAAAAAGCATCAACGACCATTAATAAGGTTCTTAGTTCATTTGTTCTCTAACCCATTCCAGACTTAGAGCTGAAAACCAAAATGGTTTAAAAGCATGAAGGCTAGATTATTCAGTAGTCTCCTCACAGTGTTGTCACACACAAGTACTTTGTGTTCAGGTTGTTGCTTTGAATTAATTGCATCACCTTATCATTGGTGGCCTACTCGTAGCAATTTACAAAAAACATCATGTATACTTCTTCGCCTCCTCCCCCGTTGCACGATATTGGATGAAAACCTTGAAATTACATTTTGTGTGGTGCCTTTTTGCCGTGGCGACATCACTTTGAATAGTGCTCTACTATTAACATTTCATATCCAGTTAAATGTCGACTTTGCATTGCACATAAAATTACAAATTATCACAATCAATTTAATTTGAATCAAATAGAAGCGTTTAAATAGCGGATTTAAACAAAAAAATAAAAAAAGAATTTCTCTGCGTACAAAATTCGCTCCTTCTAGTTCAACTCATTTTTTACCGTTAACACATTTTTTTTTATTTAAATTTGAAATCAACAATTTGATTATAAAACAGTGGCCAATACTTTTTAGTTGGTCATAATTTATCACTATACCGTAACCATGTGTTTAGGAACGAAAGTGTGGTACCAATCTAAATAAATTTCTAAGTAGTAATGTTCCCACCTACAAATTAGTTCATAGTATAAGCGGTCGTCACAAGTGTAAACTGATATTTTAATACAAAGGAAATAGTTCTCACGGTGTCGATAATTTTACTCTATTGCAATATAAGCTCACAATTTTGTGATTTTTCCCAAGAAATATCAACTTGCTGATTGCAGTTTTCACACGATCAAACTTTTTAGGGCATATTTTACCATAGAATTTATCGTTAGTGTGAGAAAATGTATCACGTCTTAAATTCTCAAGAGAAAAGCAGCGAAGCGTGTTACGGTGAAAATTTTATGTAAGTGTTCATAGATATGCTTCTATATATGAACACTTACATAAAATTTTCATATAATATATTAAACATATATATTCGTCAATATAACAATAAAAATAGTAAAAATTCATCAGACAGTTTTTTACCCTTATTATTTTTTTACACTTATTTACCCTATTTAAGTCCATTGCTGAACAAGGGCCTCCCCAACGATTGTTTAATAGTGGGACTATTTGCCATAGTTTCAAAGCTTGACTAGCAGGTTGCCGACCGCAGTTTTCATATTTAGTCGTTATTATGTAGACGCTCATACCCATCTCCGGATTTTGTTTCAATCTGTCGCCTCTTACGACACCCACGGGATGACATGGGGTAGTAATTTTTTATTTAATTTATCAATAAGTTAGAATTCTTATGTAGAACACTATTTCGAGAAATTATGCATAGCTCTAGCTGTGAGATACTGGAGACATTTGATCTTTACAATGGATGATATTTTTACTATTATTGTGTTTAGGTATCTGAAATATATGTATTAGTAACAAAAATTCATAAATATACAACATTGATTGTTTAAATCGGATATTATCGGTGCATTATATACAAACCAGCAACCGAATTCACAGATTTCATATTATAACAAAATCTGTTACTTCACACAATTGAAAGGAAATGCAAGCAAAACCATCGCAAGCAAAATTGAAAGGACATGCAAGCAAAATCATCGTAAGTTGCGGTCACACCATCTATGTCATCCACTCATTACAACCTATAAAAAGTATACTACTGAACCTAGATCTACCCCAATTGATTGTATCGTAGGGGATTTTTAGCGGGTTAGCAACCGTAGGTTTTCATTTATTTCAAATATTTTTAAAAATATACTGATCTTCTACTTCAATTTCTCTTTGTTGCTTGTTACGACACCCGTGAGATGATACGGACAAGTGGATTCTTTTAAATCGCAACTACGCGATAATCAGCATCCATGCTATAAAATTGATTTATTATAAAGTAATTATTTAATCATGAGGTAATGTACGTTACAATATCTTGCTCAACACAGATTTCCATTGTTTATGATATGATGTAATTTTATTTTTATTGCAACCACAGCACCAAGTGGTTTCTCATACGCACGGTAAACTATTACTAGAATTACGGATTTTTTGTAAACTAATAACATTCTCCCCTGATTTTTAAGGAATAAATTGAGAATTTTTAATTTAGATAGATTCCGATATAACAATATCTTCTAAGTTTACAATTAATATCCACACTACGTCAAAATCGCGAGGCGCTCGGTAACGCGATTGACAATGCACCTGCTAAGCTTCAAGATTAGGGCAAATCCTGCCTACAACAAGAGATACTTATGTCCTACCATGAAATTTTACGTGATAATGAAGGAGAAGATTTTCACATTTTGTTTGTTACTTAATATAAGACACTATTTGTAGTCTTTTTTTGCAACACATAATATTAACACGTGAAATAAGGACTAACTTTTTCTTAACTTCAGCTAGAATTAAAATGCTAAGAATCTAATTACAAATTATGCAAACTTGATTTTTTTATAATTTTAAACAATTTTAATATTTATAACTAACAACTTTATTCAGTATAGTTATGTTAGGCACCGACCTATTACTAACCCCCCCCTCCCCCGAAAGGGTTCCAGCCTTGTCGTGGCGGGTGACCAAAGAGGAACCCACTTGACTGGTCCAAGTTGAAGGGCCAGCCCGAGGTGGCCTCTCCGCGTGGGATTGGCGAGCCCACTTCAGATGTGTGTTGGTTGGCTGCCGTAAAAGAGGTGTCCTCTTCCCCTACCGCTGCAGCCAAATTGGAATCGTGGAGGAAAAGCGGTATTGTGTATGTCGATGCGCCACTCGCCGTGTCCTCCGCTACTCTGACGTTGCGGTAGTGTTGGTGCGGTGGTAGTGGAGCTGCGGGGGGAGAAGAGTGCCAGTATTACGAAGTACCGCTCTCTCTACACTCTGCAGCAGAATTTTGATTGGCGGACTAGATGCATACCAGATAAGGAGATAGGAAGTATTAGTCCTCTCCCGAGAAGGAGCCGCCATGGGACGGCCGGTGCTGGGGGGGCCGCGATGTCTGCGAAAGCGTTTCCGTGGCCAGGCCAATATGCGATGAAGGTGTATTTTTTTGTCAAGAAATTCCCATTAGCAGTGCAGAGTCAGTACATTGGAGATGCGTCACCTCCTTGCTTCGGAAAACACGTAAAGCCGTTGACCCTGCGCTTCATCTGTCTTCAGTCATTTCAGGTTGCCGGGACCGCATCGGACACTCGGGTGCTATATTTATGGCCTTTGCAGATAGCTAGTCTCCATTTAGTCTGGCCACCGTGATCGAAATTTCGCGTAAGGGTATTAACTTGTTTACCGTATTGTCTATTTCCCCATATTATACAGTGAAAATCGTAAGATACGACAGAGAGAAACTAACAATTTTTTATTGAAATGATGAATTAAAATTTTTGAAAGAGGATACAATTAAAATAATTGTATATTTTTTAGAACATTAACAATTCAAGCACCATACAAATCCCATGCAGTCGCATTTGCCCGGTTAATCCCGTGCAGTCGCACAGCACATAAAACCATTAAAAGTTATTTGTAGAGACTACTTTTTTTATAAAGAAGTTTATCATTATAAAATCTATACAAAATTCTCTGTCTTGAGGTCTAAACAAAATCAGGTTGTACTTCATTACAAAAAGATTTTATTGTATTTTGTTAACAAAAAAAAACATACCAAGCGAATGTCGGGAGCATGAAAATCACAATTATTTCAATATTTATATTACTCGAAATTATTTACGTAAAAAGATAAATTATATTCACACAAAAACTTACATTACAATTTTATAATAAAATACTATACTAAAACACTAGAAAAATCCAAAAATCAACACAATAACATTCACGCGAAAATGGCGTACGAAATTTACGTAGATTATAAATAATTATTCATGGGATAACAGTTTTTTTATTGCACTAGAGGATAGAGTATTTAATATTGATTATATAATGCCAAACTTCTTCGTAGAAAAGTAGTCTCTATATGTGTTTATGTGTTAAAGTGCTGTGGGTGGGTGCGACCTCATGAGACCGCTAGCTAGAGATTTGACGGAATATGGCCGCGGTATCATGGGAACGCGGGGGGGGGGTTAAGAGGTTAATAATCTTGAGATAATATTTTATAAGTATGTGACTAAAATATTTCACACAAAGCTAATATGAAAATTATATATTAAAATCGATTACACTGCTGCACACAAGCCTTCTCTCATTATTACCTTATTCCTGACCAAATTTAATGACATAAGTGTTTTTGCGGTGAGGAGGCTGGCTATACAATTTTCATTTTCATAATATCTAAGCAATTCAAGTTGGACCCCTACTAGTAGCGCAACAGCATCACGTGATATTTGAATAGGAATATTAAATATCTTTCAAGGAAATGTGAAGGTAAGAGACTGTACAGCTATTACATAGAAATTATTTTATGCTTTTTACATATTTCGGCTAAAGTCGGCTTTTATTTTATATAAAATCATAAAATTTTAACCCTTTTAGCAGACAAACAAATATCAGAAGCCCAAGTGTATAACTAAAGTGTCGTCTAAATACCTATAATTAAATAGATATCGCATCGTTACAATTATACAAAAAAGTGAAAAGAGGAACATACATAGAGTCTAATTGTGAACCTTCCCTTTTCTGAAGTCGGATAAAGACAATACTACCATATTTTTATCACATGTAGACCGTTTCCTTCTAATGACTAACTTTATTACCTAGAGAATAACGTATTGTGAACAAAAGTTTTTGCATTGTAGAATTCAATTCTTCAAGCACGAATCTTAAAGGAAGTGGTTAATAAAGGACTATTTTGTGATGAATTGTGATTTAAAAAAGCCTTATTATTTACGTTTATTGAATAATAAAAATTTACCTTCCATGTTTCAACTTCAGATAAACGATTAGCAATCACACATCCAGCAGATCCTGCACCCACAATAATAAAGTCGTACTCATCTTGTGTTTGCCTTTTGTTTCTACTGCTGCTTTTTTTGTCACTTTTCTTTACCTTGACTGTCACTTTACTTGAATCTGCTGTATCACTATCAGCGTAGCTTTTTTGTATACCATAGTGATGAAAGTTCGGATTTCTTGAGAAATATTTAGTAAATGGATTGGCGAAAGATTCATATTCAAACTCAAAATCTGGTCTACTGTAATGTTCTGTGTAGATATGAAGGTCGGGATACTCTTGAGCAAGATTATTTAATTTTTGATTTTTTGGATATACAATCGGTTCTACGATTGGACCAAGTTCTGTGACCGATGGCCTCGTTTTTATCTCAGAAGAAATAAGGCTTGGTCCTAATTGAGGAATATTTGTGTCATCGGAATCAATTTTTTCAGGTACATTAAAAATATTTGATGTTAACCCATGCGGATTTTTTAAATAAGGGTTAACTTTAGGTAGGGAAATCTTATTTTCCACGGAACCACCAAATAATCTAGCAACTAGCGTTAAAAACATAAATCCCGTCGGCGAGCATTGTGTCAAAGGCGCTACGGTTTCAGCACAGATATTAGTTATATCCGGTGGTACCCAATTCATAAAATCCATTTTGCTTAACTCTAACAACTTTAACACTTTTAATTACTTTAGTATTAACGCATTAGCTCCCGGTCTAAGCAGCACAAGTTCTCACGTAAGAATGGTGCGCTGCAACTATGTACGGAGCGAATTACTAAAGATTTTATTGCCTGGTATGCCCTCAAATACGGTCATTATGCAATTGGTATCTATATTTACACATAATTTACGTTATTAGGTATTGCATGTCAGAAAAATTTACTTTTATAAAAAGTAGAGGTGGATTTTATATTAATCGGGGTTTTGAAAGCATCTATACGTGGTCCTATTACTATTGCAAGGTGCATATATAAAGCGCTCATTATTTGCGTACTGTATTTTAAATACACACAAGTTTTCAATAATATCCTTATTACTATACTTCTAGTTTTCCGATAGCATTTACATATTCATTAAACTAGTTTTTTTTACTATACTCGTTAATAATTTTTTTCTTATTAACTTTATTACGTGTACAAATAGTTTTTCATCTAGTCGTAACCAGTATTTTAATCAAGCATTCACCAAAGTACACCCTCATATCACACTATCAAGTACAGGGATAATGTCTCATCATAACTAACAAAACGAGGCCAAACTCGGCTATACACCTATACTCGGGGATACCTTCATGTCACTCCATCAAGCCTGGAGGCAGAGGCGCATTAAATCTCTACAGCACTCTAAGCTAGCCTAGCACCTCATCGGCAGCCCTCTAGCACCTATATTATATTTATTATAAATTAAAACTACTCATTTTGCAAATTAACTATATTATAATATATAAAACTATACTATAATTTATAATATAGCTTAATAATTGCAAAATGATAAGGATATGACTACCCTTAACAGATCATAATTGAAAAATGTTATGAGTGAGTAATAGCGATTTAGGAGTCGTTAAATACGGCGATTTTTTTCCTTTAAAAATTTCCGTGCGCCCCTTTTCAACGTTGCGTCCCTCCGCACGTGCCTAGTTTCTTAAGGCTAATCTGTCAGGAGATAAGGTGTCATTATAACTAACACAACGAGCCCAAACTCAGTATACATATTACTATTACCACTCTTCGAGGAGTTCTAGTTGCATTCACCGAAGTATATCTTCAGGTCACTTCGTCAAGTCCGGGGGTAAGTTCTCGTCTAACATAACCAACACAATTTGTATTTGTAATGCTATATTATGATTGTAGCATGAATGGGTTGTCTCGACCGGGGAAGGACAACGCTCTCACAAATTACTAGCGTAAAATAGTAGCTTAATGCTGCTATGTTTCATATGGTTAGGTTGGAGAACCATAGACCCGTATTACTGGAATCGAGGCATTCCATCTAAGTCTTAGTAAGTTAGTGACAACATACCTGCATTTTGATTCTTAATCGCGGTTAAATGTCTAGGGACCACAAATCAAATCAAATCAAATCATTTTATTTTGTCACAGCATCCACTTACCAGCAGGCGGACTGTATGCTCGCTTGTCAACCTTATCCTTTAAAAAAAACAATCTCGGCACACCTAGTTCTACTCGTTACGGATACTGAAGTACGCCTTCAGGTCAGGTCATATATATATACATATTTTCAAGTTTACTCTTCCGTGCGAGCTTGATAAATTTATACCTTAACCCACTAAAACTACTTTTTTAATGTAAAGATAGCAATTAATTTATTTAAAAAAATAATAAGTTTAACTAGAATTTATTATTCTGACAATGTGCTTTCTATATCATTTTAATGTTCAATATTTTTTTAAACGTTACCTCTACATTAGGATTTTCTCCTGTATCGTGAAGGTTGTTTACGAACATAAATTGGGCAAGGACAAACATCCAGATCCAGAACAGTTATTTGTAGGCCATACAAATACTTGCTCCGTGCGGGATTCGAACCCACGGCCCTTAGCGCTGTAATTTATCGCTAAGTCACTGCACCACGGAGCCGTCAATTATGATTATGTAAAAGTATATACAGAATATGTATGATTGTTAGACACGATTTTATGGGACATGACGTTGGATCCTCAATTTTTAGGCGCTAGTAGAACATACCTACACGCTTTACGCTTAAGGCATGCAATTATTACGCACCATTTTAACTTATCAGACATCACATTTTTTTCAGTATTGTCTTAGTATATTGTTAACTTAGTTTAACTGATCATTAAAAAACATTATATTTTATTCTCTTTAGCTTGAATTCTGTCAACGGAACTTTTATTGACGTAAAGATTTCAGTGCTGCTTACCACGTAAACTATATCGGTTTTTGTGTATCAATTTTGTGTATTTGGTAAATATTTGAGTAAATTTCTAAATACACCATCATTCATCATCATCATTACAGCCCTTCACAAGTCCACTGCTGAACATAGGCCTCCCCCAAGTAATGCCACAAAGCACGGTCCTGAGCCACCTGCATCATTCGACTTCCTGCATATCTTAACAGGTCGTCACTCTATCTAGTGGGGGGTCGCCCTACACTACGCCTACCGGTACGGCTACCACTCGAGAACCTTTCTTCCCCATCGGTTATCGGTTCTTCGATCTATATGTCCGGCCCATTGCCACTTCAGCTTACTAATCCGTTGGGCTATGTCGGTCACTCTGGTTTTACTGCGGATATCCTCATTTCTGAGTCTATCACACAGATAAACTCCGAGCAAGGCCCTCTCCATAGCTCGCTGAACGACCTTGAGCGTCCTCATACGACCAGCAGTGAAGGACCACGTCTCAGACCCGTAAGTCATCACTGGCAACACGCACTGGTTTTACAATCTAGTTTTTAGAGATTGAGGTATACCTGACGAGAAGATATGTCGTAATATCCCGAACGCTGCCCAGCCGAGTTGAATCCGTCCATTGACCTCTCGGTCGAAGTTGGACTTACCTAGTCGGACTATTTGTCCCAGGTAAACGTACTCGTCAACAAATTCGAGCATAGTGCTCCCAACAACTACCGGCATAGGTGTGACATGGACATTAAACATGGCGATGGACATAGAAATGGCCCCGAGTCCCCGGCGCCCCTTTAATGGGGCAGGGGGTGCGAAGAATCTCCGGGAGGAAAACCGGTGACGAGGTTCGCCACCAGTCACGTTCTGTCTCCCCGGAGGGGCAAAAGAGGATGCGGAGGCCCGTCTAGCTAATGTATGAGGAGCAATGAATGATAAGATGGATGAAGTATGCGATATGATGTATGATAGAGGAATAGATGTATTATGTGTAAATGAGACGAAGCGGAATGGAAAGGAAGTCACTACACATGGTATATATACCGCGTACTGGTCCGGTGTAGACGAGACCGAGCGAGCATGCCAGGGAGTCGGTATCATCCTTTCAGAAAGAATGGGTCAATGTGTGAAAGTGTGTGAATGTGTAAGCCCGAGACTGCTATGGATACGAATAAAAGTGGGCTCAGACATTTCTAAGCCTACTTATATCCGAGAGCAGTTTTGGGAGATGGTAAAGATGGTGTTAATGAAATTTAAGGAAAATGAAATTATTGTTATTAGGAGATTTTAATGGAAGGGTTGAGGTGAGGAGGCTTGGCTATGAAAGGATACTGAGAACGTTTGGTGATGAAAGTATTAATGAAAATGGTGAAAGCCTCCTCACCGTATGTGTGGAAAGGAATTTTTTTGTGATGAACACTTTCTTTCGTTATAAGAAGATTCACACGTATACTTGGGAAAGAGGTGATGATAGAAGCATGATAGATTTCATAACTGTGGATGAAAGAATGAGGAGCGAAGTGGTGGATACAAGGGTTTACCGGGGGATCCAACGTAGGGACGGACCACTACCTGGTCTTATGCCGAATAGGGGGAATAGGGGTTTATTCAGACGTTGGCGGCATCGGACATCTGTATCTACAACTGCGTTACAGCGTATACGAATTGAGAGGTTACAAGATGAGGATGTGAAAGACAAGTACAAATGTAGACTGAGAAAAAATATAAGTGATTTGGATGAGTTGTGTGTTGGAGAATGTGTGGCATAATGTTAAGAAAGGTTTAGTGGATGCAGCTACCGAAGTATGTGGTGTTAGTAAGAGAACAAATGAAAGGAAAGACAATACGTGATGGTGGGATTATGATGTACGTATTGAAGTTAAAGCAAAGAAGAGAGCATGGCTAGTTTTAATAGCGACCAAAGCTGGTAATTCTGGTGGTAAGAATGATGAGATTAAAAGAAAAAAGACAGAGTTTAAACGTCTAAGTAAGAGAGTAAAAGAATTAGTTGAAAGGAAAAACTTCCAGACAAATATTAAAATTTTCTGGAAACTCGTTAGAAATACCAGGGGACATTCAAAACAGCCTACATTGAATGCGATACGAAAGAATAATTTAAAAGCGTATTTATGAGTGAGGAGACGTGTGTACTAAATGAAATTCCGAAAAATGAAGAAATTCCGAAAGAAGATGAAAGAGATAGGGAGACAAGTATAGATGAAATAATGAAAGCAATGAAAAACATGAAAGTAGGTAAGGCAGCCGGATATGGTAGAGTTTCACTCGAAATGCTAAGGGCTGGAGAGTACGTGGTGGCAAGCCTGCTGTACACCTTGTTTAATTTATGTTGGGAACTAAAGCGGGTACCGGGAGACTGGTGCAAAGCCGTGATAGTCCTAATGTATAAGGGAAAAGGGTCACAGCAGGACTGTAAAAACTACCGTGGTATCAGCCTTCTTAGCATTGTGGGAAAAACTGTATGCTAAGGTACTAATTGAAAGAGTTATGAAAGAAACTGATGAAAAAATTTGGGATGTCCAAGCGGGATTTAGAAAGGGAATGGGGTGTACAGATCAAGTCTTTTCATGTGCATGATGGCGGAGAAGTTTTTGGCGAAAAACCAAAAAGTTTTTTGTGCGTTCATGGACTTGGAAAAGGCTTATGACAGAGTGGACTGGGATGTGTTATGGCAAACGTTGAACGCATTTAGGTTGAGCGCTGGTTTGATACAGGCATTAAAGTCTCTGTATAGGGACTCGAATGCTTGTGTTAGAAACAACGGGATCTACACGGACTGGTTTGGCATCCATAAAGGTGTCAGATAGGGTTTTGTAGCTTCCCCGTGGCTGTTCAACCTATTTATGGACAGTTGTTTGGAAAATTTGAAAGTTGAAGAATGCGGGTTAAGAATGGGTGAGTTAACCATCAAATGCCTTTTTGTACGCCGATGATCAAGTCATACTTGCGTCGTCGGCGGCCGAGTTGCAAATGATGGTTACATTAATTCAGGAACAGGTCATTAAAAGAAAGGAAGATGACAGTGAACGCAAGTAAGACGAAAGTGATGGTTTTTGAAAGAGAAAAAAGCAAAACGGTATGTGAAATAAGAATAGAAGGAGAGTTAATTGAGCAAGTGGGTGAGTTCCCATATTTGCGATGTGTATTCAGCAGGGATGGGAGATATGATAAGGATATTGAACGACGAGTGAATGCAGGAAATAAAGTAAATGGGGCTCTACACTCTATTGTGAAAAGTCAGATTGTGTCAAAAAAGGCACGTATGACAATTCACAATGCTTTATCAGTCCCTACTTTAACATATGGTAGTGAAAGTTGGGTGTGGCAGAAGAAGCACGAGAGTATAATAAATGCAGTAGAAATGCGGTCGCTAAGGAGTATGTTAGGGCTGAATCTGAGTGACAGGGTGAGAGACTGTGTGACAAAAGAAGAGTGTGGTTTGCAAGATGATGAGTGACCAGGATTAATAAAGGAATGCTTCGGTGGTTTGGTCATGTAGAAAGAATGAATGCGGAAAGACAGACAAAGCAAATATATTGTTGCGCGGCTAAGTTGACATCTGGCAATAGCGCCATCTAGTGTGGGGTAACAGAGCGAAGAGAGAGCTTTCCAGAAAATTACATCACTAATCTTTCAAACGACAGCGCCATCTAGAATCGAATTGAAGAATTAAGCTTTCTGGAAGCCCCACACTTGGTCGTTTGGCGCGCGTATTTACTCGAATATTCTGGAATATTCTGGATGTTTTCGTGGAAGAGCCCTATATAAAGGCGCTGCAATACGCGATCGGGGGAAGTATTGAATTTGGCAAGACAAGCGAAGCTTCGAGCGAAATAAAGTGAATCAGTGTGATTAATTATTAGTGTTTTAAATTTAAATTTTTGTAAAAAAAATTAAAGTGTTAATTTAGGTAATTTTATCGGCAATTTTTATTGTCGCGAACCTCAAGCTCGTAACAATTGGTGTCAGAAGTGGGGTAAAATCATGCCGATTTTACCTAAGGAGGAAACGGAGGGTGTCCATACCCGAAATCAACGCCAGCAGGAGACGGACCAAAGAATATTTGGTGGTGTAACGCCGCAGACGTCGGAGGGCCAGCCACCGGCTGCAGGCCCGTCAGTAGCTCCTACATCTGCAGCACATGATTTAGGTGCTCTGATGGTGATGCTGCAGGAACAGGCTCGCCGACAGGAGGAACAGGCCCGTTGGTTGAAAGAGCAGCAGGAGGAACAGGCCCGCCGACAGGAAGAGCAGATGCTCCTCGTGAAGGACATTCACGCTAACTTCGGGAAAGAGATTAGGGAGGTGAAGGATAGAGTTGCTCAACATGACAACCGCCTGTCGGAAGCTGAAACCCAAATCAAGGAAGCTAAAACCCAAATCGACCAAGTAAACAATCGGGTTGATTACGTGATGGCTGACGTGAAGAAAACGCTGGACGACCTCAAACTGGGAGATGGAACTACAGCTCCCGTAGTAGCTACTACACCTTCGCTACGTGGTTTCAAAGTGCCACCGTTCGACGGGACTTCTTCCTGGTCAGCCTACAAAATACAGTTCGAGGCTGTTATGAAGGCGAACGGCTGGAATAAAAGTCAGGCCATGACTGCTTTCACACTAGGCCTGCGCGACCAGGCCTTAACAGTTCTGGAAGCCCTTTTCGTGCGCAGCTTAAAGATCGCGTGCAGCGCATCAATGAAAACCTGCAGCAGTGGACTCTAGAGGTGGAGAAGCTGGTGCGGAAAGCATACCGGTCTGTACCTGCGCTCATTGAAGGGAACCTGGTGCAGACATTCATTGACGGCATCCGCGACCTGGAAGTCAGAGCTGCTGTGAGGCTCGGGCACCACGAGACGCTTAAGGACGCCTTGTCCTGTGCACTGGAGTTAGAAGCCGTGCGGCAGGATCATCGTTCCCATCACGTCAGGGAGATCGCAGCAGCTACAGTTCGTGACCGCAACAAAGGATTCAGCCCTAGGTGCTATGGCTGTTGGGAAAAGGGGCCATCTACGATCCAGCTGTCCTAAGCGAATCCTAGAAAGGGAAGGTGAACGAACTCTGAAAGGAAGTTCGGCTAACATCACCGCCCAGCAGCAGCCGGGATACGACTTTACTATCAGACATCGCAGCGGGAAATCTCTTGGCAACGCAGATGCATTGGCAAGAAGACCTTGTCCTGAAGATCGAAAACATTGTACTAGGCAAGAGAGTAAGGAAGTGGTATCCGTGAGGATGCTCAGGACAGACCACCTCAGCAACTAGTGGAAGGACAGCCTACGACATGCACAGCAGGAAGATCCGGACATCAAGCCGATTCTGGAAGATGAAGGCCCTTGCTACCAAGCCTAAGTGGAGGGACGTCTCAGCGATGAGTTCAACCACGAAAAGCTATTGGGCCCAGTGGGACAGCTTGCTGATTCAGGATGGAGTCCTGTGCCGTAAATGGGACAATTGTCGAGGAGACAGCTGTCGTTTGCAAATGGTTGTCCCTAAAGCTTAAGTGCCGAATGTTCTACAGCTGTGCCATAATGGTCGTTCAAGAGTCCATCTGGGAGTTAAACGAACTCTGCTGAAGGTCCGAGAACAATTTTACTGGGTCCATTATCGTGACGATGTCGAGGCTTGGTGTCGTACATGTACAAGTTGTGCGGCCGTGAGGGGACCTCAGACACGTAGTAGAGGAGCACCGAAATTGTACAATGTTGGTGCACGAAGGGATAGGACAGCCCTTGACATTGCGGAGCCGTTACAGAAAGGTGCAAGAGGGACTCCTAAGATCGTCCATGTGGATCGCCTGGCGCGCGTTATTATGGGGCCGATAATGCTCGGGACGAGCATGTCTTAAGAGGGGGCAGTGTTGCGCGGCTAAGTTGACATCTGGCAATAGCGCCATCTAGTGTCGGGTAACAGAGCGAAGAGAGAGCTTTCCAGAAAATTACATCACTAATCTTTCAACCGACAGCGCCATCTAGTATCGAATTGAAGAATTAAGCTTTCTGGAAGCCCCACACTCTAACTTTCTGCGCTTGGTCGGTTGGCGCGCGTATTTACTCGAATATTCTGGAATATTCTGGATGTTTTCGTGGAAGAGCCCTATATAAAGGCGCTGCAATACGCGATCGGGGAAGTATTGAATTTGGCGAGACAAGCGAAGCTTCGGAGCGAAATAAAGTGAATCAGTGTGATTAATTATTAGTGTTTTAAATTTAAATTTGTGTAAAAAAAATTATAGTGTTAATGTAGGTAATTTTATCGGCAATTTTTATTGTCACGAACCTTAAGCTCGTAACAATATGTTGCAGAAGTGAATGGAAGAGTCAGAGAGGAACGTCTTAGGCGGAAGTTTGTCGACCAAATTGGCGATATACTAAAAATGGGCCAAATTAAGAGTACCCTTAACCGACGAGCATGTATGCGTAGGTATATGGATGTGGAAGAGGCGAGAGAGGTATGTCAGGATCGTGCTAAATGGAAGTCTGTAGTCTCTGTCTACCCCTCTGGGTGACAGGCGTGAGTGTTTATGTTTTTTTATGTTTATATCTTAAACACTGTAATTTTAAAAAAAAATATCTTTCCATCCCTTTATTTAAATTTATTAAACAATCATCAAATTCCTTGCGTAATTGTATTGATTCTCTAAGTTTTTGTTTTAAAATACTTTTAGTTCACTTATCATAACTGCATAACATTTAAAATTTTCATATATAACTATTAATTCACTAGACATGAAAATACAGTTTAAAATAAGGCTGTTTGCAATATTATTATTTTCTTAAACTGAAACTATATTTTTCAATTAAAACCTTAATAAACTTTAAAAGTAAAAAACCAATACAGTTAAAATAGTATCCTTATTTTTAAGTAGATAAACTTCAACATACTTATTTAAATCACACTGTAGTGTGAGTATATAAACATTACTAACACTATGCATATTCGAGTAGTTGAAAATAAGGGCCCTACTAAATCTAAATAAACTATTAAAAGCGGAATATCCCGTATCGGTTATAACCATTAGTTCCTTTATATATTTATTTTAGTGTTTATATCGCAAACACTTGTCACATAGCTGTACATAATTAGTAGGATGTTACTAATTATGTATGTATTCTCTAACTCTGGTCAAAAGAATATTTTTAAGTGGTATAGCCATGCTGCAGTTATATTAGTAGTATAGTTGTAGCACGTATGGATCGGCTCGACCGGGGAGGGACCACGCTCTTACAGAATACCAGCGTGAAATAGTAGCTTAATGCTGCTGTATTTCGTATGGTGAGTGTAGAGAACCGGAGACCCTTTTTACTGGAAACGAGGCATTCCATCTCAGTCCTCACGGGTGACAACGCATCTGCATTTTGATTTTTAATGGATAGATGTAGATGTCTCTGGGCCGCAGCAACCACTTACCATCAGGTGGACTGCGTGCTCGTTTGTCACGCTATTCTATATATAAAAAAAATTTTCTTTGTATTTTTTATCAATCATTCGTTTATACCGCGTGACCGTTAGTTGGCAAAAATAATAGTCCTTTAATATTACATGTTTTGTCACACGGCGGTCCTAGTGCAACATAATCATAATCATTAACATAACAACAGGGATCAAATACAACTTACAATCTCAGCCGCGTAAGCGGTTTGTGACACCTTTGTTTTAATTTCTAAGTACGTTCATGGGAACGTTTTTTCGATTACGTTGTATAATGGTACCTAGTTTTAACCATGCATTCAAATGATATCGTAAATAAAATGAATTTAACTTTCCCAGTAGTTTACCTCTAAATATAGATTGTTACATTCAATTTTAAATTAATTTTTTAAAAGTATTATACTTTTACATGGGTAAATTAACAAAAAATCATTAATTAAATTATTTATAATTTCGAAAACTCATTTTTTCATGACATGGAATTTATATAAAAAAAGAGAACACTACTAAGTACAAAGCTCAAGTTTGTTTTACGAAATATTTTTTAACATTGAAAAAGGCAATTTTATTTTATACAGATAACATAATTTTTTTGCACCCGAAGCAAATAAAGGGCTACCCTATATGTAGGGAGGCGGAAAATGCATTACGCATACCACGATAGCCGGTCTATCGTGGTTATGAGGGACTCACTGCCCACAAGGGGAACTTAAGTGTTACCCTCTAAAAACCGCCTTTGGGGACTGGCAACTGGCTGTTTAAGCTTTCTTATGCCGTATCGGGAGCGACCCTTTTTTGGGAAAAGAAGGCGCAGGCGGCCACGAGCCGCTGAGGGAGTACCTACGAAGGCAAATTAATTATGAATAATTTAATTGAATTAGAGTTGGCTTGAGCCGCCAGGAGGCAGTTCAGGTCGTTTGACAGTTTATTAGGCGGGTCCGAGTGAGAGTTGTTCGGCCTGCGGACTCGACAGCGAGAGGGGGTGGGGCTGCATAAGTAGCTGCCTCACGAATAAAATGGTTGAAGTGCGACTCTGATGCTTTGATGAAGTTCTGAGAGAGTTTTTTACGAAATTGTTGAATTGTAGGGAGGTCTAGGTCCCGATGAGGCTCTGCATTACGGACGTACCAAGGTGCGTTCGCAGCTCGACGACAGAAAAGGTTTTGAACTATTTGGAGTTTATTAATAATTTTAGGGTCGGCGTGGGCAAAAATGGGGCCAGCGTAGGACATGACTGGTCGTATACAGATCTTATAAAGGGTACGCTTGTTTCTGAGGGACATTTTACTGTGTCGGCCCAACATACTGTTGAGCCTACTCAGGTAAAACCGTGCGTAACGGGTTACTCTTTTGACGTGGGGCCTGAAAGTGAGCCTTGTGTCTAAAGTGACACATAAATATTTGGCAGTCGTGTGCCAGGGGATAGGGGTCCCTAGCATACGTATTGGTGGAGTGTTTTTGAGACGGCGTCGTTTTATAATCGAAGTGAACGGCGGAGTTCTTCTCCGGGTTCACATCGATGCGCCATTTTTTGAACCAAGCTCCTATGTCGTCAACTGACTTTTTAACCTTGTTCCGTATGAAAGGTAGCGAGATACCTTTGCAGTTGATAGCAGTGTCGTCTGCGAAGAGGGAAAGCTGAACACCTTTCGACGGGATGGGAATGTCGTTGGTGAACAGGATGTACAGCAGAGGTGCAAGTACTGAGCCCTGAGGGTCACCGTCTTTGATAGGGCGCTGTGAAGATAGCATGCCTTCGTGTCTAAAACGAAAGGTATGATGCCTTAAATAAGAGGCCACCAGACGTACTAGACGATCGGGGAGACTTATTTTGTACAGCTTGTAAATAAGGCCTGTATGCCAGACTCTATCAAAGGCTTTAGCTATGTCGAAAAAGACCGCGATGGTCTTGTAACGACGAGGATAAAAACCGCGGAGGATATATTCCACAATATGGTGAACTTATTGGAGACATGAGTGTTGCGCTCGGAAACCAAATTGATGGGGAATGATAACAGGGTCACCGTCTGTGGGAAACAGATAGCGCCTCATGCGAGTTTGGATGACTCTTTCGAAAAGCTTGCCCATTGCCTTGAGGAGGCTAATAGGGCGATGACTGGAGGGGGAGGTTGAGAGGCTTGCCTGGCTTGGGAATACCAATCACAGTTGCCTCTTTCCACGTAGTGGGAAAGTAACTAAGGTTGAAGCAGGCGTTGAAGATAATAGATAAAAAGGTTAACCCCTGCTCAGGAAAGTGTTTTAGGGCTTGGTTGGAGACGTCATCCAAGCCCGGAGCCTTTTTGGGCTTAAGTCCTTTGATGAGGGATGAAATCTAATCATTGGACACAGAGATAGGGTTCGGAGGCTGTAGGGGTGAGTTCCGGCGGCGGACCTCATCCCCCACTGCCTGGACGTGTGAGGGGTCGACGGATTGAGAGCTAGGAGAGCATTGTGCGGCAATGCTATCTGCAATGCACTCAGCCTTTTCCTCGTCCTCGAAGGCAACCGTACCATCGGGACGGAAGAGAAGGGGAGTGTGGGTGATAGCATCTATGCGGAGGGCTCTAGCCATCTGATAGTACGCTGTATGAGATGGAGAGATATTCTCCATGAGTTTATTCTTTTCGAGGTCTCGAAATTCAGAGAGGCGGAAACGGAGTTCTCGTTGAAGACGATTGGCCGTGCGCCTATATTCGGGGGTGGGATATTTTGCTGCTCTCCGGAAAGCAGCTTTCTTGGCTTTTAATAGATTGCTAATTTGTAGGGGAAGCCCACTGTTGTTAGCAACCGGGACGACCCTTTCGTTCTCCTTAAGGGAGGATTTAATAAGTGTGAATCGACCGCGGTGTCGATTTTTTCGGGACTGTCTAAGTCCGACGGTAGGGAGATGGTAGAGTCCTGTGAGTCCAGAGCTTTAGCTAGGGACTCCTTGAATCCCTTCCAATTAGTTAAGGTTTTCGTGTGTGTTGGGGGAGGCGGCTGATGGCCAAGAATGAGGGAGACCGGTCGGTGATCGGATCCTAGATCGTCTAGTGTCTCGATTGCTCTGAGATTGAGAGAAACTCCTTGGAGTAACGCAAAATCTATTACATCGGGGGCGTGATCGGTGTTATCGGGAAAGTGAGTAACACCGAGGGGACTATGGACGGTAATATCAAGAGACTGCGTGATATCGAACAGTATCTTGCCACAGGGAGGAGGTAGTACGGCATGTCCATTCAGTATGCTTGGAGTTAAAATCTCCAAACATAATGACTGAATTGCCTAAAGATAAAATAGCCTCAAAATATTTTTTGAGGGGATGGGTTCCTGAAGGTGTGTAACAGGAGGCTATGAGGATGGACTGATTTCCAGTCATAGCTAGCCTGCATACCGTGGCTTCCATGTTGGTAAGCTGCGGAGTAGAAATGGGCGAGCAGTGAAGTGTCTTCTTGTAATAGATGGCCGTTCCACCGCCTCGGCGGTTGGGTCTGTCATTACGAAGAAGAGAGAAGTTTTTAATAGAAAGGCCTTTAGTGTCCTTAGTTTTGTGATTAGTTTCCTGTAGGAGGAGGAAATCGGATTCAAGATTCCGAAGAAATACATAATTTTAGGTTCCGTTGTCTTTTATAGAGAAAAAACGTAAAAAGAATACTATTACATTAATAAATTTATAATAATAGTATATCGATAGACTCTGGACTGTATTATAAGCAAAATATAAACCAAATATAGTTTAAAATGTACAAATTTTACGTAAAAAACATATGATAAAAAAAAAATTCAACCAGATTTATTGTAAGTATGAATTAATGTGTCTAAATATGAAAAAAAATCTCGTAAGTTCATATTCAAATGTGGTTGAACAATTACGCGCACAATACATACACTCACAACACATTTTCGCGTAGTTGTGTAAATCGATCCCTATAGTTATTTTATGTGTAACTTGTTAGTCGTATTTTGGGTAGCATACAGAAATGCAAAATAACTACCTATCTCACTTTTAGATTATCATACATTAATCACACTTTTTGATTTGCTCGGAAAATCCCCTTATTATCCTATATTTTTGTTGATTAATGGGCCTTTTTTTCCATAATTCTTGTATATACTTTCTTTTGTTTCTTCTTAATATTTTTGACCTTTAGCTGGCTGTCTTTTTCTCTATTTACTTATATACATTTAATTTATATTTTATTTCGTGATATTTATCACGCGGGTACTTTATAAATATGGGCCCCCTAATTATTTGGGTATTATATTACATTTTCGTAACATTCATTTCATTTGATTGGTACATAAACTTTTTATCGTAATTATATCAAGGTAAAATTGTACCTTAGATTGTGCGCACAACCTTGAGGTCTACGTTTAAGTCATTAAAAAGACTCCACCAATTGTCACAGAGGAAAACTAAGTCCACACCTCGATCCAATGAAGGATATAATCTCTATATACCATTATTAAGGGTAACAAATTTAAGACTTCGCTGGTCCCTAACAGTACTAATATGAGTAAACTCGTGTACATTATTTGTATTGAAGGTATTGTTCCCTAGTACCCGTTACGCCCGATTTTATCATCCAATCACGGAAACATACCCTGCTCGAGGACTATATGTTATACCAGTGTTGAACGTTCCTGTATCTCTCCATTACCTATTTATTAAGGTCAATTATTTTCTTTTATATCTATTCTTTCCATGCATAATTCTTGCTCCTAACGGCTTCAATACTACTAGTTTAAGTATCATCAAATATTTGGGTGATCAGTCCAATACTGACGGAACTTAACTTCTCAATCATTCGTATTCCTATTTTTGAACATTTCTTTCTTTCATTCCTCACACCTTTTTTATACATCCTTGCCAATTTTTGTACAAAATTTTATAAAAAAAAGTCAGTCAAAGTTTAACTAGGTTAGAAACATTACTAATAAATCTCTCTTAGGCCGGCGACGTACATACTTTATGATAGAATAGCATTTTTCTAGTCACTTTTCCTATCCGTTTTAATTACGGTGTGTACTTCTAAGGATATGCTGTGTTATGTACCTGTATATGTTATTGTTATTATTCATTATTAATAGAACTCTTATACGATAACGACCTACATAGTAATAAATAATATTTTTTGAATTACATGTCAATTTTTTTATATAACTTCATATAAAATTTGAGATAAGATTGAGATAATTTGACATAAACACAGAAACAAATTAATGATAATTGGTTGTAACATTTGCAATTTATAATATATAATGATTGACAAATTAATGATTATACCAAGTATATGACATTGAGCTATAATAATAATCTAACGTTGGTATTTCCTCTGAAGCTGTTACATAATTAATTAGAAAGTTACCATATCAATTAAAAATATTGAATAATTGTATTATGTTGTTAAAATTTCGATAAATATTGTTATGGTTACTTGTCCATTAAAATTTACACATTGCTATGGTAAAATATGTGGACCTAAATTATACTTAAACACCATTGCACAACCATATTGTTGCAAAACGAATATTATTATTATCATTATTAAGTTTTACCGATTAATTATTGCGGTATAATACATAATTTCGAATTTTTCTATTAATAGTACTAATGTTTTTCCTATTTCTTTTTAATGAATGATTTAAAAATTTTCTTTCCCCAGTTCTGTGTATGACATTATATAAGTAATAATATAATTTGACAATAGACATGGACACTTTTATATAATTAAACTTACATTCGGTGCTTTCGAGATGTCTTGTACCTGCTACAGAATTGGCTAGTCGCTCGTTGTATAACTCTTACGTTACGTATTCTTCTTTTTTATTTCATATTTATTTTTGATAAAGTTGGTACTCTTCTCTTGAGGGAAATTTGATTAAGGTGTTTTCTGTGTATTGGAATCTTCTTTCTTGGAAATTTTCTCTATTGTCTTCTTGATTTAATAACAATGTTCCTGGAGCTTTTTGTATAATTTATTTTTCAGGTCTTCTCTTCATTTCTTCTATAACATTTTATCATTAAGTATAACATAGACTTCGATTTCTCAAAAAAAAAAATTATAGTCTCTTCTTATATTCGTAATTAAAAAATTTTGTATCACATCCGGTATAACGTTGTTTTTGTTATTATATATTTATTTTATAAATTACTTCAATTTCTTATGCAGGTCCCGGCGGTGCGCTTGCATTGTAGCAGCGCACCGCCTGGCAGGGTTGCCATGTAATGTGGGGAGATTCGGGGGAATAAATGGTAATACGTCTAGTGGTCTTGACTGCTGAGATGAGATATAATGTCTTTTATCAATAAAAAAGGTTCTCATTTTGTCCCTTCATTCGCTTATATGAATTAAAACACAGCAGTATTATGCAAATATTTTACACTAATATTCTATAATGACGTAATCTTTTTCTGATCCAGCTGACCCAGTCGTGCTAATGCGTTTATTAACTTTTCTCATTTGTTAATTGACAAAAAAGAAAAAAAAACTTTTCCAAAGAAATATTTTTTAGTATTTTGTAAGACATAAAACATTAATGTTGGTTATGCAAACACAAACTCGTCTGCCCAGCATTGTAGTCACACAAACGTCATATTATGTTTTCTAAAGATTATATTTGAGTCCTATATCCGATTTTCCGAGTTATCACAGTAGTAAAATTATCTCTAGTGTATATATACACTGGAGATATATAATTTATTTAATACAATATTCAAGCGCTAATTAACCGAGTCATTTGATAGAAATCTAAATAAATTTGCAAAGAATGTAAATATGTTTATAGACCGGGAGCTGGTGACAGGTGACGTTCCACAATTTTGTCGTGCATGCCTTTTTTAAGGCTTGATAACTAACCCTAAAATATCAAAGATTATCGGGGCTTTAGCGCCCCCCCCCCCCCCCGCGCGTCCTCTTCATAAGGAAAAACGGTGGTGTATATAGTTTTGGCTGGTGTGTAGGGTCTCAGCAACGACATGTTGTATCGCATTATTTTTTAACATGCCCACGACTAGTAACATTTCATCTCGTCTCAAATGACGACGTGACATGTTTCTTACAGCTAATTCCTTTTCATAAATGAATATCAGTAGATCGATTTTAATTTTTCTTGACGTAACGAAAACAATTTTGCTTAGAGTAATTAAATATATACGTATGCATAGAGAGAACCTAAAATTGAACATAATTTGATTCAATATACTTGTCTCGCTTTTTCTTATATAATTTTAAAAAAAAGGCAAAAATAGACAATTTTTCAATATTTATTTATAAATATTAAAAATGTTGCGTATAATTCAAGCGTGGCAACAGAAATGTCATCTTTGGTCTCTTTATACTCTGCCAAATATAAGCGTAAGTACACTCGTATGTTCTGATTTACTAAAAAATGACATCCCTATTGTTGTAATATTATGTGTGATGTTATTTTACAAGACATTACGTCTTTAATCTATAGTGATTACGTTCGCAATGTTAGCATCGATACACTCGTTTTAGTTTAATTATTTATTTTTATTATTTTATATGCCTAAAAATATTTAAAATAAATTGGACTTGACTTATTATTATTCGAACAATTACTAATTAATTCATTTCTAAACCAAGCGATGATGATTGTTATTGTCAAAAATTTGTCAATATTTGAAATATATTATTGTATAATACATTTCAAATATTGGTTTCGCAAACTTTAAAACGAGTAATTAGGGAGGTATCAATACTCAGTCCTGACAGACACACGGTACATGAGCTAATTGGATCCCGTTTGTGATCCCAATTTCATATGCTGACTAACGATCTGTCCCGGCTTTGCACGACTACTTCCTGGATCTCGACAACAATGTCATTTACCAGGTCCAATTTTAAGTGTGGAAAATATAAACCATCGATTATATTCAACAAAGCTTTATCTGCTTGGATGAAAATATTTCTAAATCATCAAGATAAGATAGGATCTTGATAATGCTGTGTGGGGTAGGGCAGTAAAAAAGAATTCACTACCACCTTCCAAACAATACATATTATTTATCACTCAGAAGCTCTAAGACCCCATACCATCCCAGGAGTATCATTAAAGACGACAGAGAGTGAAACGTGAGATAGGAAACAGTATCATCGTGATAACAACTCAAAACAGTAAAAAAATTACGGTTCCCAACCACTTGTTACGAGAGTGAACTGTGGCAAATATTCCCCCTACGTTCAGCAGTGGACTTTTGATTGGCTATATTTAATAAATGAATGATGGATAATAGCTTGAGGGAACAAAAAGAAAGTGGTAATACGTTCGTAATCAATTTATTGATGGTTGTGATCTGGCGACAAAAGAGATGGCGAACCGCGCTCATGCCACTATTATTATATCACTGTACTACTTTTCGTGGTAAAGCCACGCTGAGGATATAACAGCTTTATTACGAATGGGTTGGCTCGACCAGGGTAGGACGCTCCACGCTCTCACAGAATACCAGCGTCAAAAAGCAGCTTAACGCTGCTGTTTTTGTTTGCACAAAAGCCTTAAGCTGCTAAGGCTGTTGTGTTGAGTACAGAGAACCGGTGACCTTTTTTACTAGTAACGAGGCATTCCATCTTAGTCCTTAACAACGCATTTGCATTTATTTTTAATCTAGGATAAATGTAGATGTCTATGGGCCATAGCATCCACTACCCATCAAGTAGACTGCGTGCTCGTTTGGCACCCTTATACTATAAATAAAACTGTCGTAGCAGTGCTTTCTGTGTCGTCCCGTGACACAAACTAGGTGTCGATTAAACAAACACATAATGATTTCCTAAATTTACGCGAATTTTTATTCAATAAACAAACACAGTTATTATTCCTATCTATTATTGAACCCATACTAAGTCTAAGGATAATTTGGAAAAAAATGTATCGGTTGAATTGAAGTAGATTTCATAGTGAACTTTTCACTATATAATTTAAATTATACAATTATAGTACGCAAATCTGCATTATTCAACAACGTTTTGTTTTAAGATGTTAGATGAAACTTCCTCAAACTTTCGTTGATATAAATAAGTATTACGAACCGGATTAATAAAAATCTTTAATTTTTCTAAGCCGTAGACTAAATGAATTTATCGACAACTTTTTTTCCTTTAGCTAATGGTACATCAATAGAGGTGTTTCTGGAATGGAAAAACGGCAACCACCTTGTAAAAGAAAGAAGGTGAGAATAATGTAACTATCTTGTTTTGTACTGTTGTGTTTAACGTCATATGTATAATTACTTCAGCTTTAAGAATTTTGTTCCTATTTTAGGACTCTCTCTATGCTAGTAATTACTCTGACCAATATTGTTACCGTATTTTATTTTTCCTTCTGGTTTTTTATATACATTTTAAAATTTTGTAAATAGAATAAAAAAAGGTTTTAATCTGTACATAAACTTTTTATGAAACTTTAAAAGAATTTAAACTATAAATTCGTAAGTAATATACATAAAGAACATGCTTTGATTTTTTTGACATGAAATATACATAGGCATTGCTCTCCTTATTCAGACATGCTGTTTATAATTTTTTAAATTTTGAAAAGTTTACCAGCATTTCATTTGTTAGACTTTTTGGATGTTATTATATATATACTACTCTATAACAAACCGATATTTTTAATTTAAAGAAAAAATACATTTTCATGGTAAAAAAGGCCAAATTTTTGGGAATTTTAAATTAATCACTAATAGCATTAGTGTGCGATGATAATTACAGAGTTATTACTAACAAGGATACGCTAACACCCAGTAAGTACTGAAGGGGCTCGTAAAAATGATATATCGCCGGGTATTATGTGGGAACATGTGGCTATGTGACTGCATTGCGTTGTTTTCATGTTAACATTAGTCCAAGTACGTGTAGAATATAAATTAGACATTTAGCGAGAATAAAAAACAAAATGTTTTTGTTTTAAAATTTGTTGTTTATAAAAAAATAGTGATGAACAAACATTTCAACTAATGGTTAGTGGAAACCTACATCTATGTTTGCTAAAAGATTTTACACTATAGCTGTATTATGATTAGAGCACAAAAGGGTTAGCTCATTCAGGGTAAAACCACGTTCTCACAGTATACTAGCGTAAAATAGCAATTACATACTCCTACGCTTAAATGCTCGTATGATGTATGTAGAGAACTGGAGACTATATAATCGTATAACACATTTGCATTTTGATCCTTTATAGATGATTAACTCGCCCATTCGTGTTCATTTATCACCCTTATTCCATAAAAAAAGATTTTGAAGGTGACGAACAACTGTCATTACTTTTGTAATTTTCCATGTATCCAAAAATTTTTGTTAATAGTGGCCCCATGTTGCTCGCTGGTTCTTGAACTCTGCGTACCGCTTCGGGATTACAGACGTGTGTAGATTTGATTCTATGATGAATAATAAAAAATCAGATGTGTTGTTATTCCTAATAGCAACGACAGAATGCCTCGTTACGATTGATAAATTTGCTTGGTTCCCAACACTCAATATAAGATACACACTAGAGTTATGCATGTATTTGACGTTGGAATTCTCCGTGACATATGATTTATTCGTGCAGCCATAATAATATTCTCCAGACCGAATTTCGGTCACGGTGGCCAGACTTAGCTAAGACTAGTCTTCTGCGCAGTACAGAATATAGTGCCGTATGACAACCGACGTCGGCTTAGTACTCAATGCTGCCAAAACTAAACTTATGTATATAAGTACAAGCCACAACAGAAGTTCTTTTATACCTAAACTAATAGCGCACACACATCACTGACTTCATATACAAAATACTGACAATTCGACACCCTGTAATTGCGATGCCATAGAAATTGTAAATAAGCACACCTATCTTGGTCTAATAATTGACGCTCGACTAAACTGGAAAGAGCATGTAAATCGTGTTTGTTATATATAAGAGGGATATTAGCAAAATTTACATTAATCAAACACAAAATACATTACAAAACCTCTTTAATGCTATATAAATCCTTAGCTGAATCTGTTATACAATATGGCTTGTCAAGCTATGGGAGAACCTATAAAAAATATCTAGATCAAATATACTCACTTCAGCTGCGTATTTTAAAACAAATAGTCCCTAATAATCTCAAAATTAATTTTAAAGATGATTATCGAAAATTATTTGCATTTTTTAAAATTATACCTATTCTCGACAAAGTTGAACTAACATTACTAACTGAAAATTACTTTACTGAGAATTGTAAAAAAGGTAGATAAGTTATTCTACTCCGCACGCAGAACTGATAATCTAAAACTGCTTACCTAAATATAATAACTTATACGAAAAAAAGAACTTTAAACTATGTTATACCTAATCTAATCAATCAGTTAACTAAATCTTTGAAAGACATCATAACACGTAAACACATAAAATATAAATTAAATTTTTTTATATACAATTAACTCTTACTAAATACTCGTAACACTTAAAACAACTTCTCGTTCTATATTATTGGTTTACTTTACCAACATATTATCATATTATAAATTTGTGAATAAAAAATATAATCATCCTGTATCACGATTATTCACAGAATGTAATAAGTTCACCTTGTGATTTTACGCTCATCGTCTAGAACTATTTTGTATTTTTGTACCCACAAACAGTTTGTCAATTAGAAACATAACATTTAATGCCCCTAATTTAAGTTGATAATAATATTAATGTATCTTTGGTAATGTAATGTATTATAAAGTGTTAATTAGAATAATGTGTCGACGGCAATGGTGTACGAAAAAACTCTAATGAGTTTATGTTTACACTAAAACTATTCATCTTTCTAATCATACATTTCTTAAATAAATAAATAAAAAAGTGTATGTGCAAGCATCTAGACTCTATTCCCTCTAGACGCACGATGCAGCATGAGGTTGGGTAGACAGTTTAAACAACAACCTGCAGCAATTCCGGCAACTATATGGCAAATACGAGAAATAAAAAAATCAGGGAAATAACGAGACAATCTTCAAGCTAGCCTCAACAGTAGACTCTAAGATCTTTAATGGGCTGTAATGTATGTATGAACGTAAAGTAAAGAACGTATATCATATGGATGTTATATAATATATCATATGGATGTTATAACAAGACCTAACTTATCATGTAGGGGACAATCACGATTTAGTATTATTTGCTCATGATACCTCATTAATTTTCAAACTCAAACGACAGTCAATTAATTTTGAAAATGTAAATTGCTCTACCGAAAATGGTACATTGATTTCGTCGCCTTGGAAGGTAATGGAGCTATTCCACAGAACTACACTTCTGAGTTATGGACGTTTAAAAACTAAATGATGCGAGTAAGAACAGTTATTTTAACATAAATCAGCGTCATATTTTAGTAGAGAGTTCAAATTTTTACCTTAGATTATTAAAACGTGTTACCATTGAATGCTATAATTAAAAAATATCAAAACATCATGGTTTAAAAGTTATGTGGCTTAGACCTATTGACTACCATTTTATTTACAATGTAATACTCATATTACGAGGTGTATGTCACTTAACTCTCTTGCCTTATTGACTTTTTATTCCGATGACATATCAATCTAAATAGATAAAAACGCGCAAGCGGAGTGGAGTGTTTAAAAATAAATACATAATAATTAATTGTTCATTTACTTTTATTAAAGGAAAATAAATCAAATTAACAATTAAAAAGTAATGTAGAAAAATGAGGAAGTTAAAATAAATTATTCACTTTCTGAGTTGTCACTAATTAGTCCTTCTTCCAGATCGTTATAAAAATCATGATACACCGAAGGTATGGTACCTTTTGCGCAGAGATCCTTCAGATCTTTAAGTTTATTGGCAGAGATCTTAAGCTTTTTGTTATAGAGCTTCTG
Organism: Parnassius apollo; assembly: GCA_907164705.1. NCBI lineage: Eukaryota > Metazoa > Arthropoda > Insecta > Lepidoptera > Papilionidae > Parnassius > Parnassius apollo. The sequence goes on from CAJQZP010001578.1 coordinate 45,396, forward strand.
TAAATCGCAACATGGTGTCATAGTAGATTTGCGTAGAGCTTTGCGCTGTATAGGTAAAGATTTAAAATTTTCTTCTGATAATTGGTTCTTGAAAAATATAATTTTAGGACTTTCTTTTCGATATTGTATCCATTTTAATAACAGCCAGTTCATATTGTCACCAGTATCTGTTTTATTTTTATTTGTGATAACTTTGTTACTGTACGACTTAAAGTCAATAAAATCTGAATATGTCAACTCTTTGATCTTGTAATATGGCTTTGTTGTTTTAGCCGTACGTGCGACAGTGTACCAGCCTTCTGGTGTATAGATATCTACATGCCTCCCTCTGTTTTCAACTGCAGAGTGTACACTATCGCATTCCATCTCTGAATGTCCAGACTCCATAAACTTTTGATTAATGGTTTGGATTGGCAAAACTGTTACTGCATGTAAAAACATTGCGGCAATAATAGTGTTCCGATTCTGGCCAGAAGCAGTATCAGAAAATAAAGTTATTTCTTTTATCTCAGGAGCCAATGACGATAAATGCATCCAAATGCAAGTGGCTATCTCCGATGCACCTTTAGTACCTACTCCTTCATGCCACATATAATTTGTAGCCTCAGAATCTCCTAAATTATACAATGTAAAATTGTAAATCTTTAACTTTCTTTTATAATACACCTGACCAGCCTGTAAGTTTGGAGCTAATAGTAGTTTTTCCAGGTCCATAGCAAAGGCAATAAAGCCAGGATCTACTTTGGTACGATTTTTGTCAAGAACTTTATGCTTTCTTGCTTCGTTTTTACGAATAATATGCAAATCATACTCTTCTTTATGAAGTTGCTGCTCATGCTCTGGCCTATTCTTAAATTGAATACAATGGTCACATTGATCCTTCTTAGGGCGATGGAAACCATAATTAAATTCGTTGGTAAAAATAAATTTGTAAAAACTGGCCTTTTCAGGTACAACTTGACGTTCTTTACAATACTCTACATAGTCTAAGTACAAACGGTTTTCTTTGCTTAAACCTGAAGGCAAATATTTTCTCTTCGTCGTACTACGACAATAATGTGAAGACACAGTAGGTAAAGACTTAATGTGGTCTCTAATTATATCTTTAACTACATCTGATTTCTTGTTGGGTGGTTCTTTCTTCTCTCTCATATCTGGTTCAGTAACTCCAGATGGTGTCAATTTACTTAAAGCTGTCTCAACTTTCTTCGCAGATATATTAAAAGTAGTCAAAAAAAATGACTTGCATACTTGGAAACTTTGGCTATCTCTAAACAGGCTATATACCAACGTGTTTTTACGTCTACTTTGATTTTCTTTGTAGGTTCGTTTGACAGGTACACGTTGCACACACTTACCTATGAAACACCATCTTGCATGTTCAGATTTCAAAGATAAATATTCTTGTAGAAGATTTTCTCTTTCTTGTAATGAAAATTTAAAGTTACAATTGTAATGGCACTTACACGATATATCTTTAACTTTTTTTAATACCTATTTTATTTCCTGATCTTGTTGTATATTCCTTTCCAGCTAGCCTTAAAGTTTTTTGAGTATTACGTTTCCACTTAAGTGGATTTCTTTGACGTTTTCTTGTCAAAGTGTCGGAGTCTACTTTTTTACTTGTAGAGGTGACGTGTTTTCGAATGTATTTACTCCATAGGACTTCATTGTCTTCTTCAGAACTGTTAGATATATTTTCAGAGGTAGAGGTCTCCGAAACTCTCGTTACAGGGTGGTACATTGTATCGTTTTCAGAATCAGAGGTAAAGTAAGGATTGCGATGAACTATAGAACCTGAAAGTATAAACAAGAAAAATTATAACCATGTCCAGAAAGAGCATTATTATTTTTACCTGAAAATAAGTCTGGCAAGCTTTTTTATATAGGATAGGGTGACAAACGAGCACACAGTCCACCTGATGGTAAGTGATTGCTGTGGCCCATAGACATCATCTATCCTCGTTTGCGAAACAAAATGCAGATGCGTTATCACCCGTTAGGACTAAGATGCCTCGTTTCCAGTAAAAAGGGTCTCCGGTTCTCTCCACTCACCACACGAAACACAGCAGTGTTAAGCTGCTATTTTAAGCTGGTATTCTATGAGAGCGTGGTCCTTACCCGGTCGAGCCGACCCATTCGTGCTACAACTATACTAATAATATAGCTGTAGCATGGCTCTACCACGTTTGAGCTACACCAAGATTCAAAAATTCCTACAAACTTTGTAAATTCTACAACAAATAAATACAGTTACTAAAATTCTAGATTTGAAAGAAAATTTATGGCTAGATTACCCTAGATCGTATTACATAACTATATTAACCTGTTTGTTCTCTGAGTGTACTAGAACCATCTGTTGTCTCAACTGCTGGAGGCACAGTTTGAAGTACATGATACGAGTTTTCGTCATTGTCTTCAAATACTAAAACAATAAAAATTAAAATCAAATTTGGGTATGTATATCTATATAAATATAGCAATATTTTACAATATCTCGTTTGTGAATTCAACGTTAAAGCGCCAGTGACTATCAAGGGTACAAGGGACACAATGCGCAGGGTCACCAACCGCTTCACTCGTCAAGAGCGCTTGCCTAGGGCAGCAAGACGAGGGCAGTTGATACAATTCTAAATTAAAAGAATCTTTATGGCTAAATTACCTAAATAAAAACAATAAAGTTGTAAGTATATTTACGTGTTTGTTCTGTGAGTGAAACACTAGAACCATCGGTTGTCTCAACTGTTGGAGGCACAGATTGAAGTACATGATACGAATTTTCTTCATTTTCTTCAAGAACTAAAACAATAAAATTAAAATTAAATGCAGGTAGCACTAAGTTGCTCCAATATCTACCACGAGACCGCGCTAAATAACACCCCAGTACCTTTTTGTTGATAGTACAAGTTTGTACACTATACACCTGACAAAATTGGGTTTAATCCTTCAATTTAATCAAAAAAAAAAAACCTCTACTCTGATATTTAAAATCTTCTAGAATGGTTCCATATTATAATCATCTAGAAAGTTACATTTAATACAAAAAAAAGCAGATAAGTAAGAAACACGTGAGTCGCGCCCGACACCCCGCCCCGCATAAATCGTTTGGAATGTCTTTTAGATTGATTGATCGAAAACGAATTATGAAAGTTGTGTTATGTTTGAATGTCACCTAGTAGTATTTTAAAATAATTAGATGTCTATTAATAAAAACATAAGTATGTACATACCTTGATTGTTTTGTTTGTATAGATCAAAAACCGCCGCAACCATCTTCTGTCCTCGCGATAAATTCATGATAATAATATTAACCACACACTGAATACTGATAAAATAATATATATATTTATATTATATGCACATCAATTGCTAGAAATCATAATGAACTCTCAATTATTTAAGTAGTTTATATTATTAATATAATAGATCATTATTGTTATTTTGCACAAATCACCGACTCACTATCAAAGCAAACTAAACAATGCACGCACAAACTCGTAGAAATACAGAATGTGGATTGGTTAACAGGAATAAACATGATTTTTCTCTGCCAATTAAAATGTTCCCAAATAAAATCGGGATTGGATAAAAAATGACATAACATACATAGATATTATGAAGACATAATTTTGGTGGTCAAGAGTTCTATGAGCTCTTACAACTATTGACCACTGAATTATTACTTTAACTATGACTTGTAACCTTGTCATCACAATAAATCTAAGCGGCATAGAATTTTTGACTCTTATTGAAACTACACTTAAATTTATTGGCAATTTAAAAAAAAACCTGCTTACAGTTATGATATCAGTTACATGTATTGACTAATATAAACTATGGTTCTTTCTCAGTACGTTAATGCACTTAACTCCATTTCGCAAAAATTGTGGGTTAGCTCCATTGCCCTCCAAGGCGACGATATAAAAGATTTAAAAT